>CM019229.1:11908069-11924422 GCA_009741485.1 Malurus cyaneus samueli
AGCCCTGCCCTGCCAAAACTCTGCAGACGAGATCACTGCTGCCACGCAGGATCCACATTTCTAATGGGATTGAATTTTTAAGTGCTCAAAGTCATTACTGGAGCCACATATTTCTATTGTAGGTAAATTTCATTTGCATATGCAAATGATATCTAAATACACTGCACCATAATATGATCATAATTATATAATAATATACAATCTCCACACACATCAAACTTACATTTTGTAGCTATTAAGAAACTGTGCTGTAATTAAATAATCCTCATTTCCAGATGCTAATTAACTATATAATAATTAGCTTCTGTTGCTAATGCAAATAAGTATTTCATCCTTATTGGTAAAAGAGTTGCTTATTCACTTAAAAAAAAAGACAACCTAGAAGTAATCCTCCTCCCCCCTAAAGGTGAAAAGGTAATTCCATTTTTATCAGTCTCATTTGTGAATGCAAATTAGCCCCCGATTAATCAAATCACTGATAAACGTGCCCATTTGGTAGCATGGCCAGGTGCCTGGCGTGGCCCTCCAGCCCTCAGGGGAGGAGGACCATTCATGGTCCCAGGAGCCACCAGCTCCTCTGGATGAGTGCCCTGTCCCAGCACTGGTGGGGACAAGCCAGGGCACGAGCCACCAACCCCACTCAGGGCCACCCAGTGCCACCAGCCCCACCCTGTGCCACCCTGTGCCACCCACTCAGGGCCACCCTGGCCACCTGTGCCACCACTCAGGCCACCCTGTGCCACCCTGCCAGGGACAGAGCCACCAGCCCCACTCAGGGCCACCCTGTGCCACCCACTCAGGGCCACCCTGTGCCACCCGGCCAGGGCACGGAGCCACCAACCCCACTCAGGGCCACCCAGGGCCACCAGCCCTACTCAGGGCCACCAGCCCCACTCAGGGCCACCCTGTGCCACCCACTCAGGGCCACCAGGGCCACCAGCCCCACTCAGGGCACCCTGTGCCCCACTCAGGGCCACCCAGTGCCACCAGCCCCACTCAGGGCCACCCTGTGCCACCCAGCCAGGGCACAGAGCACCCAGATCTGCCCCAGCACGGGCTGGTGCCACCGAGCCCGCGTGGGGACAGTGCCAGGTGCCAGTGGCAGCACTGCCAGCCTGCTGAACCACGCGGCAGGGCTCGGCCTTGGCGCAGCACATTCATCATCTGCTAAAGCAATCCACCCACTCTGCGCCACCATTTGTCATTAATTATGCTAATCAGCACACCATTACTCTCCGATGACACCACGGCACTTATTAGCCAGTTATGGTTTTTCAAAAGCACAGCTCATTGTGTATATGAGTGTTACAACTGCATTAGCCTACAGGGAAGAAATGTCCAATTATGAAAAGAAGAAATTTGCTATTATCTCCCTCTAACAAACCAATTCAGTAATTATAAAAGTCTCTGAACTCAGAAGGATTTGTTAAGAAGAGCTGAGTGATGAAACCAGAGAAATTTCTTTGCAATAACTTTCTGAGTTGGAACTGAAGTGACAACAAAGAATGAGCAGTTTTTATCTTAATTACAACACTTGCATGGTCACTTTAGATGGGTCTTTTCTTAAACTATCTGGGGTGGCACAGGGTGGCACAGGGTGGCACAGGGTGGGGCTGGTGGCTGTCCCCACCGTGCTGGGACAGGGCACTCATCCAGAGGAGCTGGTGGCTCCTGGGGACCATGAATGGTCCTCCTCCTCTGAGGGCTGGAGGGCCACGCCAGGCACTGGCCATGCTACCAAATGGGCACGTTTATCAGTGATTTGATTAATCGGGGCTAATTTGCATTCACAAATGAGACTGATAAAAATGGAATTACCTTTTCACCTTTAGGGGGGAGGAGGGATTACTTCTAGGTTGTCTCTTTTTTAAAGTGATAAGCAACTCTTTTACCAATAAGGATGAAAATACTTAATTTGCATTAGCAAAAGAAGCTAATTATTATATAGTTAATTAGCATCTGGAAATGAGGATTATCTTAATTACAAAGCACAGTTTCCTTAATAGCTACAAAATTGTAAGTTTGATGTGTGTGGAGATTGGTGACTATTATTATATAATTACTGATCATATTAATGGTGCAGTGTATTTAGATATCATTTGCATATGCAAATGAAATTTACCTCATAGAAATATGTGGCTCCAGTAATGACTTTGAGCACTTAAAAATTCAATCCCATTAGAAGATGTGGATCCTGCGTGGCACAGTGGATCTCGTCCTGCAGAGTTTTGGCAGGGCAGGGCTGTGTGGAGGAGGAGGAAGGCACCTCCTGTGCTGTGTGTGTTGGGAGGAGGAGGAGGAGGAGGAGGAGGAGGGCACCTTCCCGGTGTTGTCAGCCCCGAGCCCGCAGCGGCCCCTGAACCGGCGCCACCCTCTGCAGGGCCTTGCCTTTGGTCCGTGTCAAGGCTCTTCTGCTGGGTGGGTGTTCATGGATGGTGGGAGTGTGCAGCACTGAGCTCCAGGGCAGAAGATGGGTGTCCCACATCCTAACTAACCACGCTCACCATGAGTTTCTTTGCACTGAGGTGCCAGCATGCTGAGAGGATGGAGAGCACGGTGTTGTCAGGGCAGCTGATCCAGCTCCTTCCTTCTGCTTTTATTGGAAACACAAAGCTGCCTGTGTGTTAAAAATAACTTGAGTCTCTTAAACCAGAGCCATGTATAGAGAGGGCCATGCAGTGTTGTGTCCCCTGGGGGACAGTTCAGGTCACTGAGGTCGCTGGAGGGTGTGGGTGCTGCTGGGCAGCATCACAGCACCATTGCAAAGTATCTGCATCTGCCCCTGGCCTGTGGCTGCTGCTGTCCAGACAGGCTGGGGTGTCCAGGACTGTCAAGGTGGCAACAAATCCCACCTCATACCATAGGTGGCTCAGCAAAGGAAAAAGCTTCCAGGGCCAGACTGTAACAAAATGCAGTGTGTGCCTTTAATACCCCCTGCTCGTACTCCGCAGCGCTGGAAGCTGTGTGGATGTTTCTCTCATCACGCAGCAGAAGTTTCCAGCTGCTGGCCAGGGAACACTGCTGCCATTGTGGGGCTGCCCGAGATGCTTTTGCAAGTGCAGCTCCAGCCTGCGCTGCCTGGCTGCCGGCAGACAGACATGACTTGTTTAATGACTTCCACCGAGTCTGTCATTGCAGCCCAGCTGAAAGGAATGGAAAAGCGTCTGCGTTTCTCTTCAGCAGCCGTGAGCAGACCTTGGAGTGTCTGCCTTGGCCTCCCTTTGCCTCTGCCCTCACCTCCCCATCCCTGGGCTGGCCTGGCCCGGCGCTGCTCAGCCCCACACCAGTGCCCTGCTTTGTATCTGCTCTGCTCTAATTAATTAAGGGTTGTGGCTTGGAAATAGCACATGCTAAGGTGTGATCTTTGAAGTTTAGTGTGGTGCAGAGACTTCAAAGAGGACATTTTATTAAAAAATAATAAAATCAAGAGCTCCTAAACACTTTCAATTTGAAGAGCTTGTTTGAAGTCTCTCCATGTTCTCTGGTGCTGATGGAGCCACAGTGCTGAGGTGCTCCTTAGGCGTCACCATGCAGTACTTAACCTTTACTTTATTTAAAAAGAAAATAATCAAATCCAGGGGTATTTTTGCAAGTGTTTTCGTGGCTTGATCTTAGCAGTAAAGAACTAATTGTGCCATGTCATGAGCTATGCAGGAAATGGAGAAAATCAAGGCTGACAATCAAATTAGCAAAAATGAAAATTTAGTCCAGATCTGTTTTTTTAATCAAAGTCATTTCAAGATGAACAGGAAAGCTGTAAACCTTTCCCAAGGCAGAGGTTTCCTTCCCTAGCCCAGGAGGCCCCTGGTGTCCCACTCACTGCACCAGGCATTGGTGGTTTGGTGCTGCTGCCATCCCCCTGCTGTCTGGCTAGGCCCAGGCACTGGACATGTGCCCCTGCTGCCCCACGACTGCCCAGGCACTGGGCACAGGGCTGGCCATGCCCTGCTGGGAGCCCCTGCTGCCCCATGACTGCCCTGCTCTGAGCTCCTGCTGCCCCACGACTGCCCAGGCACTGGGCACAGGGCTGGCCATGCCCTGCTGTGAGCTCCTGCTGTCCCACGACTGCCCAGGCACTGGGCACAGGGCTGGCCATGCCCTGCTCTGAGCTCCTGCTGCCCCATGCCCTGCTGCTGCTGACCCGCACTGCAGCTCCCCCAGAGCCACGAGATGTTCTGGGGCTCTCATGAGCTTGGGCTTTGCCTTGGGCCAGCAGAGCTGAGCCGTGCATCCCTGCCTGCAGCCCTGCACTCTCTTGTATGACATGAAGTGTGCGTGTAGGGAATGGTGTCTGCAGCTGGGGAGCACAGCTGGGGCAGCTGCAGGTTCCCGGTGCAGCTGGCTTGGCAGGAGCTGGCAGGAAAGGTTGCTTTTATTTTGCCATCATCAGTGATTTGGTGTGGTTCCATCTGGGTCTTGGTGCACAGTAGCACAGAGCACACTCACTTTTACTGTCCAGGCTGCTGTTTAAATGTCTGTGTGCAGCAGCACAGGAGGAGGAGGATGAGGAGGAGGAGGCTTAGCTGTCCATTGTGGAGGGCTGGTTTGGTTTGAAAAGCTCACTGCCTTTTCTGGATGCATTGCAAACTATTTCAAAACAATTCTTTTCATACTTCTGAATGGCTTTCCCTGTACTGAGGGCTCAGCATAGCTGGTGTGTACAGGTGTCCTGTGCTGCCTTCCATTCAGTTGGGTTTTTTGTTGGTTTGGATTAACAGTTCTTAATTTTTAAAGTAATTCAGGAAAATGTTTTGCAAGGGATATACTTATTTAAATATTTTTAATATCAGAATCCGAAAATTCAGGTGTAAAAGGCTATGCAAAAACAGCAACATAGAAATCCAAAGCTGTAAAAGCTTATAAGAGAATTTAATGCAGAAACAGCTGTTATTTCCTTGGGAGCTGAGGAATATAAACTCTTCCGTGGCTGTGTATCCCCACAATCGTGGTGTGAGGAATTAGCACTCACTGCAGTGTGCAAACGGAGCCTGCCAGGCTCTGAGGCAGCGATTCATCTGTACCCAGGAGCTAAATATGACAATGTTAGCATTTTTCATTTCCCTGACGTTACCATTAATAAAGCAATGATCCAAAAGAAGCTTTGCTGAGTCTGTTCTTTATGCTTCCATCACTCACGACTAGATAATTTCACACAGGATCGTTTTTAAATTAAATGACGATAAAAGCGCTCTGCTGTCCTGTGCTCACTAGTTCATAGAAGTCTATCAAGTCATTAATGTGTCATGACAAACTGTGAGTTGGATACAAGAGTAATTAATTATTTGCATAAATAACAGGTTGAACTTGGTGCTTTGAAGCACAATGCCACGTGCATCACTTGGTGGACATGCTGGAACCTCTGGCAGAGGTCACGGGAGGGTGAAGGCTGAGCATGGGTGATCCCATTCTCACACACTTCAGCAGCAGGAGCCTGGAAGCTTTTGTGCTCCCTGGTTCTTCACTGATGGTTGCTTCAAGAGAGCATTTGATGTTTGGAGCTTTAGTGAACAATTATACAGATTTTCATAATCACCATTAATCACCACATATTTTTCAAGATAATTACAGCAACTATTACTTAGATTTCTCTTTTATGTGCACATTGTAGAAAAGAACAAGTGCTTATTACGCTGGGTAGTGTAGAGAACTACCGTCTGAAGTTCTTTGTCATCCAGAAACTCATTATGTTAGCTGATGCTGCCTGTGAAAGTTCGTCAGCATGTTTAAATTAGGGTAGCATTGGCAGCTCTGATTATTTAAATCTGGTAGCTTGGCTAAAAATATAGTTATTCAAGAAAGATGAATTACTAATTTGACAACTAAGATTTAGTTGGAGTCTGCAGCACAGAAGGCAGCATCTCTTGAGTGCTTGGAAGAGGGTGACAATACTTTCACAGATTAAAGAGAGGATTTCTGAGCAAGCTAGCAAGTTGGATTTATAGAGCATGCTTTGGTGTTCTCCCTGTTAGAGCCTGAGATCACGTTTTTAATAAACTGCAGTGAAGAAGGAGCTACCATGTAGAAGTTGGCTGTGTGATTCAGTGGTCCTGCACAGAGGAAGGGGCACATCCACTGCCCCTCACCAATGCATCCATCCAGTTCCTGGCTGCTGTCAGAGATTCATGGGAACACTGTCCTTTGGGGCTGGGGTTTAGCAGGTTGATTTTGGCCACTGGCTCCTTTCAGCCTTTCTTTTATCTAATTGCAGTGCCTGAGTTAATTAATCAGCTGTGACCCTCAGGAAGGAGCAGATCCTGGGAGGCAGCAAACAGTTTTTCTTCTGGAATCCCATTTTATTTTGTTCTGTTTTGAGGGAGAAGAGCTCAGGCACCTCCTTGACTTTTTGCAGGTGTTTTAGATATGGTGGCATTGAGAGACCCTGCTGGTGCTGGACACTCCAGTGCTGGGGCATCTGCTCAGCCTGGGAGCAAGGGAGGAGTGCTGCTCCCCACACATTGTCCCAGGGAACCCCAGTGCCTGCCTGCAGCCCCTTTGGTGGCCAGAGGGCTCCTGGAGCCCCCCTGTAGCCATGGGGTGAAGAGGTGAGGGCTGCTGCCCTCCTGGTGCTGGGGCAGGTGGTGGCAGTGGCTGCCCAGGGCTTCGTTTCTGTAAAATTTCCCAAACTGGTGGTATTTAAACCCTCGTGACACTGGTGCCTGGCTGTGAAAGGAGACGCTGAATGAGCACCTTGTTTTCTGCTTTCTGCCTTTAATGCATTTTAGCAGCAGGCTGGTGACGGGCCTGACACGCCAGCTTCGCACACGCTCCTGCGCTTGGGGAGTGCAGCATTAATAACACACTTCCATGCATCATGCCATTTTTAAGCATGATCGTTATGATAAAGGGCATATACTTAATTACAGGCCTGCTTAATTACAGCTCTGTTGAAGCTCGTTTGTTTAGGAGAGTGCTAATTGCACTGCGGAGCCTTTGGCTCACCCTGCTTTTATCTGCTGCTTGGCTGTGTGGTTGGAGCTCTGGGTGGGCTGGAGCGCAGGGCCGAGGGACGGTGGGGACGAGCACGCTCTGCATAGCTCTGCCTTTAGATTACCTTCCCAAAGCTGGCGTGTGGCTGATCAAAGTGGGCTTCTGTCGGATAACAAATGCAGATGGTCTTTCAGCTTTAAAACTTCCTGGATTTGGTGATGCTGCTTTTCATCTGTTTCCTTTTGTTTGCACTGTGGCTGCCACACAGCACCTTTGATAACAAAATTACTTCAGTGGAGGGGGTTTTTAAAGCAAAAATAAACGAAGCAAATGTACAATGCTGAGTATTCTTAAATGACCCAGCTGTTCCTTACTTTCTTGCTCAGACACCACCCGTGTGCTTGCACTGGTCTGGTGAGGAGATGGTTAATAGAATCGTGTTCTCCGTCCAGTTTTAAATACTGTCCTGCTTTGCCAGCTGCACAGAATTGGAAAATGCAAAATTGAGGCCATGAAATTGTATATGGATAGAGCAGGGAGAATACATTGGTTTTCTTGTTTGGTAGGGACTGACCCAGCTGTATCTTAAATGGAAACAAACCTCTGGCAGTTTAAAGGGAAGCAAAGGCTGGCAGTAATGGTTAGGAGCAATCAGTCATGTGTCACTGCTGTGAATACTTGATCTGTCACTGGGAATGTGTGAAGCTGCATGTCAGAAGTCAGCTGGAAATGTCACATGTGATGTCTTCTCCCTTTCAGCAATGGATGGAGTGCCTTTTATGATTTCGGAGAAGTTTGCCTGTGCTCCTGAAGGGGTGAGTTGCCTTTGTTGTTCTCCCAGTGCCTGAAATTAATTGTTTCATGGAGAGAGATCATGAAACATCGAGACAAATTAGGTGCTTCTGGGAGCTTTTCTGTTGTGGGGCCACATACACACCAAGTGCTTGAGATGGGCCAAGGTTGCATGTCACCATAGCTGCCCGTTAGGCAGGAAAGGCTTTTGCCACATTGCTTCTGAAACTGAATTGTCCTGCAATTTCAAGGTTTATTACCATCAAAAATAGGAATGGCAGTGGGACTCTCTGGTGCTGAAAGCAATTCTTATTTCTTAGCATAGATTTTAAAGCAAGTTGCAGATGTGAAGTTCTCCTGGTTTAATCTGCTGTGGGGATGTGTAGTGTCATCAGCTGCTGTGAGGGTCCTGCCTGGCTAAGGGTGAGCTGGAGAGGCACTGAGTGTGTCTGCTCTGCCCCGGGCACTGCAGGGCCACACCAGTGGAGCATCTGCCAACAGCACGGGCAGGGCACGTCTGCTTTGCTGAACCAGAAACTGGTACTGGTTCAGAATGACCTCTGAGTGTCACTGGGTCGTGCTTCTTAAAGTTGATGATCCAGAGCTCAAAGATTCACCATCCCACTACCAGTTCCCAAGTCCATTCAATCCTAAAGCAGCATCTCTTTAAAAATCAATTTACAAGAAGCTGTTAAGGCAAACACTGAGCCATCAGCTGTGTATGAATTTTCAGTAGTGCTCCAGTTTTGTGCTTTCTTCTTCCTGCTGATAGGGGTTTTTCACAGCCCTTGCTTTCTGGGAGGGTTGTTTATAGGCCGTTATTCCCTGGAAGCTGGAGTCCCTGCTGCGAGGACAAATGCAGAGAGATGAGGTCATGCTAATCCTCCCTGCGGATCCTTTAGACACCATTGCCACCATATGGTCAGTTTGGTCAGGTTCCTGCAGCCGGTGCTGCTCACACCTCTGTGCTGTGGCCATGGGATTCCATCCGGTGTTACAGACTGTCCTGCACTGGGGAGGTGGTGACACAGCCACCTGAGCAGAGTGACACGGAGCTGTGTGTCAGCTTTCATGCTGTTCTCCCCACCCAGCAAATGCTGCTTTACTCTCCTAGTGAATGAGGAACAGGATCATGCCTGTGTTTACAGATGGTACCTCTGAATCTAGTGATAGAGAGTTTGCTGACTTTAAACAGAACAAAATAACAAACTCACCCCCTCCCCACTAAACCCTGAACTTGACATTTTTGTTTCTTTCTTGCCAGATGCAGCCAGTTGATCTCTTGGGTATCACAATCAAAACCCTGGCAGAAATCGAAAAGGAGGTGAGTAGCCAGCCAGGCACTGAGCAAGTCACGAGGGCTCTGTTCACTTCTTTTTAAGATCAGTGTTGGAGTGTTGGGGACACCAGCACTAGAATCATTTGTGGGCCAGGAGGAGAGGTCGATACCTGCCAGCTCTGCCACAGCTCCTGCTCTGTAGCAGGCTGTGTGCGTGCCAGCGTAATGAAAAGTATGATTATGCAGCCCATATTCCTTGATGAAGCATCTTGTCTGCACATAGAGAGTTACACATATAAATATTGTGAATTTCGGCATGGCTTTATTTCCCTTGCAAGCAATAGCACCATTACAGCAAATCTTCTGGATATCCAAAGCAGCCAGAACATTCTCCCTGGAGCGAGATGCCTTGCAAAAAATATTCCCAAAGAATTCCAAGAATTACTGTTCTCTGTCAGTACATTTGCAGATGAATGCACCCATCCTCCAAGCTGCAGGCAGCTGAATTTCAGGACTCTCTACCCTGTCAGTAAAATGATGGAAATAGGTTCAAATCCTGGAGTGCTCTGGTTGTCCCCAGGATGGCACAGCTGTGCCTGGGGGAGTGCACAGAGCTGGTGCTGGTATGAGGAGGTGGTGAAGTGCAGATGTCAGGAGCACGTGCTGTCAATTCATGGCTGGTTGAGTGGATTAGGATGGAGAGAAGTGCAGTGCTGGCAGTGCTGCTGCGGGTTTGTCCTTGTGCTGTGCTGCCTGTCCTGGCTGGGCAGTGTCACCGAGGGGCACCTGGACTGGTGCAGGTCACTGTTCACAGCCTGTGCTGGCTGCCAGCAGAGCACACCCTTGTCTTCCTTCCAGCTTGGCGTGGTGTGAAAAGTCTAGAGAGAGTCTAATTAGTAAAGGGAATATCCAGGATTCATCATTCCTTTTAAACTGATAAGGAAGGCAGTTCATTTAACCACTGAACTGCTACGAGTTTTCATGGGCTGCTCTTCACAAATATATTTAATGAAGAAGTTGTAAATCTAGAGGAGCTTAAAATTTTAATTTTACACAGAAATATTTTTCCTTGTTTGCACGTTTGTAGTCAATTCTCCTGAGTGCAGTCACATGAAATGTTCTTTAAATGAACATATTTGCTAACTGGCATGATTTCAGATTTTAAAACATTGGTTCCAGCAATTAGGAGTTTCCTCAGTTCCCCAATGACTGGAGAGATTCGTCTTGATTATAATTGCTCTTAGCCACGCATATCTAATTTGTGTCTTTTTAAGTGTTAATTAGTAAACAGTTTGAGCTGACATCTTTATGCGTTTGGGTGTTGAAAAATGAGGCCTATTGCGTGCCGGCGGCTGCGGCATCGCGACAGGGAGATGCGGCCGCGGGGGAAAGGCCGGTAACACGGCCCTGTACAGCCCGTACTTCCCGTTCCTCAGCCCGGGTGCCGTTCTGTACCCGTCCCATTCCGTTCCCATTCCCGTTCCCATTCCCGTTCCCTCAGCCCGGGGTGCCCCGTTCCTGTACCCGTTCCCATTCCCGCTCCCATTCCCGTTCCCATTCCCGTTCTCTCACCCCGTGCCCCGTTCCCGTTCCCTCAGCCCTGCCCCCGTGAAGCCGCGGCGCCCCTGGCGGTCCCGTCCCTGCCGGGCGCGGTGCTGCCGCGGCCCTCCCTCCCTCCTCAGCCGGGGCTCTCCCTCCCTCAGCCGGGGTCTCCCTCCCTCCCTCAGCCGCCGGGGCTCTCCCTCCCTCCCTGCCCCCGGGCTCTCCCTCCCTCCTGAGCCCGGGCTCCCCTCCCTCCCTGAGCCCGGGGCTCTCCCTCCCTGAGCCCGGGCTCTCCCTCCCTGAGCCCGGGGCTCTCCCTCCCGAGCCCGGGGCTCTCCCTCCTCAGCCCTGGGCCCTCCCTCCTGCCCGCTCTCCCTCCTAGCCGGGGCCCTCCGCCCCCGTGTTCTCCGAGCCGGCACAGGATCGCGGTGTTGGTGGCGGTGGCACAGCCCTGGCACAGCTGGCACAGCCCCGGGCTCGGCACACCCGACCGGGTTCCGGGCCGCCTCGCTGGCAGCGTGTGCCGTGCCCCGGTCCGGCTGTGAGGAGCACACGGGGATGTGTTGGTGACATTCGGAGGGCAGAAATGGGACACTGGGAGCAGAGTCCACGGTCGGGGCGGTTGCAGTGGCTGTGCCAGGGTTCCGAGCAGCTCCCAGCCCGTTAGCCCAGCACCCGGCGCTGCTCTCGCCTGTCCGCAGTGCCCTGCTGGGGCCGGGGTGGCCACAGCCCAGCGGTGCGGCTCGCAGAGTGCCACGAGATGGCACTGCGACAGTGCCGCCAGCCTGCAGGGATGTCCCTTGTGCAGTGACACCCTGGGGGCACACGGATGTGGATATATGTGGGTGAAAATCCCATCATGCCAACCTAAAATGTTAATTCTGATGGTGGCAGCTTGTGTAGACCTGCCAGGGGAAATCTTTCTGACTGGGCAGGATGAGAGCGGTCATGTTTGTGTTAGTGTTGGGTTTTGGGGAAGGGGGTGAACCCTCTCTGGGGAGATCACTGATGTGGGGCCAGGTGGTGCCTGCAGGTTCACCTGGCATGGGCCAGCTCCTGCCTGTCCCGTTTTTCCTCTCATTGTTCTGTTTCTTATACTGCCCCATGGCAGCCAGGCACAGGCTGTGGTCAGTGCCCCACGGTTCCTCTCTCTGCTTTGCCCCACAGTACGAC
This sequence comes from Malurus cyaneus samueli, assembly GCA_009741485.1. NCBI lineage: Eukaryota > Metazoa > Chordata > Aves > Passeriformes > Maluridae > Malurus > Malurus cyaneus. The sequence goes on from CM019229.1 coordinate 11,919,783, forward strand.
TACAGCTTCCGGACGGAGCAGAGCGCAGCCGCCCGCCTGCCGCCCAGCCCCACCCGGTGCCCCCCGGTGCCGCCGTCCTGAGGGGCTGCCAGCGCCGGAGCAGGCGTGTGCGTGCGTACTACTGAGCAGGAACCAGGACACGGGACAGCGCTGGAGCCACCCCAGCACACAGACCCCATGTCGGGCCACCGCCAGCACCCTGCACTGCACCACCCCCTGCACACGCCGCTCCACGTGTTGGCACCTTCGGCAGCTGCCCCCTACCCCCGCCCCGCTCCCGCTGCTGCAGACCCCTCTCCATGTGAGTACAGGACTGGGAGCCTGATGAAGCCCCTTGTCGTCCCCTCTTTGTGCTGCAGCACAGTCACAGGACCCAGAGCTGTAGCGAACCGCTGTGAACCCATGCGGGAGCCTGCGGAGCATCCAGAAATGTCAGCCCTGACAGGAACAGTGAAAGGCATGGCTGGCACTGCCACGTGAGCTGCCATGGAGCTGGGTGGTTCTCAGCGCCTCACAGCAGGAGGCTTCTGCGGCACTTCCAGCACAGAACTGAGCTGCAGTGAGTGCCAATCCCTCTGCCAAGGTCTGGGCACAGAAGTTCTGCTGTGATCGGGATCAGTCCCAGATCCACTGTGGTCAGTGGGTTTGCTGTAGGGCCCCTGGCTCACTGCACACTGGCAGCACAGGCAGAGCACCCAAGGTGCACTGCAGGTCCTGAGATGAAGCACATCTGCTTTGCACAAGGTGTCCATCTGCCCATATGGATCTAGAGACAAGTATCCTGTTTTTTTTCTGGATGGATGCTGGCAGTGGCACCCTGGCAGCACCCACTGACCCCGGCCAAGCTGCCTGTGGAGGCGGGTACCTGCTGACAGCTGGGATGCCATCACCTGCCAGCATTGAGACAGCTCTCTAGCATGTTCCCTGCTAGCTGCTAAAACAAGAGATGTGCCCGTTTCCTGGGCACTCGTGGGAAGCACTGAACACTGACGTGGCACAGGATGAGAGTGGGATGCATTAAACCCTGACCTCTGCCTCCCTGTGATCACTGACTGGGCTTGCTCCTGAGCCAAACGCATGTCTTGGAGAAGTCTGTTACTGTAATAAGTTATTTACAAGTGCCCATCTGATCCTGTGCTGCTCTTTCAAGTCTCTGCTGTACAACAAAGATACATCATGGCAGCAAAATGGCAATTCTTGAGTGTTTAAACGTACAACTTTTTATATTGTAATATACTGATTCCCTGACCCCATTGAAATGCAATTGCCATGGTAACAGTAATGGTGTTGTCACTCTCTGCCTGGGTCGTTCATGTGCCCTGACCCACTTTGCACTGCCTTGGATTGATCTGGCATTTGCTAGTTGCACAGAATGGTGACTAACAGCAGGTTTTGTACTGTTGGCTAATACTTTTTATTTGTACATAAGTAAAATAACTCCTGTCCAAAGATTAATTTCTGGTTTTAAGGCACCACACTGTACTGCTGGGATAAAGAGCACAAAATACCATTGGGACAAACTGAATCCAGATCTTTGCTTCAGCTTCTTCCAATCAGGTAAATAATTTTCTGGAGCTGCCTCTGTAGAGTGGCCATATGGTTGGAGAGCAGAGGCCAATTTGGTCGCATGTGTGTTGTTTTTGGGCAAGTGCACCAGCGTTGGAGCCTTGGGAGACCCCCTGGAAGTGCTCGTTTACTCGCAGGTTGCACCACCATTTTTAGTTGTTATTTATCCTGCAGTAAAGAAAAGCCAGACCTCACTGCCAGGCTTTCACAAAGGCCAGATTGATGATGCCGACATCGACAAATGAACATACCATGGCAGCTTGGTCATTTGGCTCAGGTTCACTTCAAGTTCAAATCCACTCTATGCCGTAGTGCTGTGCCCATCTCATCCATCTTTTGTCTTTCTATTTTTCGGCTTGTAATTTGTTCTGTAGTTTTCTGTGACATCCATTTATAGCTTCTCCTGTGGCTCAGTGGTCACGGCAGGTAGGCAGGAGCCATCTGCAGCAGTGCATTCGTGGCTTTGGGATAAGAGCTGACCTTCCCTCTTCATGGTGGAAGAACGAAGCTGCCGACTAGCACAGGGCAGCCAGCACAATCTGCAGAGCTCCAGGGGCAGTGCTTGCCTCTGAGAGATGGAGAGACAACTGCCAGGAGCCCCTGCTGGAGCTTCCCCTTCCTTCCTGAGGGCAGCATTGACTGTGCAGCGGGCAGGGGGCTCAGCAATGAGCGGGGTCTGAGAGCCACACTCAGTGCCACACTCCCTGGCTGTGTCTGGGACAATGAGTGCAGAGCTTTGGGTTCCTTGTGTAAGAGAAGATCCATGCTTTCATATTTATACCAGCTACGAGATTTGCTCAGCCTTCTTGGAGATAAGGAGCTCAGCATGCTCTGCAGTGACCTACAGGAAACACTGGATACTTGAAACACTGGCAGGACACGTGGCTGGGACAGGCATCTACAGCTTCGGATGCATTTGTAGAGTTACTTCTCCCTCTCTAACACTGGGCCAGCAAAGCTGCTTTGGGGCTCACCTGCAAAGAACCTTGAGAAATGAGTTTGCTCTCCATAGTGCAGTCCTGCACCACTGCACTGCAGGAACAGTCTGTTCCAAAAGCACAGTCAGGGCAGATGTGATTCCTGTGGGGCAAACCCAATCAAGGTTTTTTGAACAAAAAGCTGCAGGTGCTGAGAGCCAGCTGAGCTCTCAGCCCTGGTAACTGCAGGCTGGAAAACTGGGAATTCCAAAAGAGAGGGCTTGGAGCCAGTGCTTGGAAGCACAGCGAGACACAGTTCAGGGTGGTTGAGTGTGTCAACTTCTCAGTCCACTGATCAGAAGGAAGCTTTCTTTATTGCACAGGTGAATTCCTGAGATGTGGGGTGTCAGGTCAGCATTTCCACGGGAAGGTTTTATTGGCTGTTCCATAACTTTTGTACTTACGGCAGCTCAGTGCAGGGCTGGTCCTTGCATCCTTACAGTGCTGGCATGTGTCATGGCAGTACCAGCATCCCTCTGCATCTTCCTCCCTGTCTGAAAGGTAACTGTGGAAGAATTTATTGCCCAGGCAATGAATGTGCAGAGAGTCTGATGCGGGTTTGTCTGGCTGCGGAGAAGTCCTCTGGAGCATAAGTGGAGGGGTTGAGTCAGTGGAAAGCAACAGAAGTGAACTTGCAGAGCTTTACCAGATGTTCTTGGCTACCTTGCCTAAATTTGTGGAACAAAACTGGTCTCTAGATAGTTTAATCTTGTGACTGATGGAGAGGTTACTTTGCCAAATTACTATATATCTGCAACAGAGACAGAAAAGTAGCAGTGAGGGGTTTGCTTACTGTAAAATACACCTTCTGATGTGAATTCATAGTGACACGCTGCCTCCTGGATTCCTCACAGCAAGAAGCTGGTCATGTGCTGAGGTGATTCGTGGCCACCCAGGCCAGGCTGTGCTCTCTGCTGTGTTAATCATGGAATGGCAAGAAGCTAGTCCAGAAAGTGATGTAGAGTGTGAACTTTGTGATAAAATTCAAGTGTGAATAGTTGTAGCAGGCGTCTTCCCTTCTGGGAGCACCTTGTATCTGTAGTTCCATAGGAGTAAAGTGTGTCAGACTTTTCCTGTGACTGTCCCTGCGTGTCCCCACGGTGTTTGTTAGAGGATCCCCGGAGCCTCCTGTGCAGTGAGAGGTTGTTGGTAGTCTGTAGCATTGGCCTTGTTTGGTTTCACACCCACCACTGCCCCCTCAGTGTCCTGAGCTCTCCAGACTGAACCCATGCTGGACATGCTGCTGGAGCCTGGAGAATTCCAGTTGTGGGCACTACACATGCCAGGTAGGTGCCAGTGGCAAGGGCATCATCTACAGGCCTTGGCACATCCTCTTCCGTGGGTGCTGAAATCTCCTGGGAGGAGGGAAAACAGGATGGATCTGGCCAGTTCCATGTTGGCCCTCACCTCCCACCTCTCCCCAGGTGACTTTGGGTCTGTGTCCCCAAATGTGCCCACAGTCACTGTCCCATGGCAGCCCCAGGAGCCTGGAGAGCTGTTCCTGCTCCTGCCCAAGGACAGGCACGTCTTGCTACATCCAAACAATTACCTCAGCCTTGGAGCCTTGACCAACAGCCGGGAATCCCTCCAGCAGCAATGCCCCACAGCGGGGCAGAGGAGTGCTGCTGTCAGCCATCCTGAGCCTTACTGCCCGGGCTGTGGGACTGAGAGAGGAGAGAGGAGAGAGAGACTGCTCCTCTGCTCCCAAACGAGCTCAGTCAGTGCTGCTGGGCTCATCCACCACACGGAAACCAAACACTTGGCATCTTCTGGTTGGTTGGTGTGAAATTGGTTCCTAACAGCAACAGATTTAAATATCATCGTACAAATGGCAGAGAGAACCACATCCAGGGGCAGTGCCAGGTGAGCAGGGGTGGCAGAGGGACTCTCACTATCCCAGGAGCCGGGGGCTGCCATGGATGGGCCACTCTGCTTTATGTCCTCCCCACACCGCCTCCTCCCCGGGCAAGACATTCAATCAGGTGCCGGTGACAGCTCCCACGGCAGCTCCGAGATGCTGCTTCTTATTGTGGAACAAGTGGTATTGCTTTCAAAAGGTTATAAAAACATGTGCCTGAAGAGAATGCCGGGAACTTG
>CM019229.1:11924566-11954198 GCA_009741485.1 Malurus cyaneus samueli
GTCGTTACAAATGGCAGAGAGAAGCCGTTTATGCAGTTGCAAAGTGGTTTTCTAAGATGTTTGGGTTACTGAAGGTGATTTTACTGTGCATTAATCTTATGAATGTTACTATGTTTTATATTTATTTTAGATGACCCTCCTGTATTTTACAAAGGGAAGTTTCATTGTGTGATAACTCAGTCTGTATTCTAATATAATTTGTTAAATGAAACTTGTTTTAATCAGATAATTCTGTGTGCTTTTGTGTTTTAATTTTCTGACCTGAATTGGAAGGGTGAACTACAGAGGTGGCAGCACAATCCGCTGTAGGAACATGCTATTGTTTTTGGAGGTTTTTCTTGGAAATTGGATATAAAAAGCCTGGGAAAATGTGTCCAATGTCTTGCTCCACAGGTATGCTGCAAAGTCAAAACAAACTCAAATGAGGTGTTTTGTGGGGCAGGAGATTGGGCAAAGGCTGGCCAAAGCAGAGCTGAGTGAGTGCACACTGCCTTGGCTCAGCTCGTGGCTCTGTGCTGCAGTGACCACTCAGCAGCGTTGGGCAGGCAGGGCCCTGCTGGCACCGGCAGCAACCCCGAGGGGAATGGGCTGCCAGGCCAGGGGAGGCCAGCACCACACCACTGCACTGAAAATTGTTATTCTTTCTGCTAAATTATCCATCTGAACTTGACCCAAGCCAGTGGTGCAAAATCTGACCTCTGGCATCTTCTCACCCCAGCCAGTATTTCTGTCTCGCTTATTTTGAGTGCTCTTTGAATTAAGGGAGATTAATACCCAAGTTCCCGGCATTCTCTTCAGGCACATGTTTTTATAACCTTTTGAAAGCAATACCACTTGTTCCACAATAAGAAGCAGCATCTCGGAGCTGCCGTGGGAGCTGTCACCGGCACCTGATTGAATGTCCTGCCCGGGGAGGAGGCGGTGTGGGGAGGACATAAAGCAGAGTGGCCCATCCATGGCAGCCCACGGCTCCCTCCCCGGGCAGCAGCGGGCACGGGGCTGTGCTGGCAGAGCCCCTCTGCCACCCCTGCTCAGCAGGCACTGCCCCTGGATGTGGGCACAGCCCTGGGCACGGGCTCTGTGAGCCCCTCTGCCACCCCTGCTCAGCAGGCACTGCCCCTGGATGTGGGCACAGCCCTGGGCACGGGGTCTGTGAGTCCCTCTGCCACCCCTGCTCACCTGGCACTGCCCCTGGATGTGAGCACAGCCCTGGGCACGGGGTCTGTGAGCCCCTCTGCCACCCCTGCTCAGCAGGCACTGCCCCTGGATGTGAGCACAGCCCTGGGCATGGGCTCGTGAGTCCCTCTGCACCCCTGCTCAGCAGGCACTGCCCTGGATTGTGGCACAGCCCTGGGCACGGCTCTGTGAGCCCCTCTGCCACCCCTGCCCACCTGGCACTGCCCCTGGATGTGGGCACAGCCCTGGGCATGGGCTCTGTGGGACTGCAGGCTCAGCAGTGTCTGCAATGGGGCTGAGCTGGGCTGGAGGAACCTCACCCCAGCACTGGGGGAACTGGACATGGCCCATGTCCATCATTCGTGGAATTTGGTTTCTAAGGAAAATGTCTAATTTCTTCTGCTCTGTTAGTGCTTTTCGATGTGGGAGCAGCTGTTTGTCTCTGTGAGGTGTCTCTGGCTCTGCCTGCCCTAAGTAAATCCCCCCAGTGCCTGAGGGAGCAGCAGACAGGGGTGGAGGCAGCGGGTCCCCGTGTCCTCAGAGAGCTGCTTTGGGCTTTGTGTGCCTGGGGCTTTGGTGGTGTTTTCTTTTCTTTTCTCCTCTGCCTCTACAGCTTTAAAAATTAACTTGCCTGGGGAGTTTCTCAAAATCCTTTCCTTTCTCTGGAATGATGGATAAGCCATGTAACTGATTGTCATGGCCCTAGAGAGGATAAACATCTTCTGCAGTTTAAAATAAAACCTCCTCGCTCCCTGGTTAATAAGTGTTGAAAGAAGCACAAACAGAGCAACACGGGATTTCCATGACTAACAAGATGACCACATCAGTGAATGTGTTTGGGGTTAAAAAGACTCAGCTTTTGCTTCCCCTGGGTAAGATGTTTTATCCCAGTGCAGGAAAAGCTGCCAGCAGCACTTTGAAGCTCTGGCAAAATGGAGGCAGCCAGGATTGTGAACTGGGAAGTGTTTGAATGCCGGGTTAAAAAAGCCCTCATAAACTCCACTCCATGTGTGCGGATTTTGGAAGATAAAGGAGCCCACAGCTTCATCCAGCTTATGCTGATCTTTTCTTTTCAAAAGCCTTTTCAGAGTTTCACTTTTCTGCTTGCTTTGTTGAAAGATGTAAAAATTTAAGACAACCACAAAGTAAACATTTCAAAACTTTCTATTTTGAAAATTAGTGACATTTTCAAAATCCCTCAACTTCCATTTCAGCACTATCAGAAATGAAGATGTTTGGGGTTTTTTTGATCGGCTGATTGTCCAGGCAGGTTTTTGTTTATTGATAACTTTTCTTTTTCAAAGAAAATAATTTATTATTCAGTAGAAACACTAGATAAGTAGATGTCTTGTCAAAATCAAGCAGGTTCTTTATTAGAGTGAAATAGTAATGAACTCATCTGCTTCCAATATTTATAAAGAGTAGGGAAGGCCATTAATTCTGCTGCTTGTGAATAAAACCATCTGTGATTTCTTTCCATTTGATGGTGTTTTGGTTTAATAAACATTTTTCACAAATAAGTGTAGGGATTTTTTGTGAAAATGTCACATTCAGAATCTCATAAAGAAGGAACGCAAGGGAGGGGAAACAAAATGTTTTGTTAGCTCAGTAATTTCTCACCTTGCACAGAGAGGTAAAATTCCTGCCAACTTTAACACATTAGGCGACAGAATTACATGTTCAGCTCTAATGCAATCCATGACATGGAACAAGGCAAACAGAGGATGTTTGGAAGTTTGTTTTCCTTTGGGAATCACACAGCCATTTAACTTAATCTGTCCTGACACTGAATTATAACGTGAGCTTCTTTAGGGAAGCAAAACGGTAGATGCCTCTTTTTAAGCAAAGCAGAAGTTAATAAAATGGGCAGCATGTCGAGGAGAAAAAGCCCGAATGAGCCATCGTGCAATTCTCAGAGGAAACGGGCTCTGGGCTGGGATTTTTCCACCAGAAATGCTGGAAATCTTGTGACATACTTCTACTGAGGGTGAAATTTGACCTGTAGAATTTTACTCGATTAAAGCACAAGCTACAAGAATGCCCCAAGTGAGACCACTTTGTAGTTGGACTTGCGAGTGTTGGATTCTAAATGAAACTGAATATTCATCCAGCTGCTGTGCCAGGGTTTATGTCACAGTGCTTCCCACGACTCGGCGATGGAGCCGTGCTCTGCTGCACCTTCCTGAGCTGTATCTGCAGAGGAGAAGGAAATTCTGCAGCTCCAGCCCTGCAGCCCAAGCACCCGCAGCGTCTCTCGGGGGCTGTCAGGGAAGGGGCTGTAAATGCGATCTGCTCCACTGACTGTCGCTTGAAAAGGTTGGCTCCAGTTACAGATTAAGGCCGAATTTAATGTCCATTGTCCAACGGATCAAAGAGATCCTTGGAGTTCCTCTGAGTGAAGAAGCCTGAAATCTAGAGCAGATGTCTTCAGCCCAAGCCCAGAACTGCAGGTGCTGCAGAGCAGGGCAGGCACTGTCCTGGGGAGGGAAAACAAATGTCAGACTAGGGCAAACAACAGCCCATGGTGGCTGTTCCCTGTGGGTGTCCCACAGGAGCATGACAGGGGTAGCTGGGGTGCAAATCACAGTGGAGGGCATGGGGTGAGCAGAGGGAGGAGAGAGGGAGAGGAGTGCCCAGGACAGCCCTGTGCCAGAGATGGTCACCATTCTATAGTGACAAACCATTGCCAGGTCTCTATGGATTGGGCCAAGGGCTGGCAAAACTCGAGGAGGACAAACCTGGGGACATGTGAGGAGCTATGCAGGAGCTCTGGAGGCCACAGAGGTGGCTTCCTGCCATGACTGTTCTTTGAATTGCACAAAGACTTTCTGCTTTTCCCACTGGCACGTAACCGTGTTCCCACAGTCCCCAGCAATGACCTGCCATGGGTGGCAGAAGCCCAGTCAAAGGACTCAAAGCCCTTAATGCAAGCTTTTTCCCTGTTCTAACTCTAAATTCTTTTCTGTCCAAATTCCTACTTATATGAGCCTTTTAGGAACTTAATTATCCTTGAGACTTCTACCTCTCTGTAAAATCTGGTTTAAATCAGTAAAGAAAAGAGTTCAAAGTTATTGAGCAGGACAGGCAGACAGACAAGCACACAGGGATCACAGGAACCTTGTTTTCATAGGAAACTAGATTAAAAAATCCCACAGCAGTTAGCAGCCCCTTTGGTGGCACGCTGCCCCGGTGCCGGGCGATGCTTTGGGGTGGGGGCAGTCTGGGTTTGTACCTTTGGAAAGGCCTTTGGCCCTTTGTTTGTACCCTTTGGAAAGGGGGGCTGCTGGCACATCTGCCCCTTCAGCTGGCATTTTGTGGGCACTGGAGTGGCAGCAGTGACTCTGCAGCCTGTCTGCTTTGCTCAGCTGGATGCAGATTCATCACATCCCTGCTCGCTTTGGCATGCAAACCTGTACCTAATTCTTCTGAAACGGGCCCTGAGGAAGTCAGCAGATGTTATTATTAAAGCATTGAGCATCAGCAGCTCCCAAGATATTGTCAGTCCGTTAATGAGCTGATCAAACTGGGAAGGCAAGGGCTTTCCCAACTTCTTAATAAGGAAAATAAGACCTCCAAGGTTAAAAGACTTCTTTTAAACTGCACCGAGTTTATAGGTTGCAAAATGTTCTTTAATCAGTTTATTCTTAGAAGGCCCTAACTGCCCGTGAACATTATCTTAAAGATCCCACAAGAACACAGCAGCTCTGCCTTGGTGGGGTTTGCTGGCATTTTGCACCCATAGTCTCCTTAAGGAGCCTTTTCCATGTACCTTCTATAATCTTTTTGTGAATATTTGTGCATCATTACTCACAGCTCTGCCCCGAGACTTCTGATGATTTGTGAATTATTAGGTTTTGCTGTTTGGAAGTTAAACTGATTTTCCTATCGATGTATTTCTATTTGCAGTTTTGCAAATCTTAAATGTCAGCAGTTTCCCAAGGCTGCAGAGACACAAGTTGTACAAGTAGCCAGAAAATCCTGAATTGGGCATCTCCCTGCACTCTGCCTGTCCTGGGCCCCTCTCGATTCTGCTCCCTAAAGCAGTGCCTAATGGGCACCGACTTTGCTGTGGTTTCTCTTAATGCCATACTGTCTTCTTCGGGTTTTCCACCTGAAGGGATGTTTAGAATCTGGACAACAGTGATCATGATATTAGAGAAATTGGCAACAGCTAAAAATGTTAGAAAGAAAATATCTATTATTCCTACAGGAGCAGAGGAGTGAGCACCCTCTCATTATCCTGGGTGGTATTAATCTCCCTTAATTCAAAGAGCACTCAAAATAAGCGAGACAGAAATACTGGCTGGGGTGAGAAGATGCCAGGTCAGATTTTGCACCACTGGCTTGGGTCAAGTTCAGATGGATAATTTAGCAGAAAGAATAACAATTTTCAGTGCAGTGGTGTGGTGCTGGCCTCTCCCTGGCCTGGCAGCCCATTCCCCTCGGGGTTTGCTGCCGGTGCCATGCAGGGCCCTGCCTGCCCAACGCTGCTGAGTGGTCACTGCAGCACAGAGCCACGAGCTGAGCCAAGGCAGCGTGCACTCATGAGCATTGCTTTGGCCAGCCTTTGCCCAATCCTGCCCCACAAAACACCTCATTTGAGTTTGTTTTGACTTCGCAGCATACCTGTGGAGCAAGACATTTTGGACACATTTTCCCAGGCTTTTTATATCCAATTTCCAAGAAAAAACCTCCAAAAACAATAGCATGTTCCGTACAGCGGATTGTGCTGCCACCTCTGTAGTTCACCCTTCCAATTCAGGTCAGAAAATTAAAACACAAAAGCACACAGAATTATCTGATTAAAACAAGTTTCATTTAACAAATTATATTAAGAATACAGACTGAGTTATCACACAATGAAACTTCCCTTTGTAAAATACAGGAGGGTCATCTAAAATAAATATAAAACATAGTAACATTCATAAGATTAATGCACAGTAAAATCACCTTCAGTAACCCAACATCTTAGAAAACCACTTTGCAACTGCATAAAAGGTGCACAGCCCTGGGCATGGGCTCTGTGGGACTGCAGGCTCAGCAGTGTCTGCAATGTGGCTGAGCTGGGCTGGAGGAACCTCACCCCAGCACTGGGGGAACTGGACATGGCCCATGTCCATCATTCGTGGAATTTGGTTTCTAAGGAAAATGTCTAATTTCTTCTGCTCTGTTAGTGCTTTTCGATGTGGGAGCAGCTGTTTGTCTCTGTGAGGTGTCTCTGGCTCTGCCTGCCCTAAGTAAATCCCCCCAGTGCCTGAGGGAGCAGCAGACAGGGGTGGAGGCAGCGGGTCCCCGTGTCCTCAGAGAGCTGCTTTGGGCTTTGTGTGCCTGGGGCTTTGGTGGTGTTTTCTTTTCTTTTCTCCTCTGCCTCCTACAGCTTTAAAAATTAACTTGCCTGGGGAGTTTCTCAAAATCCTTTCCTTTCTCTGGAATGATGGATAAGCCATGTAACTGATTGTCATGGCCCTAGAGAGGATAAACATCTTCTGCAGTTTAAAATAAAACCTCCTCGCTCCCTGGTTAATAAGTGTTGAAAGAAGCACAAACAGAGCTAACACGGGATTTCCATGACTAACAAGATGACCACATCAGTGAATGTTGTTTGGGGTTAAAAATGACTCAGCTTTTGCTTCCCCTGGGTAAGATGTTTTATCCCAGTGCAGGAAAAGCTGCCAGCAGCACTTTGAAGCTCTGGCAAACTGGAGGCAGCCAGGATTGTGAACTGGGAAGTGTTTGAATGCCGGGTTAAAAAAGCCCTCATAAACTCCACTCCATGTGTGCGGATTTCTGGAAGATAAAGGAGCCCACAGCTTCATCCAGCTTATGCTGACTCTTTTCTTTTCAAAAGCCTTTTCAGATGTTTTCACTTTTCTGCTTGCTTTGTTGAAAGATGTAAAAATTTAAGACAACCACAAAGTAAACATTTCAAAACTTTCTATTTTGAAAATTAGTGACATTTTCAAAATCCCTCAACTTCCATTTCAGCACTATCAGAAATGAAGATGTTTGGGGTTTTTTTGATCGGCTGATTGTCCAGGCAGGTTTTTGTTTATTGATAACTTTTCTTTTTCAAAGAAAATAGATTTATTATTCAGTAGAAACACTAGATAAGTAGATGTCTTGTCAAAATCAAGCAGGTTTTCTTTATTAGAGTGAAATAGTAATGAACTCATCTGCTTCCAATATTTATAAAGAGTAGGGAAGGCCATTAATTCTGCTGCTTGTGAATAAAACCATCTGTGATTTCTTTCCATTTGATGTGTTTTGGTTTTAATAAACATTTTTCACAAATAAGTGTAGGGATTTTTTGTGAAAATGTCACATTCAGAATCTCATAAAGAAGGAACGCAAGGAGGGGGAAACAAAATGTTTTGTTAGCTCAGTAATTTCTCACCTTGCACAGAGAGTAAAATTCCTGCCAACTTTAACACATTAGGCGACAGAATTACATGTTCAGCTCTAATGCAATCCATGACATGGAACAAGGCAAACAGAGGATGTTTGGAAGTTTGTTTTCCTTTGGGAATCACACAGCACATTTAACTTAATCTGTCCTGACACTTGAATTATAACGTGAGCTTCTTTAGGGAAGCAAAACGGTAGATGGCTCTTTTTAAAGCAAAGCAGAAGTTAATAAAATGGGCAGCATGTCGAGGAGAAAAAGCCCGAATGAGCCATCGTGCAATTCTCAGAGGAAACGGGCTCTAGGCTGGGATTTTTCCACCAGAAATGCTGGAAATCTTGTGACATACTTCTACTGAGGGTGAAATTTGACCTGTAGAATTTTACTCGATTAAAGCACAAGCTACAAGAATGCCCCAAGTGAGACCACTTTGTAGTTGGACTTGCGAGTGTTGGATTCTAAATGAAACTGAATATTCATCCAGCTGCTGTGCCAGGGTTTATGTCACAGTGCTCCCACCGACTCGGGCGATGGAGCCGTGCTCTGCTGCACCTTCCTGAGCTGTATCTGCAGAGGAGAAGGAAATTCTGCAGCTCCAGCCCTGCAGCCCAAGCACCCGCAGCGTCTCTCGGGGGCTGTAACGGGAAGGGGCTGTAAATGCAATCTGCTCCACTGACTGTCGCTTGAAAAGGTTGGCTCCAGTTACAGATTTAAGGCCCAAATTTAATGTCCATTGTCCAACAGGATCAAAGGAGATCCTTGGAGGTTCCTCTGAGTGAAGAAGCCTGAAATCATAGAGCAGATGTCTTCAGCCCAAGCCCAGAACTGCAGGTGCTGCAGAGCAGGGCAGGCACTGTCCTGGGGAGGGAAAACAAATGTCAGACATGGGCAAACAACAGCCCATGGTGGCTGTTCCCTGTTGGGTGTCCCATAGGAGCATGACAGGGGATAGCTGGGGTGCAAATCACAGTGGAGGGCATGGGGTGAGCAGAGGGAGGAGAGAGGGAGAGGAGTGCCCAGGACAGCCCTGTGCCAGAGATGGTCACCATTCTATAGTGACAAACCATTGCCTACTGCTCAGGGTCCATGGATTGGGCCAAGGGCTGGCAAAACTCGAGGAGGACAAACCTGGGGACATGTGAGGAGCAGTTTCAGGAGCTCTGGAGGCCACAGAGGTGGCTTCCTGCCACTGACTGTTCTTTGAATTACACAAAGACTTTCTGCTTTTCCCACTGGCACGTAACCGTGTTCCCACAGTCCCCAGCAATGACCTGCCATGGGTGGCAGAAGCCCAGTCAAAGGACTCAAAGCCCTTAATGCAAGCTTTTTCCCTGTTCTAACTCTAAATTCTTTTTTTCTGTCCAAATTCCTACTTATATGAGCCTTTTAGGAACTTAATTATCCTTGAGACTTCTACCTCTCTGTAAAATCTGGTTTAAATCAGTAAAGAAAAGAGTTCAAAGTTATTGAGCAGGACAGGCAGACAGACAAGCACACAGGGATCACAGGAACCTTGTTTTCATAGGAAACTAGATTAAAAAAATCCCACAGCAGTTAGCAGCCCCTTTGGTGGCACAGCTGCCCCGGTGCCGGGCGATGCTTTGGGGTGGGGGCAGTCTGGGTTTGTACCTTTGGAAAGGGCTTTGTACCCTTTGTTTGTGCCCTTTGTTTGTACCCTTTGGAAAGGGGGGGCTGCTGGCACATCTGCCCCTTCAGCTGGCATTTGTGGGGCACTGGAGTGGCAGCAGTGACTCTGCAGCCTGTCTGCTTTGCTCAGCTGGATGCAGATTCATCACATCCCTGCTCGCTTTGGCATGCAAACCTGTACCTAATTTCTTCTGAAACGGGCCCTGAGGAAGTCAGCAGATGTTATTATTAAAGCATTGAGCATCAGCAGCTCCCAAGATATTGTCAGTCCGTTAATGAGCTGATCAAACTGGGGAAGGCAAGGGCTTTCCCAACTTCTTAATAAGGAAAATAAGACCTCCAAGGTTAAAAGACTTCTTTTAAACTGCACCGAGTTTATAGGTTGCAAAATGTTCTTTAATCAGTTTATTCTTAGAAGGCCCTAACTGCCCGTGAACATTATCTTAAATGATCCCACAAGAACACAGCAGCTCTGCCTTGGTGGGGTTTGCTGGCATTTTGCACCCATAGTCTCCTTAAGGAGCCTTTTCCATGTACCTTCTATAATTCTTTTGTGAATAATTTGTGCATCATTACTCACAGCTCTGCCCCGAGACTTCTGATGATTTGTGAATTATTAGGTTTTGCTGTTTGGAAGTTAAACTGATTTTCCTATCGATGTATTTCTATTTGCAGTTTTGCAAATCTTAAATGTCAGCAGTTTCCCAAGGCTGCAGGAGACACAAGTTGTACAAGTGAGCCAGAAAATCCTGAATTGGGCATCTCCCTGCACCTCTGCCTGTCCTGGGGCCCCTCTCGATTCTGCTCCCTAAAAGCAGTGCCTAATGGGCACCGACTTTGTTGGGTTTTCTCTGAATGCCATACTATCTTCTTCGGGTTTTCCTCCTGAAGGGATGTTTAGAATCTGGACAACAGTGATCATGATATTAGAGAAATTGGCAACAGCTAAAAATGTAGAAAGAAAATATCTATTATTCCTACAGGAGCAGAGGAGTGAGCACCCTCTCATTATCCTGGGTCATTTCTAATGTCCTCAAATGATAATGTGGAACAGAGAAATAATAAGCCTGAAAATCTTAGTGGGAAACAACTCCCATGGTTCAGACAACGGTCTAGAACGGGGTCTGTGGGGAGGATAAAGGCACTGGCACCCATCGTGCCTGGGGTTTTGCTGAGCCCAGCTTAGCAGATAGACTGGCCAGGGGCACCATGAGCAGGTCCTGGGTGATGATAACAGAGGAATCTGGGGATTGTCCTTTCTCAGGATTGCCCTCAGGTATGGGTCCACCAGCAGGATATGGAATAATGGTGCCCTGAGCTGCTGCTGTGCCTGTCTCTTCTCCCAAACTGTGAGTATCAGCTATATTTTTTGATCTTTCAGAGGAAGTTTATAATTAGGCTGGAATTCTTCAGGCAGAGGCAAAGGCCACGCTGGTTTGGGTTAGATTGTTTTGTTAAATCTTGAGAAAAACTGTTCTTCATTAAAGAATGTGTGCTGGTTTCCGGAGGAATGGCTGAGACATTCTCCTCGCTACTACCCAGTCTGGTGTAGTTCTAGAATTTCTTTTCTATTTAAATATTTAAAGGTTGTATTTGCTTTTGTTTTCACAAAGCTTGGACTGACCTGGAGGGGTTCCACAGGCTGTGGGAGCAGAAGCTGAGTGAGCTCAGTTTGGAGTGGCTGTGGCTGTAAAACACTGACCATGGGCATTGCAGGGGCTGAGCAGCTCAGGAGGAAGAGGAGGTTCATTTTCCAGGGAGTTCTGAATGGTTGTTGTGTCTGCCCAGGGCAGAGCAAGAATCTCAGAGGGTGGATGGGGTGAGTTGGGCTCTGCTCTCGAGTGTGGGAGCCCTTTCTGTGCTGTGCATTGTGTGTTTGGTGGCTCTGAGCTGTGTCTGTGCCCAAATAGTTACCCCTGCGCCAAAACTTCAGAAAACATGAAAGCACTTCATGTAACCAACAAGGACACGAGATACGGGTTTATTTCTGTGTTTACAGAACTATTTGGGAAGAAAAAAAAATTGTTATTAAAAAAAAATCAAGATAGAGTATTTTTTTTCATAGCATAACACCAAAAGGAAAGTAGTGCAAAATTAGAAACAGGCTTGAGTATTAGACTTTACATGGATGGTACTCGAGTATTAATCCATTAAAGTAATCAAAAGAGCTTAAATAAGAATCTGAAGGCTGCAATATATATGTCAATGAACAAGCTGTAAAACTTCCTGAAAAGGTGATTTCAAAGCCATATTGTCCAAGCTTGGCAAATTGCATATTTAATTATTTTGTCAGTCCCTCTTTCTACTCTAATCTTTTGGTGAAATACCTTTAGACATATGAAATCAGTTAAGATAATTAGGGTATGATGGAATTAGGTGTTACTTGATTTTTAAGAAAGATACCATCCTCTGCCTTGGTATAAAATGTGTGCAGACCCCAAAAGCGGGACTGTATTGTAATGTTTTCTTTTCTATAAAGATCAAAGGTCTCCAGCCCCTTTCAAGATGTTTGCAGAATTTGTTTCCTAATTATCCCACATTTACTTATTTGTGTGCTGGGACATCAGAGTTAACTCTTTGATTGTAAAGATGAGATGGGACCTTCCTCCAGATGACTGTGGCCAGCAAAGCCTTGCATCCAAAATTGTTTTTTAGATTATTGCTGCTCAAATTCAGAGGTTCTGCTGCAGTTTAGGATGGATGAGGTGTCGTGTTTGCTTGATTTTAATACCCCGGTCCTCTACAGCAGAGATTTGGTTTTGTGCAGTGAGAGTTTACACCTTCATTAATATCCCTTACAAGTTTACAAACTCTTGGTAAGCAACAGTAAACTATTTAGGCTTTGATTTGTCTGGGAGTTGGAACTGTTTTAACAAAACCTTTATAGTCTTTCCATGGTGTGGTGCCTGAGTTTCTTCAGCAGAATTTTCTATAAAAGTTTTGAAATTAGAATTTCTTGGCTCACTTCATTGGCTTTATTTTTCCCCCATCTAGAGAGGTATAAAGGACTGACAGGACACCCCAGAAATGTGAAAACAGGCTGTAAGTTTTGCAGTTTCAGTTGTGAAGTTACAAAAATAAAGTTGATTAGAATAGCATGAAATCTATAAAATAAAAAGTAGAACCTTTATAGGGGAAGTCTAATATGAAACATTTTTAAACAATGTGTTTTATTTACTTTTTATACATTTCCTTTCRCATATTCTTTTGAACTTTTTTGAATCTTCTCATATGTTTCCTAATTACATTTGCCTCTCGGACTCCTGTCTGTATTTCCCTCAGCACAGAGGGGCTGAGTGTTTGTCTTGGTTTCTCTTTGGCTCTTTCCTTTGAAAAATCAAGACACTGCATCGAGTTGTCTGAGGGAATATTTGCAATGGCAATGCTGGGTGCTCCCAGAGATAATGAGAGTTGTGGTAACGGGGAAGGATGTGCTGCCTGCACACAGCTCTGCCTGGGAGCCAGCAGCACCAAAAATTCCTGCTTTGGAGCCAGCAGCACCCAGAAATTCCTGCTTTGGAGCCAGCAGCACCCAGAAACTGCTGCTTTGGAGCCAGCAGCACCCAGAAATTCCAGCTTTGGGAGCCTTTTAAAGGCAGCTCAGCTCAGCTGGAGCTGCAGCAGCACCCTGGTCTGTCCTGTGTGATTTTTTGCCTCTGCCCTTTTCCCCCACCAGACCCAGGGTGTGCAACATTGCTTTGCTCTTGGACTGCTCCGACTTGTTTTGGTGCCAGTGGCTTTGTACAAAACCTAGGGGTGAAAAGGAAGGTGGGTCTGACCCATAGGAATGGGAATCTTCCCAACAGAATCACAGAAATGGCTCGTGGTGGCAGTTCTTGTTTCAGCCCTCGTAACCCACACCTCAGCCAGGGTTCTCCTGGTTTCTCCAGGGGTTTGGTGCTCCCCACCCGTGTCACCCACAGCTCTGGAGAGCCACTCTGGGTGCCCATCCATCCATCCATCCATCCCTCCATTCCATCCCTCCATCCATCCCATCCATCCATCCATCCATCCATCCTCATCATCCCTGTCCATCCCATCCATCCATCCATCCTCCATCCATCCATCCCATCCATCCATTCCATCCATCCATCCATCCTTTTCCATACCATCCATCCATCCATCCATCCACTTCATCCATTCATCCATCCCTGTCCATCATCCATCATCCCTCCATCATCACCCATCCATCCTCCATCCATCCATCCATCCATCTCCATCCATCCATCCATCATCCATTCCTTCCATCCATCCATCCATATCCATCCATCCTCCATCCATCCATCCGTCCATCCATCATCACATCCATCCATCCATCCATCCATCCATCCATCCATCCCATCCATCCATCTCATCCATCCACTCCATCCATCCATCCCCATCCCTCCATCCATCCCTCCATCCATCCATCCAGCCATCCATCCATCCATCCATCATCATCCATCCATCCATCCATCCAATCCATCCATCCTCCATCTCCTGTCCCTGGGGCTCCTGTGGGACAGCTCCAGTGGCCCGTGCCATGTAACGCCAGGGACACCTCCAGGAGGTGAAGCTGAAGCCCCCAAAGGCTCTTTCGTTATCATTCCCTCCCTCAGAGGGGACGGAGGGACAGAGGGGACAAGAGAAGGGACAGAAGGGGAACAGAGGGGACAGAGGGACAGTCCTGCGGGCAGGGTGGAGCTGTGCCCTGCCCGGTGCAGAGGGGCAGCCTTGCTGGTGCAGAGCATGAGAAGCAGCACCATCCCCTGCTGAAAGAGACCCCAAAACTCTGGGTAACCCCCTGGCTGTTCCCTGGGCATTGGGATCCCAAATGATTCTCAGTCCCCCCCGGCTGTTCCCTGGGCATTGGGATCCCAAATGATTCTCAGCTGGAATCCCTCTTCTGGGGATCCCAAATGATTCTCAGTCCCCCCCGGCTGTTCCCTGGGCATTGGGATCCCAAATGATTCTCAGTCCCCCGGCTGTTCCCTGGGCATTGGGATCCCAAATGATTCTCAGTCCCCCCGGCTGTTCCTGGCATTGGGATCCCAAATGATTCTCAGTCCCCCGGCTGTTCCCTGGGCATTGGGATCCCAAATGATTCTCAGTCCCCCCCGGCTGTTCCCTGGGCATTGGGATCCCAAATGATTCTCGGCCCCCCCCGGCTGTTCCCTGGGCATTGGGATCCCAAATGATTCTCAGCTCCCCTGGCTGTTCCCTGGCATTGGGATCCCAAAGCACAGTGCTGGTGTCCATCCTCCATCCATCAGCCCCGACAGAGCTGTTCCGGCGGGGTCAGGCCTCGGGCTGTGCTGACCTAATGGGGCCGTGCACGGCTGACTGATGTCCTTAAATGCTTTCCTGACTTTTGCAAGGCTTTTTATTTCTTTGCCATCTTAGCTCAGGTGTGAGGTTACTTATTGTGGAGTTTTTTTTTCCCTCTGTGTTTTAAATTCAGGGAGATTTTCTTTAGAATTCACCATTTCAGACTTGGCTTTTAAATCGGCTTTTTGTTAATTTTTTTGCCCCCTAGTATTTATTATTTATCCTCAGAGGATTCTAAATTTGTCTCTTTCACACACTTTGATAGGAATAGTTTTCTTCTCAGTAATCAGTATAGTGCTCACCTCCTTAGTCCCCCAAGAAATCAGTATTCATTTCAATATTCGTTTGTTTTAATTCTTGACGTCAATAACATTGCAGCTTTTTTTACATTACATACCCAGACCTGAAAGGTGTTGCTGAAAAGATGGGTTTTAATTTCAATTAAACATGCACTAAAATACATTTCAGATTCCAACAGCCATTGATGAAAATTTCAGGAGATGCTCTGGACTGAGTGCATATCCTTCTGTCTGGGCTGGGCAAAATATTTAAGTTCTTGGTTTTGCATAAAGTTACAATTTTTTTAAATGCCCAAATTTGAAATGAAAAAGCTTCTTGGTGTTTAAGTGATAGGCTTGTTAAAGACCAAGAGGTCTCCTATGCCTTTTGGTAAAAATTTTAACTAAATTTGAACTTTGAAGTGTCAGCGGAGCTTTTGAAACCGTTCACGCAGAGTTTCAACCTGGGAATTACTGAGGGGATGTGGTGCTGCCCGTGGCAGCTGCTCCTGGTGCCTGCAGAAAAGACTCTGAGGGGTTTCAGACCAATCTGATCCCATCTCATCTTGGGGATTTCGAATCTGAGCTGCGTGAGGTATCCAGAACCATTGATTTGGCTCCTGGCTGCAATTTTGCCTTGACACCCATTTACTGGAAAACTGTGTTTAGAAAGGAAAAAATAAAAAAGAAGAGGGCATGCAGGAGAGGAAGGAAATACAGAGATTTTCCTGAAGAACTTGTGTAATTTCTGGATTTTAAAGCTAAACTCAGAAATTCCCCCAAAACACAGACTCTGTTGTATTTCCATGAACAGCGATGTGAACATGAACTCCCAAAGGAACTGCTCGAGCAGCAAAAGCTGCAGCACACACAATGCTGTGGAGCATGTGGAGCTTCCACTCACGTTAATTACTGAGAGGAGCAGAATTGTCCTCTGCAATCCTCATCCTTGGGAAATCAGAGATACAGCTCTGCTTGGATGGCTTTAAAGAAATCATTTCCCAAGCTATCCTCATTGAAAAATCTAAGGTATATTATTACTGGCAAGAATTAAGTTAAACTTTGTTTTTACTTAATTCTAAACAGATTAATAAGATATATTAATAACATTTATTAATTCCACGAAGCATCTTACCCAGATAACTCCCTGTTGAGGAAAAGGAGATGTCATGCTCTGTTCCCGTCCTTTAGCATGTTTTTAATTCCTTGCCATTTATGCTGCAGTTTTAGCCAAAGCAAAAGCATATCTATTTGAACATATCTCTTCAATTCGCCTGGCATTTGTTGGTTAAGCTGGTTAAAGACAGAAGAATGGAGCATTACCTGTGTGTGCTGGGAGGATCGGTGTTTGGTGCTGGAAGGAGCCCGGGCAGGATTCAGGTGAGCTCAGCTCTCCTCGGACAGGTGCACAAACACTTCCCCCTTTTGGGTGCTACCTGCTCTTTACTGGACGTTTATTACGAGTGGATGCAATTTCACAAAGCACCTGCATGCAATAAAACCCTATTACATGTGTGAGGCCTTAAGGAAATTAACGGTTCCTCCCTAGGGATGCATATTTTGTTAAGATGTTTATTACAGATGAAGTGGTCCTGGGGTAAAACATTAACAAGTTGTAGAGTGATAAAAGGAATTTTATCATTTCTCAGTGACATAAATAGGAAGAAACCTTTAACTAAATCTATAAAATTCTGGTTTCCTAATGAATTTGCTTTAACTATTTATTAACTGGATGAACTTATACAGGCCGCAATTTGGTTTTTTCTGTCTCATCCCCTCCCCTTCCTCCCCTGCTCCTCCTCCTCCTCAAATCCAAGCAGAAGGCATTGTCTGTCAACTGATGTGAGTTCTGGTGCTCAAAAAAGAAACTTTAGATCAATAACAATTCTTTTAAAAAAATAAATTGTTTTCCTTTGTGAGTTTAAGGCAGGGCCCTAAAACTTAGCTCACTCTTGTAATAGTGARTTTAGAATTAAATGCAACATTAAAATTGTGTTATAATTATACTAACCCATATCARTGAAATTAATTGTTGTATTTTAGGGTTCAGTCCCAGGAATTTATTTTTGGTTGCCATTCCTTTTTTTAGCACCATATTAATGAAACTTGCTCTTTACCATTATTAGAGATGAAAGCAGGAGCACTGGCTTTGGACTGAGAATGCTCCATCTAATTGAATTATATGAATGTAGTTAAATGTCTACTTCAGAAAGGCCATATTCACTTTCAAGATTAGTTACTCCAAGAGTTAATGGCCTATTTAAGCAACATAGTCCAAGAGCCAAACACAGGTGGGCTGTGTTAATAACTTTATTTAAACCGTTTTTTCCCCTTTTGAGAGGCACAAGCCATCCATTAATGCATTCATTAGAGTTTATGGCACAGTTCTGCTTTTCTCCTAATGACACTATCCAGACTCAAACTTGCTTGGCTAATTTAGCCCAGCTGCCCTTTGCCTCTCAGCAACAGGTCCCTTGTTCTTCAGTCATACATGCTGAAGTGTCACGATGATTAGTTTTTGGTCATTGCTGCTCTTTAGGATATTGTTTTGTGTTTTCTCTGCATCAGAACTCCCTTTTTGTTCAGGTTTTTTTGCCCAAGGTTTGTGTGCAGCAGCTGCTGGAGGGCCATGGCAGAGCAGAGGCATTGCTGCAGCCCTCGCATTCCAAAGTGATTGAACATTGTGCTTTATGACTTGACTCTGACCAAACAAGCTCACAGCTTTTAATACCCAGCTCTGCCAAAGGTATTTGTGGCAGTTCCTCACAACTGTGGCATCTGAGTTTGCCTGGACTTTTCAGTTTCAAGTCTGACCCAAATACGCCTCTCACTGATGTCATTGCAGCTGTAAAATGTGTGTACACAAGTGCCTGTTTCCCGCAGTAGCTGCATGGAGGTGACCTGTGTGTGTTTAGCAGTGAATTCCCCAGGTACTAATGAACATCACAACAAATCAGAATGACCAATGCGTCACTGTGAAGGAAAAGCRGGGCTGGGTCAGACTGCACCCGCAGCTCCTGACACTTGCAGSGTTTCTTTTGGAATGTTTTATCAGTTTGGGTATGCATGTCTGATTTCCCAGGAGTCCTGAGTTAGCTGTTGGCTTCCAGTCTGGAATATCGCCTCTGATAACATTGTACAAACAGGGGGTGGCGTTGACCATCATGAGATAAATACTGGAGCAGTGCCTGTGATCAGCTCACAGTGATCCTGGCCAGACCTCACCATCACAGTGCCCCTGAACCCCAGCGACCACAGGGATGAGTGTTCCTAGGTGCTCGAGAACAATGGATTTCCAGGAAATAACGGCTTAGAACATTTCTGTGCCTGTACCGAGCGATAAGAGGCACAGCTTTGGCAGAATGGCAGTGATGCTGCAGGTGTAACAGGCTCACTTCTTCTGCACCACCGTAGGGATTCTAACGGCAGAATCACCACAAACTGGCGCGCCGAGATGTTTCCTTATCCTGATCGTTCCAGCGGCATTATCCTCATCATCCGCCGCCCTCTGATCTCTGCTCAGCTCCGGCTGCGGGTGATGCTGTGGGCGCGTTCTGCCCGCTCGGGGCTGCGCTGCTCCGGGCCGTCCCCACGGGGTGTGGGGTGTGCGCAGTGCCACTGCCGTCAATTGCCGGTGCCAATCCGGGCCGGTGCCGTTCCCGGCCGGTGCCAATCCGTGCCAATCCGTGCCAATCCGCGGTGCCGTTCCGTGCCAATCCGTGCCTGCTCCGTTCCGTGCCGGTGCCGTGAATTCCCGTTCCGTTCCGTTCCGTTCCGTTCCGTGCCGGTGCTGTGCGTGTCCCGGCGTGGCCGCCAGAGGGCGCGCTGGGGGCTCTGCGGAGCCCGAGGCGCTGCCGAGCACTGAGCTCGGCCCGGGGTTAAAGTTCATCCCGGCTCAAACCCATCCTGGGGCTCATCCCTGCTCAATCCCATCCTGGGGCTCATCCCATCCTGGGATTCATCCCCGCTCAAACCCGCTCATCCCTGCTCAAACCCATCCTGGGATTCATCCCCGCTCAAACCCATCCTGGGATTCATCCCCGCTCAACCCTGCTCAAACCCGCTCATCCCGGCTCAACTCTGCTCAACTCCGCTCAAGCCATCCTGGGGCTAAACCCTGCTCATCCCATCCTGGGGCTCATCCCCGCTCAAACCCATCCTGGGACTCATTCCCATCCTGGGATTCATCCCCGCTCATCCCCACTCATCCCATCCTGGGGCTCATCCCCGCTCCGGGGCTCATCCCCGCTCATCCCCACTCGTCCCAGCCGTCCCTGCCGTGTCTGCTGGTGGCACTCACTGGTGGCTGCAGTGCTCTCAGAGCTGCTGTGCGCTGTCAGGACAGTGATGCTGTCAGATGGAGGGTACAGGTGACAGGGGTGATGGTGCCATATGGGGGTGATGTGGCCCTTGGTGACAGCCTGAGCAGCTGCCCCACCCCTGTCTGCACAGCAGCACTGGGGGTGTCCAGGGCAGCAGTGGGGTCCCCTTTCTGCAGGGATTTCAGTCATGCAGGTGTGGCACTTGGGGCCATGGTCAGTGCTGTCAGCGAGGCACAGGCCTGCTCAGGGATGCGTTTTGGGATTTGTTAGAGAGCAGAAAGCTCTCTGTTCTGCAGCAGCGTGAGCTGGCAGCATCCTGCCCATGTGGGTGTCAGAGAGCTGCTCACGCTGCTCCCATCAGGGCCTGAAAGAAAACCATTGGAGAGAGAGGTTTTGCAGCCACAGAAACATCTCTGCCCACAGTGTTTGTGGTTTGTCTGAGCGCTGCTGGGCAAATCTGGAGCTGAGGACTGGTCCTTCTCCCAAAAAGCATTTGGGTGCAGTTGCAGTTTTCCTTGGCTCTGGAAGGACAACTGCAACCAGAGATAATTTTTCATTATGGACAAGAGAATTATGAGGTACAAACGAGTGTGCACAAGAAAGTTCATAAATTACCGGGGATTAGGCTCAGTGATGGGTAGATCTGCTGTGTGCAGCCTTCGCCTGGCAGAACAGGCAGGATCCTGCACAGTGTTTGTCACAGATCAGAAACAACAGCCCTTTGACAGATGCCACGTAGATCTTCATCTCCAAATTCACCCATCTGACAAACATCTGTGTGCTTAGGCTGGCAAATCTCAAGGAATGCTCTGCCAAGCAGCCTCCTTCCGCTTTTATAGCTCTGTAATCCTCATTCCTGCTCTGAAAGGAAAGGGAGTGTGTGCGGCTCTGCAGGAAAACTGTGTACGTCCAGGAGAAGTCTGCGAGGAAAAGATTCATGGCATGATCAAAAAGCACCCAGGCCTTTTACAGGCAGGGCTCAAGAGGTGCTTAAAGCAGCTGTAAATAACGGTGAGGAGCGAGGGAGCAGATGAAAGAGCCGAGAGCTGAGTCTGGGCTGGGTTTGAGCGGGGGCACTGGGTCCAGACTGCTCCGCGCATTCAGAAAACATGAAAGCACTTCATGTAACCAACAAGGACACGAGATACAGGTTTATTTCTCTGTTTACAGAACTATTTGGGAGGAAAAAAAATTGTTATTAAAAAATCGAAGAGTATTTTTTTCATAGCATCCAGGAAATAGTGCAAATTAGAACAGGCTTGATATAAACTTTACATGGATGGTACTCGAGTATTAATCCATTAAAGTAATCAAAAGAGCTTAAATAAGAATCTGAAGGCTGCAATATATATGTCAATGAACAAGCTGTAAAACTTCCTGAAAAGGTGATTTCAAAGCCATATTGTCCAAGCTTGGCAAATTGCATATTTAATTATTTTGTCAGTCCCTCTTTCTACTCTAATCTTTTGGTGAAATACCTTTAGACATATGAAATCAGTTAAGATAATTAGGGTATGATGGAATTAGGTGTTACTTGATTTTTAAGAAAGATACCATCCTCTGCCTTGGTATAAAATGTGTGCAGACCCCAAAAGCGGGACTGTATTGTAATGTTTTCTTTTCTATAAAGATCAAAGGTCTCCAGCCCCTTTCAAGATGTTTGCAGAATTTGTTTCCTAATTATCCCACATTTACTTATTTGTGTGCTGGGACATCAGAGTTAACTCTTTGATTGTAAAGATGAGATGGGACCTTCCTCCAGATGACTGTGGCCAGCAAAGCCTTGCATCCAAAATTGTTTTTTAGATTATTGCTGCTCAAATTCAGAGGTTCTGCTGCAGTTTAGGATGGATGAGGTGTCGTGTTTGCTTGATTTTAATACCCCGGTCCTCTACAGCAGAGATTTGGTTTTGTGCAGTGAGAGTTTACACCTTCATTAATATCCCTTACAAGTTTACAAACTCTTGGTAAGCAACAGTAAACTATTTAGGCTTTGATTTGTCTGGGAGTTGGAACTGTTTTAACAAAACCTTTATAGTCTTTCCATGGTGTGGTGCCTGAGTTTCTTCAGCAGAATTTTCTATAAAAGTTTTGAAATTAGAATTTCTTGGCTCACTTCATTGGCTTTATTTTTCCCCCATCTAGAGAGGTATAAAGGACTGACAGGACACCCCAGAAATGTGAAAACAGGCTGTAAGTTTTGCAGTTTCAGTTGTGAAGTTACAAAAATAAAGTTGATTAGAATAGCATGAAATCTATAAAATAAAAAGTAGAACCTTTATAGGGGAAGTCTAATATGAAACATTTTTAAACAATGTGTTTTATTTACTTTTTATACATTTCCTTTCTCATATTCTTTTGAACTTTTTTGAATCTTCTCATATGTTTCCTAATTACATTTGCCTCTCGGACTCCTGTCTGTATTTCCCTCAGCACAGAGGGGCTGAGTGTTTGTCTTGGTTTCTGTTTGGCTCTTTCCTTTGAAAAATCAAGACACTGCATCGAGTTGTCTGAGGGAATATTTGCAATGGCAACGCTGGGTGCTCCCAGAGATAATGAGAGTTGTGGTAACGGGGAAGGATGTGCTGCCTGCACACAGCTCTCAGGAGCCAGCAGCACCAAAAATTCCTGCTTTGGAGCCAGCAGCACCCAGAAATTCCAGCTTTGGAGCCAGCAGCACCAAAAATTCCTGCTTTGGAGCCAGCAGCACCCAGAAATTGCTGCTTTGGGAGTCAGCAGCACCCAGAAATTCCAGCTTTGGGAACCTTTTAAAGGCAGCTCAGCTCAGCTGGAGCTGCAGCAGCACCCTGGTCTGTCCTGGGATTTTGTCACTTCTGCCCTTTCCACCCACAGATCCCGGGTGGTGCCCATTGCTTTGGCTCTTGGACTGCTCCGACTTGTTTTGGTGCCAGTGGCTTTGTACAAAACCTAGGGGTGAAAAGGAAGGTGGGTCTGACCCATAGGAATGGGAATCTTCCCAACAGAATCACAGAAATGGCTCGTGGTGGCAGTTCTTGTTTCAGCCCTCGTAACCCACACCTCAGGCAGGATTCTCCTGGTTTCTCCAGGGGTTTGGTGCTCCCCACCCGTGTCACCCACAGCTCTGGAGAGCCACTCTGGGTGCCCATCCATCCATCCATCTCCCCCATTTCCTCCATCCATCCATCCATCCATGCCATCCATCCATCATCCCCTGTCCATCCATCCATCCATCATCCCTCCATCCATCCATCCTTGTCCATCCATCTATCCATCCCTGATCCATCCACCATCCATCCACCATCCATCCATCCATCCATCAATCCCTCCATCCCTGTATCCCTTTTCCATCCCTTTATCCCTCCCTCCCTCTACCCCTCCATCCATCCATCCATCCATCCACCATCCATTCATCCCATCCATCCATCCCTGTCCATCATCCATCCATCCATCCTCCATCCCTCCTCCATCCTCCACCATCCATCATCCATCCATCCATCCCTGTCTGTCCATCCTTTATCCCTCCATCCATCCATAATAAAATTTTCCATCCATCCATCCCTCCCATCCATCCATCCCTGTCCATCCATCTCCATCCCTCCATCCTCCATCCATCCATCCAATCCCATCATCCCTCATCCACCCATCCATCATCCATCCATTCATCCATCCATCCCTGTCCATCCAACCATCCATCCATCCATCCTCCTGTCCCTGGGGCTCCTGTGGGACAGCTCCAGTGGCCCGTGCCATGTAACGCCAGGGACACCTCCAGGAGGTGAAGCTGAAGCCCCCAAAGGCTCTTTCGTTATCATTCCCTCCCTCAGAGGGGACGGAGGGACAGAGGGGACAGAGGGGACAGAAGGGACAGAGGGGACAGAGGGACAGTCCTGCCGGGCAGGGTGGAGCTGTGCCCATGCCCGGTGCAGAGGGAGCAGCCTTTGCTGGTGCAGAGCCATGAGAAGCAGCACATCCCCTGCTGAAAGAGACCCCAAAACTCTGGGTAACCCCCTGGCTGTTCCCTGGGCATTGGGATCCCAAATGATTCTCAGTCCCCCCCTGGCTGTTCCCTGGGCATTGGGATCCCAAATGATTCTCAGTCCCCCCTGGCTGTTCCCTGGGCATTGGGATCCCAAATGATTCTCGGTCCCCCCCCGGCTGTTCCCTGGGCATTGGGATCCCAAATGATTCTCAGTCCCCCCCGGCTGTTCCCTGGGCATTGGGATCCCAAATGATTCTCGGTCTCCCCCCGGCCGTTCCCTGGGCATTGGGATCCCAAATGATTCTCGGTCCCCCCCCGGCTGTTCCCTGGGCATTGGAATCCCAAATGATTTCTCAAGTCCCGGCTGTTCCCTGGGCATTGGGATCCCAAATGATTCTCGGTCCCCCCCCGGCTGTTCCCTGGGCATTGGGATCCCAAATGATTCTCAGTCCCCCCTGGCTGTTCCCTGGGCATTGGGATCCCAAATGACCACAGTGCTGTGTCCATCCATCCATCCATCAGCCCCGACAGAGCTGTTCCGGCGGGGTCAGGCCTCGGGCTGTGCTGACCTAATGGGGCCGTGCACGGCTGACTGATGTCCTTAAATGCTTTCCTGACTTTTGCAAGGCTTTTTATTTCTTTGCCATCATTAGCTCGGTGTGAGGTTACTTATGGTGGTTTTTTTTTTTTTTCCTGTTTTTAAATTCAGGGAGATTTTCTTTAGAATTCACCATTTCAGACTTGGCTTTTAAATCGGCTTTTTGTTAATTTTTTTGCCCCCTAGTATTTATTATTTATCCTCAGAGGATTCTAAATTTGTCTCTTTCACACACTTTGATAGGAATAGTTTTCTTCTCAGTAATCAGTATAGTGCTCACCTCCTTAGTCCCCCAAGAAATCAGTATTCATTTCAATATTCGTTTGTTTTAATTCTTGACGTCAATAACATTGCAGCTTTTTTTACATTACATACCCAGACCTGAAAGGTGTTGCTGAAAAGATGGGTTTTAATTTCAATTAAACATGCACTAAAATACATTTCAGATTCCAACAGCCATTGATGAAAATTTCAGGAGATGCTCTGGACTGAATGCATATCCTTCTGTCTGGGCTGGGCAAAATATTTAAGTTCTTGGTTTTGCATAAAGTTACAATTTTTTTAAATGCCCAAATTTGAAATGAAAAAGCTTCTTGGTGTTTAAGTGATAGGCTTGTTAAAGACCAAGAGGTCTCCTATGCCTTTTGGTAAAAATTTTAACTAAATTTGAACTTTGAAGTGTCAGCGGAGCTTTTGAAACCGTTCACGCAGAGTTTCAACCTGGGAATTACTGAGGGGATGTGGTGCTGCCCGTGGCAGCTGCTCCTGGTGCCTGCAGAAAAGACTCTGAGGGGTTTCAGACCAATCTGATCCCATCTCATCTTGGGGATTTCGAATCTGAGCTGCGTGAGGTATCCAGAACCATTGATTTGGCTCCTGGCTGCAATTTTGCCTTGACACCCATTTACGGAACTGTGTTAAAGTAAAAGAAGAGGCATCAAGGAGAGGAAGGAAATACAGAGATTTTTTCCTAAGACTTGTGTAATTTCTCTGGATTTTTAAAGCTAAACTCAGAAATTCCCCCAAAACACAGACTCTGTTGTATTTCCATGAACAGCGATGTGAACATGAACTCCCAAAGGAACTGCTCGAGCAGCAAAAGCTGCAGCACACACAATGCTGTGGAGCATGTGGAGCTTCCACTCACGTTAATTACTGAGAGGAGCAGAATTGTCCTCTGCAATCCTCATCCTTGGGAAATCAGAGATACAGCTCTGCTTGGATGGCTTTAAAGAAATCATTTCCCAAGCTATCCTCATTGAAAAATCTAAGGTATATTATTACTGGCAAGAATTAAGTTAAACTTTGTTTTTACTTAATTCTAAACAGATTAATAAGATATATTAATAACATTTATTAATTCCACGAAGCATCTTACCCAGATAACTCCCTGTTGAGGAAAAGGAGATGTCATGCTCTGTTCCCGTCCTTTAGCATGTTTTTAATTCCTTGCCATTTATGCTGCAGTTTTAGCCAAAGCAAAAGCATATCTATTTGAACATATCTCTTCAATTCGCCTGGCATTTGTTGGTTAAGCTGGTTAAAGACAGAAGAATGGAGCATTACCTGTGTGTGCTGGGAGGATCGGTGTTTGGTGCTGGAAGGAGCCCGGGCAGGATTCAGGTGAGCTCAGCTCTCCTCGGACAGGTGCACAAACACTTCCCCCTTTTGGGTGCTACCTGCTCTTTACTGGACGTTTATTACGAGTGGATGCAATTTCACAAAGCACCTGCATGCAATAAAACCCTATTACATGTGTGAGGCCTTAAGGAAATTAACGGTTCCTCCCTAGGGATGCATATTTTGTTAAGATGTTTATTACAGATGAAGTGGTCCTGGGGTAAAACATTAACAAGTTGTAGAGTGATAAAAGGAATTTTATCATTTCTCAGTGACATAAATAGGAAGAAACCTTTAACTAAATCTATAAAATTCTGGTTTCCTAATGAATTTGCTTTAACTATTTATTAACTGGATGAACTTATACAGGCCGCAATTTGGTTTTTTCTGTCTCATCCCCTCCCCTTCCTCCCCTGCTCCTCCTCCTCCTCAAATCCAAGCAGAAGGCATTGTCTGTCAACTGATGTGAGTTCTGGTGCTCAAAAAAGAAACTTTAGATCAATAACAATTCTTTTAAAAAAATAAATTCTTTTCCTTTGTGAGTTTAAGGCAGGGCCCTAAAACTTAGCTCACTCTTGTAATAGTGATTTTAGAATTAAATGCAACATTAAAATTGTGTTATAATTATACTAACCCATATCACTGAAATTAATTGTTGTATTTTAGGGTTCAGTCCCAGGAATTTATTTTTGGTTGCCATTCCTTTTTTTAGCACCATATTAATGAAACTTGCTCTTTACCATTATTAGAGATGAAAGCAGGAGCACTGGCTTTGGACTGAGAATGCTCCATCTAATTGAATTATATGAATGTAGTTAAATGTCTACTTCAGAAAGGCCATATTCACTTTCAAGATTAGTTACTCCAAGAGTTAATGGCCTATTTAAGCAACATAGTCCAAGAGCCAAACACAGGTGGGCTGTGTTAATAACTTTATTTAAACCGTTTTTTCCCCTTTTGAGAGGCACAAGCCATCCATTAATGCATTCATTAGAGTTTATGGCACAGTTCTGCTTTTCTCCTAATGACACTATCCAGACTCAAACTTGCTTGGCTAATTTAGCCCAGCTGCCCTTTGCCTCTCAGCAACAGGTCCCTTGTTCTTCAGTCATACATGCTGAAGTGTCACGATGATTAGTTTTTGGTCATTGCTGCTCTTTAGGATATTGTTTTGTGTTTTCTCTGCATCAGAACATCCCTTTTTTGTTCAGGTTTTTTTTGCCAAGGTTTGTGTGCAGCAGCTGCTGGAGGGCCATGGCAGTGCAGAGGCATTGCTGCAGCCCTCGCATTCCAAAGTGATTGAACATTGTGCTTTATGACTTGACTCTGACCAAACAAGCTCACAGCTTTTAATATCCAGCTCTGCCGAAGGTATTTGTGGCAGTTGCTCACAACTGTGGCATCTGAGTTTGCCTGGACTTTTCAGTTTTAAGTCTGACCCAAATACGCCTCTCACTGATGTCATTGCAGCTGTAAAATGTGTGTACACAAGTGCCTGTTTCCTGCAGTAGCTGCATGGAGGTGACCTGTGTGTGTTTAGCAGTGAATTCCCCAGGTACTAATGAACATCACAACAAATCAGAATGACCAATGCGTCACTGTGAAGGAAAAGCTGGGCTGGGTCAGACTGCACCCGCAGCTCCTGACACTTGCAGGGTTTCTTTTGGAATGTTTTATCAGTTTGGGTATGCATGTCTGATGTTCCCAGGAGTCCTGAGTTAGCTGTTGGCTTCCAGTCTGGAATATCACCTCTGATAACATTGTACAAACAGGGGGTGGCATTGACCATCATGAGATAAATACTGGAGCAGTGCCTGTGATCAGCTCACAGTGATCCTGGCCAGACCTCACCATCACAGTGCCCCTGAACCCAGCGACCACAGGGATGAGTGTTCCTAGGTGCTCGAGAACAATGGATTTCCAGGAAATAACGGCTTAGAACATTTCTGTGCCTGTACCGAGCGATAAGAGGCACAGCTTTGGCAGAATGGCAGTGATGCTGCAGGTGTAACAGGCTCACTTCTTCTGCACCACCGTAGGGATTCTAACGGCAGAATCACCACAAACTGGCGCGCCGAGATGTTTCCTTATCCTGATCGTTCAAGGGGCATTATCCTCATCATCCGCCGCCCTCTGATCTACTGCTCAGCTCCGGCTGCGGGTGATGCTGCGGGGCGCGTTCTGCCTCGCTCGGGGCTGCGCTGCTCCGGGCCGTCCCACGGGGTGTGGGGTGGTGCGCAGTGGCCACTGCCGTCAATTGCCCGGTGCCAATCCGGGCCGGTGCCGTTCCGGCCGGTGCCAATCCGTGCCAATCCGTGCCAATCCGGGCCTGCCTATCGCGTGCCAATCCGTGCCTGCTCCGTTCCGTGCCGGTGCCGTGAATTCCCAGTTCCGTTCCGTTCCGTTCCGTTCCGTGCCGGTTGCTGTGCGTGTCCCGGCGTGGCCGCCAGAGGGCGCGCTGGGGGCTCTGCGGAGCCCGAGGCGCTCCGAGCACTGAGCTCGGCCCGGGGTTAAAGTTCATCCCGGCTCAAACCCATCCTGGGGCTCATCCCTGCTCATCCCATCCTGGGGCTATCCCATCCTGGGATCATCCCCGCTCAACCCGCTCATCACCTGCTCAAACCCATCACTGGGATTCATCCCCCGCTCAAACCCATTCCTGGGATTCATCCCCGCTCAACCCTGCTCAAACCCGCTTCATCCCGGCTCAGGACTCTGCTCAACATCCGCTCAAGCATCCTGGGGCTAAACCCTGCTCAATCCCATCCTGGGGCTCATCCATCGGGATTCTCCCGCTCAAGACCATCCTGGGACCTGCATTCCCCATCCTGGATTCATCCCACCGCTCATCCCCACTCATCCCATCCTGGGGCTCATCCCCGCTCCGGGGCTCATCCCCGCTTCACCCCACTTCGTCCCGCCGTCCCTGCCGTGTCTGCTGGTGGCACTCATGGTGGCTGCAGTGCTCTCAGAGCTGCTGTGCGCTGTCAGACAGTGATGCTGTCAGATGAGGGTACAGGTGACAGGGGTGATGTGCCATATGGGGGTGATGTGGCCCCTTGTGACAGCCTGAGCAGCTGCCCACCCCTGTCTGCACAGCAGCACTGGGGTGTCCAGGGCAGCAGTGGGGTCCCCTTTCTGGAGGGATTTCAGTCATGCAGGTGTGGCACTTGGGGCCATGGTCAGTGCTGTCAGCGGAGGCACAGGCCTGCTCAGGGATGCGTTTGGGATTTGTTAGAGAGCAGAAAGCTCTCTGTTCGCAGCAGCGGTGAGCTGGCAAGCATCCTGCCCATGTGGGTGTCAAGAGAGCTGCTCCACGCTGCTCCCATCAGGGCCTGAAAAGAAAACCATTGGAGAGAGAGGTTTTGCAGCCACAGAAACATCTCTGCCCGCAGTGTTTGTGGTTTGTCTGAGCGCTGCTGGGCAAATCTGGAGCTGAGGACTGGTCCTTCTTACCAAAAAGCATTTGGGTGCAGTTGCAGTTTTCCTTGGCTCTGGAAAGGACAACTGCAACAGAGATAATTTTTCATTATGGACAAGAGAATTATGAGGTACAAACGAGTGTGCACAAGAAAGTTCATAAATTACCGGGATTAGGCTCAGTGAATGGGTAGATCCTGCTGTGTGCAGCCTTCGCCTGGCAGAACAAGGCAGGAATCCTGCACAGTGTTTGTCACAGATCAGAAACAACAGCCCTTTGACAGATGCCACGTAGATCTTCATCTCCAAATTCACCCCATCTGACAAACATCTGTGTGCTTAGGCTGGCAAATCTAAGGAATGCTCTGCCAAAGCAGCCCTCCTTCCGCTTTTATAGCTCTGTAATCCTCATTCCTGCTTCTGAAAGGAACGGGAGTGTGTGCGGGCTCTGCAGGAAAACTGTGTACGTCAGAGAAGTCTGCGCGAGGAAGATTCATGGCATGAAAAAAAAGCATCCCAGGCCTTTACAGGCAGGGCTCAAGAGGTGCTTAAGCAGCTGTAAATAACGGTGAGGGAGCGAGGGAGCAGATGAAAGAGCCGAGAGCTGAGTCTGGGCTGGGTTTGAGCGGGGGCACTGGGTCCAGACTGCTCCCCACTGCAGGGACAGGGCGGGCAGGGTGGGACAGGATAAGAGGACAGGGACAGGAACTGGCAGGGGAGTAGGACAGGGACAGGGACAGGGGCAGAACAGGGGCGAGAGAACGACAGCCCCATCCAGGGACAGGACAGGGACAGGAGAGGGGACAGAGGCGGGACAGGACAGGGACAGGGCACAGGGACATGACGGGACAGGAGAAGGCAGGAAGCAGGGACAGGGCTGGCAGGACAAGAGGACAGGAC
>CM019229.1:11954223-11964881 GCA_009741485.1 Malurus cyaneus samueli
CCCCACTGCAGGGACAGGGACGGGCAGGGTGGGGGGAAGGGACAGGGACAGGACTGGCGGGTGACAGGGACAGGACAGGACAGGGGCAGAAAAGGGGCGGAACAGGGACCAGCCCCATCCCAGGGACAGGACAGGGACAGGAGAGGGGACAGAGCGACAGGACAGGGACAGAGGATGAGGGACAGGGACAGGACAGGGACAGTGGCAGGGACAGAGAGGTACAGGGACGGACAGGGACAGGACAGGGACAGTGGACAGGAGCATCCCAGGGGGGACGGGTGGGCTGGGGTTGTTGCCTCTGTCAGGGTTCGGGGTGGCCCTGAGGCATCTCCTGTTCCAACAGTGTGGAATTTTGCCTGGAAATTCATCCCAAAAATGAGCTCTTGTGGCAGGATTTTCAATGGGTTTGATTCTTGGTATGATACGCTGCTGCCAGGAAGGGTCTGGCCCTGGCTGCAAAGGTAAACATTCACCTGAAATAATGGAAACCACGGGGTTTCAGTGGTTTTGGAAATGTGTTCAATCCTGGTCGCCAAGCTGCCCCACTCTGCTCCGTTTGTGGCTTCCCCAAGGCACAACATCCCCCTGCCAAGATCTTGAAGTTCTGAAAGCTCAGCTGGCACAGTTCTGGAGCTGGCAGGGATGGTCCCACCGTGAAGAAAGAGGATGAACATGGCACAGGGCTCAAAGCTGCTCTGTTCTGACTTTTCTCCCCCTAATCATTGGGGGAAGTTCCCTCAGCACAACAATTCCCTTCTGTTGGCCTCCCCATCCTTTGGAGCCACCAGCTGCTGCACTTGGTTATCAAAACAAGGCCCATTGCCCCAGGGAATCTGAATTTCAGTAATTCTGGAAGTCTGTGATTTTGCATAGAGTCCTGCAGCAGTCACTTGGATTTATTATAGTTTTTGTTTTATTTTGAGAGAAACCTTTGGAGAAGTATTACTTGCCTGGAGGCTGCCCCAATTTTTTCCATTTGTGCAGGCGAAAGAGTATTGATGGGGAGGGGCACAGACACACACAGCCACCCTGCGGGGTTAAAGAATGTTTCAGAGGAATTGTTGCTTTCAAACAGATGAAAAGCAGATCCCTTGAATTTTTGGTCAGTGCACCAAGAGCACAGTTGCTCCTCAGGTGTGCTGCTGTCACCCCTGGGTCCAGGCTCAGTTTCTGTGGCGCTGGCAGGCACTGGGCTGGAAATGAAAATGTTCAGAGCAGCAGAAGAGTTTGTTTGCAAAGAATCCCTGTAAATGGGGTCCCACAAGATGGGGTGCAGTGGGAGCTGTGCTGGGGACACGGTGGACACAGCAGGGTGACACAGTACGGTGACACAGGGTGACAAGTAAGGGTGACACAGGATGACACAGGTGACACAGATGACACAGCAGGCCCCCCTGATTGGGTCTGGGTGCTGGCCCTGGCTCACCGATTGCCCATCCCTCTGGGCCGGGACACTATTGGTCACAGCAGCAGCTAGTCCTGTCCCTGTCCCATCCCTGTCCCTGTCCCCTGTCCCATCCCTGTCCCCATCCCTGTCCCTGTCCCCAATCCCTGTCCCTGTCCTGTCCCTGTCCCTGTCCTTCGGTATCCCTGTTCCTATCCGTCTTATCCCTGTCCCTGTCCTGTCCTGTCCCATGTCCCATCTGTCTCCCTGTCCCCATCCCTGTCCTGTCCCTGTCCCTGTCCCTTCCTGTCCCTGTCCCTGTCGCAGTCCCTGTCCCTGTCCTGTCCTGTCCTTGTCCCTGTCCCTGTCCTGTCCCTGTCCCTGTCCCTGTCCCTGTCCCCACCCTGTCCCCATCCTGTCCCCATCCCCGTCCCTGGTCCGTCCCCGTCCCCATCCCTGTCCCCTGTCCCTGTCCTTGGTCCCGCATCCCTGTCCTGTCCCTGTCCCTGTCCTGTCCTGTCCCTGCCCCTGTCCCTGTCCTGTCCCTGTCCTGTCCCTGCCCTGTCCTGTCCTGTCCCTGTCTTTCCCATCCCTGTCCTCCTGTCCTTGTCCTGTCCTGCCCCTGTCCACTGTCCCCGTCCCGTCCCAGTCCCTGTCCCCGTCCCGTCCCTGTCCCCGTCCTGTCCCTGTCCCTGTCCGCTGTCCTGTACCTGTCCCTGTCCTGTCACTGTCCTGCTCCTGTCCCTGTCCTGTCCCTGTCCTAGTCCTGTCCCTGTCCCTGTCCCTGTCCTGTCCCTGTCCTGTCCTGTCCCTGTCCCTGCCCCGTCCCTGTCCTGCCCTGTCCCTGTCCCTGTCCCTGTCCCTGTCCTGTCTGTCCCTGTCCTGTCCCTATCCCTGTCCTGTCCTTGTCCCTGTCCCTGCCCACCCCAGGGCTCCACCGCTGCCCTTACCTCCCTCGGCGGGGCAGTGTTTGCTTTAACATCTGAGCTGATTTATAAACCAACCCTCTCATGCACCTTTTAACTTTTTTTTTCATTGTTTAAATTTATTTTTTGATGGCAAACTTCTTATAGTTTATGCTCTGGAAGGGCTTTGCTAGTTGGGCTAATTGCTTTTCCAAATGGCCACCCCAAAAAGCGTGTCAGTGATTTATTGACATCTCCACCACCTGTGATGTTTACCTTGTTTGATGTTCGTTTCGATGCATCCATTCGGCAGTTGTTTGGCTAAGGCGAAAAGCAGATAATGGAAGTGTTGTACCTCGGGCTTCACAAGGATTCCCTCCTGGATTTTGGTGTGGATTGCTGTAATCATGTGCCCTGCAAAGGAACAGAAACCAGGTGGCTCCTGGTGGGGCTGTGGTGAGGTTTGTGGTGACCCGGGGCTCTGAGGCCTTTGGGTGAGGAACCAAAATTCACTGATTTCACCTGACCCTTCATACAGTTTGTAGCTCTCTTACTTGACACACAAACAAATCTGAGGGCCTCAGTTTCCCTGTCTGGGGATTTGTGGCAAGGCAGATTGAAGAGCAGATTTGGGGATAGGCTGTTTCTCCTGAGGATGTGTGGTGTTCCTCTGCTCTAGCTGCCCGGTTTGGCTCTGCACACTCACACCGAGCTGGGGTCTCTTTGTCACTGTCCTGGTCAGCTCAGAGCAGTGTTCTTTTTCGGGAAAAAATAATTTGGTTTTTCTGCAAATAATAATGTGGCTGGTGTCATGGCATGTGTGCTGGCCCTGAGGGAGCAAAGGCATCCTCCAAGATCCTTCATCATTCCTGCAGGAGAGGAAAAAGGTCTGCAGTTGCTGTTACCAGAGCAACCCTCAACCCGTGCGGATTGTGCAGACCAAAGCATCCTGCTCCTGCAGCACACCAGTTCTTTGGATTTCATGTGCATTGTGTACTCATTTGCTCAATTCTCTGTCCGGAGCCAAACCACCAGGAAAGGATCAGGGCAGAAGCAGCTCATCCCCTGGTAACCTGTGCACGTGGGGGAAGAGACTGAGGAGAAAACCCTGGAATTTCATAGCGCTGCGGTGGTGTCAGCTGAGGCAGCCTCAGAAAATGAGAGATTTTATTGAAACAACAACAGGCACTGCTCTGGGGCTGCCAATGCCCATCCTCTCGCCCAGGATATTGGCTGCACAGCATCCTCCTGAAGGCTGCATCACAGGCGTCCAAAGCAGAAAAACCGGGGGATTTTGCCTCCTTCCTATTTTCCCTTCCCCTGTGAGCCTGAGCATTCTGTCTGTCCCCATCTCTGTGGTTGGATCCTGAAGGGTCTCAGGTGCCAAAGGGCCCGGTTCCGTCCGCTTTGGCAGATTAAACCCAAAGCACTGAGAGATGCTTCCCTCTTCTCTGTGGTGTGGAAAAGCAAATGTGGGTTAATAATGAACAAACTTCCTTTGGAGCCTCCAGGAGAGAATTCAGCTATCTGGGACACCCCCAGACACTCTGGGCTGTCCCATGCAGGGTGGGAAAAGAGGAGAGGCAGCCAAAAAGCCTTTGCTCCTCTGGCTTCCAGTCAACGCTCTCGCAGTGCTTTCCCCCTGTTTCCTCTGGCTTGCCCCTGCACCGAGGAGCTTTTCCTAACAGCTTAATTGCCTCTACTTTTCTGCTGTGTCCTGACTGTCAGGAACAGAGGGAACAGGCTGATTTGCCAGGAATTAATAGATAGTAGAGCTTCTCTGCTTGGCTGCTGACAATGTTTCCAACCTGGATATTAAGAAGTATTGGAAAGCATCTTGGAAGCAGTTGAAGTCCCTTAGATTTTCCTGCCGATCTCCTATTCAAAGGAATCAGATAAGATGTGCTGATGTTGGGGAATGTTTATACAAAACCAGAACTTGCCTTTCTCACACGCTGTATACATGAATGCATTACAGCCCCAGTCTTTCAGCAGGACATCTCAATAAGTAGCCCCTGATGTATGCAAATAATAAATCCTCTCATCTCCTTGTTAAAACCCTTTCCTCGTGTTTTTCTCCTGGCTGTTCCTTTCCTACGAGCTGACACCAGCAGACTGGTGAAGTGATCACAATCCCTGTTCCTGTGGAGGGGCTGGCTTGTGCTCGTGTGCCCATCTCTGTGTGCTCTGTCACTGCCCTGCTACTGCTTTGGAGAGGGATGGGCACCTCTGGGTGAGGGGATGGGCACCTCTCTGGGCATCTCTGGGTGAGGGGATGGGCATCTCTGGGCATCTCTGGGTGAGGGGATGGGCACCCCTGGGTGAGGGATGGGCAATCTCTGAGGGTGAGGGATGGGCATCTCTGGGTGAGAGGGAGGGCAACCTCTGGGCATTCTGGGGTGAGGGGATGGGCATCTCGTGGTAGGGGATGGGCACCCCTGGGTGAGGGGTAATGGGCATTTCTGGGTGAGAGATGGGCATCTCTGGGTGTGGGGATGGTGCACCTCTGGGCATCTCTGGGTGAGGGGATGGGCATCTCTGGGTGAGGGGATGGGCATCTCTGGGTGAGGGGATGGGCATCTCTGGGTGAGGGGATGTGGCACCTCATGGGTTACTCTGGGTAGAGGGAATGGGCCATCCTCTGGTCGATGGATAGGGCCACCTCTGGGTGAAGGGGATGGCATCTCTGGGTGAGGGGTGGGCACCCGGCTCCTTCCCTGGGTGAGCGGGATGGGCATACTCTGGGTGAGGGGATGGTGCATCTTAATACTCTTGGTGAGGGGATGGGCACCCTTAACCATCTGGGC
Organism: Malurus cyaneus samueli; assembly: GCA_009741485.1. Classification (NCBI taxonomy): domain Eukaryota; kingdom Metazoa; phylum Chordata; class Aves; order Passeriformes; family Maluridae; genus Malurus; species Malurus cyaneus. The sequence continues at coordinate 11,959,320 of CM019229.1, forward strand.
ATCCTCTGGGCATTCTGGTGAGGGGATGGGCAACCTAACAGTCGCGTCCGTGGGCTCACCACACGAGATGCCTCGCGATGCCGCATCATGGTGGGGGTGATTAGGCGCACCCCGGTCCTCACTCATCTGGTGAGCGAGAGATATGCGATTCGGGTCCATAAACTCTTCTGGGCATCTCATTGATCCCTTCCTGGCGGTCACGGCTGGGGACAGGGACAGTGACAGGAGCATCCCCAGGCGGGGACAGGGTGGGCTGGGGGCTGTGCCTCTGTCAGGGTTCGGGGTGGCCTGAGGCATCTCCTGTTCCAACAGTGTGGATTTTGCCCTGGAAATTCATCCCAAAATGAGCTCCTGTGCAGGATTTTCAATGGTTTGATTCTTGGTATGATACGGCTGCTGCCAGGAAGGGTCTGGCCCTGGCTGCAAAGGTAAACATTCACCTGAATATGGAAACCACGGGGTTTCAGTGGTTTTGGATGTGTTCAATCCTGGTCCCAGCTGCCCCACTCTGCTCCGTTTGTGGCTTCCCAAGGCACAACATCCCCCTGCCAAGATCTTTGAAGTTCTGAAGCTCAGCTGGCACAGTTCTGGAGCTGCAGGGATGGTGCCCACGTGAAGAAGAGGATGAACATGGGCACAGGCTCAAAGCTGCTCTGTTCTGACTTTTCTCCCCCTATCTTTGACGGGAGAATTCCCTCAGCACCAATTCCCTTCTGTGCCTCCCCACCTTTGGAGCCACCAGCTGCTGCACTTGTTATCAAACAAGGCCCATTGCCCCAGGGAATCTGAATTTCAGTAATTCTGGGAAGTCTGTGATTTTGCATAGAGTCTGCAGCAGTCACTTGGGAATTTTTATAGTTTTTGTTTTATTTTGAGAGAAACCTTTGGAGAAGTATTACTTGCCTGGAGGCTGCCCCAATTTTTTCCATTTGTGCAGGCGAAAGAGTATTGATGGGGAGGGGCACAGACACACACAGCACCCTCGGGGTTAAAGATGTTTCAGAGGAAATTGTTGCTTTCAAACAGATGAAAGCAGATCCCTTGAATTTTTGGTCGGTGCACGCAAGGAGCACAGTGCTCCTCAGGTGTGCTGCTGTCACCCCTGGGTCCAGGCTCAGTTTCTGTGGCGCTGGCTCACAGCTCGGCTGGAAATGAAATGTTACAGAGCAGCAGAAGAGTTTTGTTTGCAAAGAATCCCTGTAAATGGGTCCCACAGAGAGAATGTTTCCTTATCCTGATCGTTCAAGGGGCATTATCCTCATCATCCGCCGCCCTCTTGATCTCTGCTCAGCTCCGGCTGCGGGTGATGCTGCGGGGCGCGTTCTGCCCGCTCGGGGCTGCGCTGCTCCGGGCCGTCCCCACGGGGTGTGGGGTGTGCGCAGTGCCACTGCCGTCAATTGCCGGTGCCAATCCGGGCCGGTGCCGTCCGTGCCGGTGCCAATCCGTGCCAATCCGTGCCAATCCGTGCCAATCGCGTGCATCCGTGCTCTCCGTTCCGTGCCGGTGCCGTGAATTCCCGTTCCGTTCCGTTCCGTTCCGTTCCGTGCCGGTTGCTGTGCGTGTCCCGGCGTGGCCGCCAGAGGGCGCGGCTGGGGCTCTGCGGAGCCCGAGGCGCTCCGAGCACTGAGCTCGGCCCCGGGGTTAAAGTTCAATCCCGGCTCAAACCCATCCTGGGGCTCATCCCTGCTCATCCCATCCTGGGGCTCATCCCATCCTGGGATTCATCCCCGCTCAACCCGCTCATACCTGCTCAAACCCATCCTGGGATTCATCCCCGCTCAAACCCATCCTGGGATTCATCCCGCGATCAACCCTGCTCAAACCCGCTCATCCCGGCTCAGGACTCTGCTCAACATCCGCTCAAGCCATCCTGGGGCTAAACCCTGCTCAATCCCATCCTGGGGCTCATCCATCCGGTCTCCCCGCTCAAACCATCCTGGGACCTGCATTCCCCATCGCTGGGATTCATCCCCCGCTCATCCCCACTCATCCCATCCGGGGCTCATCCCCGCTCCGGGGCTCATCCCCGCTCATCCCCACTCGTCCGCGGCCGTCCCTTGCCGTGTCTGCTGGTGGCACTCACTGGTGGCTGCAGTCGCTCTCAGAGCTGCTGTGGCGCTGTCAGGACTCAGTGATGCTGTCAGATGAGGGTACAAGGTGACAGGGGTGATGTGCCATATGGGGGTGATGTGGCCCTTGGTGACAGCCTGAGCAGCTGCCCACCCCTGTCTGCACAGCAGCACTGGGGGTGTCCAGGGCAGCAGTGGGGTCCCCTTTCTGGAGGGATTTCAGTCATGCAGGTGTGGCACTTGGGGCCATGGTCAGTGCTGTCAGCGAGGCACAGGCCTGCTCAGGGATGCGTTTTGGGATTGTTAGAGAGCAGAAAGCTCTCTGTTCTGCAGCAGCGTGAGCTGGCAAGCATCCTGCCCATGTGGGTGTCAGAGAGCTGCTCACGCTGCTCCCATCAGGGCCTGAAAAGAAAACCATTGGAGAGAGAGTTTTGCAGCCACAGAAACATCTCTGCCCGCAGTGTTTGTGGTTTGTCTGAGCGCTGCTGGGCAAATCTGGAGCTGAGGACTGGTCCTTCTTCCAAAAAGCATTTGGGTGCAGTTGCAGTTTTTCCTTGGCCTCTGGAAGGACAACTGCAACCAGAGATAATTTTTCATTATGGACAAGAGAATTATGAGGTACAAACGAGTGTGCACAAGAAAGTTCATAAATTACCGGGGATTAGGCTCAGTGATGGGATAGATCTGCTGTGTGCAGCCTTCGCCTGGCAGAACAGGCAGAATCCTGCACAGTGTTTGTCCACAGATCAGAAACAACAGCCCTTTGACAGATGCCACGTAGATCTTCATCTCCAAATTCACCCCATCTGACAAACATCTGTGTGCTTAGGCTGGCAAATCTCAAGGAATGCTCTGCCAAGCAGCCTCCTTCCGCTTTATAGCTCTGTAATCCTCATTCCTGCTCTGAAAGGAACGGGAGTGTGGCGGCCTCTGCAGGAAAACTGTGTACGTCCAGGAGAAGTCTGCGGAGGAAAGATCATGGCATGAAAAAAGCACCCAGGCCTTACAGGCAGGGCTCAAGAGGTGCTTAAAGCAGCTGTAAATAACGGTGAGGAGCGAGGGAGCAGATGAAAGAGCCGAGAGCTGAGTCTGGGCTGGGTTTGAGCGGGGGCACTGGGTCCAGACTGCTCCCCACTGCAGGGACAGGGACAGGGAGCAGGGACTGGGACAGGGATAGAGGGGACAGGGACAGGAACGGACAGGGATAGGACAGGGACAGACAGGACAGGGGCAGGACAGGGGCAGAGCAGGGACAGCCATCAGGGACAGGACAGGGACAGGAGAGGGGACAGGGACAGGACAGGGACAGGAGAGGGACAGGGCAGGACAGGGACAGTGACAGGACAGGAGAGGACAGGGACGGGGGACAGGACAGGGACAGTGCGGAGCATCCCCAGGGGGGACAGGGTGGGCTGGGGGCTGTGCCTCTGTCAGGGTTCGGGGTGGCCCTGAGGCATCTCCTGTTCCAACAGTGTGGATTTTGCCCTGGAAATTCATCCCAAAATGAGCTCTTGTGGCAGGATTTTCAATGGTTTGATTCTTGGTATGATACGGCTGCTGCCAGGAAGGGTCTGGCCCTGGCTGCAAAGGTAAACATTCACCTGAATATGGAAACCACGGGGTTTCAAGTGGTTTTGGATGTGTTCAATCCTGGTCCCAGCTGCCCCACTCTGCTCCGTTTGTGGCTTCCCAAGGCACAAACATCCCCCTGCCAAGATCTTTGAAGTTCTGAAGCTCAGCTGGCACAGTTCTGGAGCTGCAGGGATGGTGCCCACGTGAAGAAAGAGGATGAACATGGGCACAGGCTCAAAGCTGCTCTGTTCTGACTTTCTCCCCCTATCTTGAGGGAGAATTCCCTCAGCACAAAATTCCTTCTGTTGCCCCCCATCCTTTGGAGCACCAGCTGCTGCACTTGTTATCAAACAAGGCCCATTGCCCCAGGGAATCTGAATTTCAGTAATTCTGGAAGTCTGTGATTTTGCATAGAGTCTGCAGCAGTCACTTGGGAATTTTTAAGTTTTTGTTTTATTTTGAGAGAAACCTTTGAGAAGTATTACTTGCCTGGAGGCTGCCCAATTTTTTCCATTTGTGCAGGCGAAAGAGTATTGATGGGGAGGGGCACAGACACACACAGCACCCTGCGGGGTTAAAGAATGTTTCAGAGGAAATTGTTGCTTTCAAACAGATGAAAGCAGATCCCTTGAATTTTTGGTCAGTGCACGCAAGGAGCACAGTGCTCCTCAGGTGTGCTGCTGTCACCCCTGGGTCCAGGCTCAGTTTCTGTGGCGCTGGCAGGCACTGGGCTGGAAATGAAATGTTACAGAGCAGCAGAAGAGTTTTGTTTGCAAAGAATCCCTGTAAATGGGTCCCACAGATGGGGTGACAGTGGGGCTGTGCTGGGGACACGGTGACACAGCAGGGTGACACAGTACGGTGACACAGGGTGACACAGTAGGGTGACACAGGATGACACAGGGTGACACAGAGTGACACAGCAGGGCCCCTCTGATGGGTGCTGGGTGCTGGCCCTGGCTCACTCCGAGCTGCCCATCCCCTCTGGCCCGGGACACTTTGTCACAGCAGCAGCTCTGTCCCTGTCCCTGTCCCATCCCTGTCCCTGTCCCCTGTCCCCATCCCTGTCCCATCCCTGTCCCTGTCCCATCCCTGTCCCTGTCCTGTCCCGTCCCTGTCCTATCCGTCCCTGTCCTATCCCTGTCCCTTGTCCCTGTCCTCTGTCCTGTCCTGTCCCTGTCCCATCCCCTGTCCCCTGTCCCATCCCTGTCCTGTCCCTGTCCCTGTCCCTGTCCTGTCCCTGTCCCTGTCGCATGTCCCTGTCCCTGTTCCTGTCCTTCCTTGTCCCTGTCCCTGTCCTTCCCTGTCCCTGTCCCTGTCCCTGTCCCTCCCTGTCCCCATCCTGTCCCCATCCTCCGTCCCTGTCCGTCCCCGTCCCCATCCCTGTCCCCTGTCCCTGTCCTTGGTCCCGCATCCCTGTCCTGTCCCTGTCCCTGTCCTGTCCCTGTCCCTGCCCCCCTGTCCCTGTCCTGTCCCTGTCCTGTCCCTGCCCTGTCCTGTCCTGTCCCTGTCCTTTGTCCCATCCCTGTCCTCCTGTCCTGTCCTGTCCTGCCCTGTCCCTGTCCCCGTCCCGTCCCGTCCTGTCCCGTCCCCTGTCCCTTGTCCCTGTCCCTGTCCTGCCTGTCCTGTCCTTCCTGTCCTGTCCCTGCTCCTGTCCTGTCTGTCCTGTCCTGTCCTGTCCTGTCCCTGTCTTCCTTCCCTGTCCTGTCCTGTCCCTGTCCCTGCCCCGTCCCTGTCCTGCCCTGCCCTGTCCCTGTCCCTGTCCCTGTCCTGTCCCTGTCCCTGTCCCTGTCCCTATCCCTGTCCTGTCCCTGTCCCTGTCCCTGCCCACCCCAGGGCTCCACGCTGCCCTTCCCTCCCTCGCTGCAGGAGGCAGTGTTTGCTTTAACATCTGAGGCGATTTATAAACAACCCTCTCATG
>CM019229.1:11967032-11985062 GCA_009741485.1 Malurus cyaneus samueli
CACCTTTTAACTTTTTTTTTTCATTGTTTAAATTTAAAATTTTTTGGATGCAAACTTCTTAAATCAGTTCAATATGCTCTGAAGGGCTTTGCTAGAATTTGGGCTGAATTGCTTCCAAATGGAAACACAGCCCCAAAAAAAGCGTGTCAGTGATTTAATTGACTCTCCACCGTGCATGTACCTTGAATAATTGAAGTGTTTCCAGTATTCATAGATGCCTCCATTTGGCAGTTGTTTGGCTACAGGCGTAAAAAAGGCAGAATATGGAAGTGTTGTACCTCGGGCTTCACAAGGGATTCCCTCTGGATTTGGTGTGGATTGCTGTAAAGCTGTGCAAAACACTGCCAAAGGAACAGAAACCAGGTGAGCTCCTGGTGGGGCTGTGTGAGGTTTGGTGTGACCCGGGGCTCTGAGGCTTTGGGTGAGAACCAAAATTCACTGATTTCACCTGACCCTTCATTACAGTTTTGTAGCTCTCTTTACTTGACACACAAAACCAAATCTGAGGGCCCTCAGTTTCCCTGTCTGGGGATTTTGTGAGCAAGGCAGATTGAGAAGCAGATTTGGGGATTAGGCTGTTTCTCCTGGAGGATGTGTGGTGTTCTCTGCTCCTGGAGCTGCCCGAGGTTGGCTCCTGCACCCACTCACACCGAGCTGGGGTCTCATTTTGTCACTGTCCTGTGTCAGCTCAGAGCAGTGTTCTTTTTCGGGAAAAACTAATTTGGTTTTTCTGCAAATAATATGTGCTGTGTCATGGCACGTGTGCTGCCCTGAGGGAGCAAAGGCAATCCTCCAGATCCTTCCATCATTCCTGCAGGAGAGGAAAGGTCCCTGCAGTGCTGTACCAGAGCAAAACCCTCACCCGTGGGGATTGTGCAGACCAAAGCATCCCCTGCTCCTGCAGCACACAGTTCTTTGGATTTCATGTGCATTGGTACTCATTGCTCAATTCTCCCCTGTCCTGGAGCCAAACACCAGGAAAGGATCAGGGCAGAGCAGCTCATCCCCTGGTAACCTGTGCACGTGGGGGAAGAGACTGAGGAAGGAAAACCCTGGAATTTCAGTGGCTGCAGGTGGTGTCAGCTGAGGCAGCCTCAGAAAATGAGAGATTTATTGAAACACACAACAGGCACCTGCTCTGGGGCTGCCATGCCATCCTCTCGCCCAAATATTGGCTGCACAGCATCTCCTGAGGCTTCCCTGTGAGCCTGAGCATTCTGTCTGTCCCCATCCTGTGGTTGGATCCTGAAGGGTCTCAGGTGCCAAAGGGCCCGGTTCCGTCACGCTTTGGCAGATTACCCAAAGCACTGAGAGATGCTCCTCTCTCTGTGGTGTGGAAAAGCAAACTGTGGGTAAATAATGACAAACTTCCTTTGGAGCCTCAGGAGAGAATCAGCTCTGGGAACACCCCCAGACACTCCTGGGCTGTCCCAGCAGGGTGGGAAGAGGAGAGGCAGCCAAAGCCTTTGCTCCTCTGGCTTCCAGTCACGCTCTCAGTGCTTTCCCTGTTTCCTCTGGCTGCCTCCTGCACCGAGGAGCTTTTTCCTACAGCTTAATTGCCTTCTACTTTCTGCTGTGTCCTGAGCTTCAGGAACAGAGGAACAGGCTGATCTTGGCCAGGAATTAATAGATAGTAGAGCTTCTCTGCTTGGCTGCTGACATGTTTCCAACCTGGAATAATTAAGAAGTATTGAACATCTTGGGAAGCAGTTGAGTCCCATTAGATTTCCTGCCTGATCTCCTAGTCAAAGGAATCAGATAAGATGTGCTGATGTTGGGGAATGTTTATACAAACCAGACTTGCCTTTCTCACACGCTGTATACATGAATGCATTACAGCCCCAGTCTTTCAGCAGACATCTCAATAAGTAGCCTCTGATGTATCAAATAATTAAATCCTCCTCATCTCCTTGTTAAAGCCTTCCTGTGTTTTTTCTCCCTTGTGCTGTTCCTTTCCTACCGAGCTGACACCAGCAGGACTGGTGAGTGATCACAATCCCTGGTTCCTGTGGAGGGGCTGGCTGTGCTCGTGTGCCCATCTCTGTGTGCTCTGTCACTGCCCTGCTCTGCTTTGGAGAGGGGATGGGCACCTCTGGGTGAGGGGATGGGCACCTCTGGGCATCTCTGGGTGAGGGGATGGGCATCTCTGGGCATCTCTGGGTGAGGGGATGGGGCACCCCCGTGGGGTCGCACTTGGTGTGGGATGGGCATCTCTGGCGTGAGGGGGGCAACCTGTGGCCATCTCTTGGGTGAGGGGTATGGCATCCCCTGGGTGAGGGGATGGGCACCCCTGGGTGGGGGATGGGCATTCTGGGATATATCTCTGCGGTGCAGGGGATGGGCCACTGGCCTCTGATGGTGAGGGGAATGGGCACCTCGTGGGATGGGCACCTGGTGGATGGGACTTGGGCACCTCTCTGGCGTGAGCCTGGATGGGCACCTCTGCGGGGGATGCATCTCTGAGGGCACTTGGACATCTCTGGGTGAGGGTGATGGGCACTCTGGTTGACGGTGGGCATCTCTGGGTGAGGGGATGGTGCACTCCTGGGTGAGGGGAATGGCATCCTCTGGGTGAGGGGATGGGCATCTCTGGGCTGAGGGATGGGCACCCGTGGGGTGGCATCTCTGGGCATCTCTGGACATCTCTGGGTGAGGGGATGGGCACCCCTGGGTGAGGGGATGGGCATCTCTGGGTGAGGGGATGGGCACCTCTGGGTGAGGGGATGGGCACCTCTGGGTGAGGGGATGGGCACCTCTGGGCATCTCTGGGCGAGGGGATGGGCAGCAGCAGTGAGAGCTGTGACCCCCGGAGCCCCAGGGTGCTGAGAGAGCCCTGGACTGTGCTGAGCGTGTTTCTGTGCTCTGGGTGCTGTGTCCATGGGCTGTACCTGCCCCTAGAGCTGCAGGGGTGCCAGCAGGCTGTTCATTTGCTGCTGAGGCCATTTGCCAGGCTCTGGGTGACTCTGCACACCCTGCAGTGCTCAGGAAGCTGCAGGAATCCTTTTGCCAGGCTCTCCCTTGGCAGTGGGGCTGTGACACAGCCTGGGCACACGGTGGGCACCCAGGGAGGGCAGAGGGGCTGTGACACAGCCGGGGCACAAGGTGGGCACCCAGGGAGGGCAGAGGGGCTGTGACACAGCCGGGGCACAAGGTGGGCACCCAGGGAGGGCAGAGGGGCTGTGACACAGCCGGGGTGCAAGGTGGGCACCCAGGGAGGGCAGAGGGGCTGTGACACAGCCTGGGTGCAAGGTGGGCACCCCAGGGAGGGCAGAGGGGCTGTGACACAGCCTGGGTGCAAGGTGGGCACCCCAGGGAGGGCAGAGGGGCTCAGGGCTGTGGCCAAAGCTCTGCACAGTCTCCTGTTCCTCCTGTGTGTCCGTGCAGCCCCAGCAGCACAGGGCAGGGTCACTCTCTCCCCAGGCTGTTGCAGCACACCTGAACACAGCCCATGGTTCTCACACCTTTCAGGCTGTGACCAGAAATACGAGTGTTTGGAGGTTTCTCTCTGTCACACGTTTGGGATATCAGCATGATATAATTCATGGCACCCACAGAAATACCCAAGAGGAAATAAATAGTTTTAAAGGTGCATAACGTCTGGGAAGCGTGCGCTGATCTCTGGGGAGTGGCTTGATTTCCTGAATGCATTTTGAAACTACCACTTCTGACAGGTCTCAGTGTTTCTACAAGCCATTTTCCCATCAGTTACAGAACCCACTTCAAGCCCAAAATAAGGTTACCAATGTTTTCTAGTATTTTTTTATTAACCACCTCCACCATCTTGTAATTTAAAGCACCTGTCCATTTAAATTTTCCTCCTGACCTACTAAATAACCCTACATGATACATACAATGAAACTAATGGCTTTTGGATGATGTTGTTGAAAACTAGCTTATGAAAAGTGAGTTGAACGAACCACACTGCAGGAAATCCTTTTCATACCCTCTGGAAAACTGAGCTGGAACACCTTTCTGGTTCAGTGTATGGGGCTGAATTCTTAAACAGTTATCACTCACTTTGCACGTGAAAAAAATGAGGGCTGTTTTGTGATTTCTGGTGTTGCTGGTGTCGCTGTGCAGCCCTTCCCATGGCATTTTGTGAGCAATGCCAGAGGCATGGCACACCCAGGGGCACTCACCCACTACAGACAGCCGTGCAGAGAGACTGTGCTGCCTTCTGCTTCACTTTCTCATGTTCTTACACAAATAGAGAGCTTTGCCTTTTGTCAACGAGTAGGGGTAGATTTTCTTCCAGCCAGGAAAAGAGCAGCTCTGTGCCTTGACTCCAGCTCCCACTCTGTGTTGGTGAATGCTGAAGTGTGAGCGTGGTGAGTCCCTGTGGGATGTGGGCAGCACAGCAGAGAGGAGCAGCCTGCTCATACTCTGTGCCATTTGATGGGATTTTCTCTGGTGAAGCAAAGTCCTCACATCTCTGAGGGAGTCAGAAGTGTTTGTTGAGCCCCCCGTGTGCTGTGCTGCTCCACGGGGCAATGATCAGAGCCCAGAGCTGGAAATCAGGGAGAGAATCAGAGCACAGCTGCTCTGCTGGCCCCAGCAGCCCCTAAAATACTGGAAAGAGGGATCAGAGTTCTGCATGGACAGCCCTACAGACTGTGCTGGAGGAAAGTGCTGGAAAGAGGGATCAGGGTTCTGCATGGACAGCCCCACAGACTGTGCTGGAGTTTGGCAGAGCACCCTGTGCTCAGTGCTGAGCTCCACAGAGCTGGCACCATCCACAGCCACAGCTGAGGCCATGGAAATGGGGCTGTTTGCTCATGGAAAGCCACCTCTCCTGATGGCCACTCATTATCTACATCCTGCAAGGGCTTGCCACAGGCCCCAGGATTGGTCATGGCAAGTCAGAAAAAGATAGTTCAAGAGTTAGGTAATGATGTGCACTGAGAATTGGAGACTGCAGAGATAAAAGGCAACTGGTAGCAAAGCATAAAGACTGACACCACTTAAAAGGGCAGGAGAAGTAAAATGGCTAGACACATCATAGCCCTAATGGGAAACACATGAGAGATGCTGATCAGAGAATGCTGGCAAACAGATGAGCTCTCTAAAAAAAAAAAAAAAAAAAAAAAGAAAAAAAAGAAGGAGAAACAGAAAACAAGATGGAAAGATAAAATTTCAAAGCAAGCCCTAAATGGATAGCAGTTCCAACTAATAGGAAGACCTGCAGTGATTTTGCCAAGTAGTACACAGGGAAGCCGATGATCATTAATATCTTGATAAATTTATTATCAGACAATTCAATCCTGTCAGTGTCAATTCTCTCCAAGAGACTAGAAGTGGTTAATGTGGGTAAAAGCTGGTGAATCCCTGAAACCTCTGATCCTCATTGTCTGCATCCCGCGGTACTGAACGCTCAGGAGTGAACAGTGAGAGGCACAGGGCAGCCACCAGCACAGGAGTGTCCCCCTGTCCCTCCCTCCCCTGTCCCCTGATGGCATTGTCCCTCCCTTCCCTGTCCCCTGATGGCATGTCCCCTGATGGCATTGTCCCCTCCATCCCCTGTCCCCTGATGCATTGTCCTCCATGCCCCTGTCCCCTGATGGCATTGTCCCTCCTCCTGTCCTCCTGCCCTGCCCCTGATGGATTGTCCCCTGATGGCATTGTCCCCTCCCTCCCCTGTCCCCTGATGGCATTGTCCCCTGATGGCATTGTCCCCTCCCTCCCCTGTCCCCTGATGGCATTGTCCCTCCCAGGATTGCCCATGGCTTTGGCACAGATGGGCCCTTCCAGAGGGTCACAGTGACACGGTGACACTTCCTCCCTACTGCAGTTTGTGGGAAGAGCCCTCTGTAAGCCCTGAGTGGAGCTGAAGGGACACATCTGAGAGCCCCAAATGGCTGTGAGGGGATGGCAGCAGGGCTCAGGATGGGAGCAGGTATCAGGATGGGAGCAGGGCTCAGGATTGGAGCAGGGCTCCAGGGCTTGGAGCAGGGCTCAGGATGGAGCAGGGCTCAGGATGGGAGCAGGGCTCAGAAGGGAGCGTGAGGATGGAGCAGGCTCAGGATGGCAGCAGGGCTCAGGATGAGCAGGGCTCAGGATGGACAGCAGGGCCCAGGATGGAGCAGGGCTCAGGATGGAGCAGGGCTCAGGAATGGCAGCAGGGCTCAGGATGGAGCAGGGCCAGGATGGCAGCAGGGCTCAGGATGGGAGCAGGGCTCAGGATGGCAGCAGGGCTCAGGATTGGAGCAGGGCTCAGGATGGCAGCAGGGCTCAGGATGGCAGCAGGGCTCAGGAAGGGAGCAGGGTCAGGATTGGAGCAGGGCTCAGAGAGGTCAGATGGAGCAGGGCTCAGGATGGCAGCAGGGCTCAGGATGGGAGCAGGGCTCAGGATGGCAGCAGGGCTCAGGATGGCAGCAGGGCTCAGGATGGCAGCAGGGCTCAGGATGGGAGCAGGGCTCAGGATGGCAGCAGGGCTCAGGATGGGAGCAGGGCTCAGGATGGCAGCAGGGCTCAGGATTGGAGCAGGGCTCAGGAAGGGAGCAGGCTTCAGGATGGGAGCAGGGCTCAGGATGGAGCAGGGCTCAGGATGGCAGCAGGGCTCAGGATTGGAGCAGGGCTCAGGATGGGAGCAGGGCTCAGGATTGGAGCAGGGCTCAGGAGGAGCAGGTCGGAGCAGGGCTCAGGATGGGAGCCAGGATGGCGAGCTCAGGATTGGAGCAGGGCTCAGGATGGCAGCAGGGCTCAGGATGGCAGCAGGGCTCAGGATGGGGAGAGGCTCAGGATGGCAGCAGGGCTCAGGATGGCAGCAGGGCTCAGGATGGGAGCACACACTGCCTGTGTGTGTGTGTGTGATGCTCACAGGGGTTTGCTGTGCAAAATCTGCATCTTCACAGCCCCAGGGAGAGCAGGGAGAGCAGCCACTCTCCACACAGAGCCACTGAACCTCATGGGGAGAGAGAAAACTGAACCTCAGCAGCCCTGTCTGCTCCTGCCACCGCCTGGAGAGCTGCTCCTGCATTTCCATGGCTTTGTGCAGGGATCTGTTGCTCTGAGCTGTGCTGGAGCCGTTCACAGGGCAGGAGGCACTCACCTGTCAGACACAATAAAAACACAGATTCAATGAGGGCCAAAGGCTTTGCTGCCCCACAGCCCCTGCTCTGCACAGCACCAGCACGTCACAGCCACGGCTGAGCTCTGCACAGGATTCCCACATTCGCCTCATGGAGCTTGCTGTACCTTGATTATTTTAAAGTTAATTACTCATGCCTCACACCATGTTTTGCAGCGAGGCTCTGACACATTCTAAAACTAAAAATAACCTTCTTACATTTTTAATCAGGCTTCGTTTATGAATGGCAGATGCTTGAAACTAAAGTGAAAATCATCATCAGTCGTATTTATTGGCTAAATTCTTGCAACACTCAAAGCTTGAGGAAAATCAAACATGTTTGACAGCTGGTAGAATGAAAGGAAAGGATAAATCTCACCCTGACAGCGTGCACCGTATTTATCATTAGCTGTTAAACTCAGGGAAGCATCAGCCTCCACCAGCACACATCACTGCTGGAACGGCCCCTGAGCAGATCTGGGCAAGGAGGAGACTCTGCAGGTGATGGGAACTGCCCTGGGCCGGGCCTGGCACTGCAGCTCTGCCCGGGGCTGTGGGCTGGGGACCTGGCTGTGCCCAGCAGGGTGGTGACATGGGCAGGGCTCTGTGCCCACAGGGTGGTGACATGGGCAGGGCTCTGTGCCAGCAGGGTGGTGACATGGGCAGGGCTCTGTGCCCACAGGGTGTTGACATGGGCAGGGGTCTGTGCCCAGCAGGTGTGAATGTGGCACGGGGTCTGTGCCCAGCAGGGTGGTGACATGGGCAGGGCTCTGTGCCCAGGGTGGTGACATGGGCAGGGCTCTGTGCCCAGCAGGGTGGTGACATGGGCAGGGCTCTGTGCCCAGCAGGGTGGTGACATGGGCAGGGGTCTGTGCAGGGCTCTGTGCCCCCAGGTGCTGATGTGGACAGGGGTCTGTGCAGGGTCTGTGCCCTCCAGGGGCTGAGATGGGCAGGGGTCTGTGCAGGGGTCTGTGCTCAGCAGGATGCTGATGTGGGCAGGGGTCTGTCCGAGCTCTGTCCCCAGCAGATCCACAGCTGTCCCTGGACACTCTGGGGCAACCCAGCTCTCCCCATTTCACTGGTTTGGGTCAGTCCCCTGCCCCTCCTGAGCGTGGAAAATGGGAGATGAGCGTTATCTCCTCCATCGGGGCAGAGAGATGATTTCCCAGCAATTTAAGTACAGAAAGATAAAGTTTCAGCTAACTTGTTAACCTGATTGGTGAGCACTAACTCCAGTGTCACATTTCACCTCCCAATAATTGGGGAATTGTGATTTGCGTTCATTCCCTGTTCACCTGTGGGTCAGAAGTCCATGGCATGTCCTACAGCATTTGAACAGCTGGTTTGAGGTAGTGTGGTTTGAGTGGTAATGCGGGCAGGTTACAGCACTGTGGGCGACCTCTCTGTCCCACCTCAGAGCACAGAGTGGCTCCGTGCTCATTTCTTATCACAAACAGCCAGGCGACTCCATAAAATGTTTGCAAAATCTCTGTTGAGACGTGTGTTATGGGCTTAGATTGCTTGAAGTCTGTCTGTAAAATGTATTTCTAAAATAGAAATGCATGAGTTACAGAAAAAAAAATATCCCATTTTACTACCAGAAGTTTCGATTATTATTTAGGTCTGTTTTCACTTGATTTTACATGGTACAAATTATCTATCATGGAAATATTAGGGGTAAGTATACCGAACAAACGAGTGATTTACTGTGCTTTTGACCTCGTGATCCATATCTATAACAATTAGTATGTTACATTAGTATCTGTTTACTTCTATGAATGAATCATCCCAGATTCCATCATTTTATAAAAAAAAAAAATCTGTTGTGAGAGGTAGGTGTAGTAGTGTGCGATTTATCTAATCCAAAAATAATACAACTTTAAGTACTAAGATCAACCCAGTTTTCCAAGTGAAAACAGCATTATTTCCCACGCATCAGTACGTATCGTTTCCAGGGATCGACAAGATGCAATCCATAGAAACCCAAGAGGACTGAGTGAGAGGACCAACACACATATGGCGTCAATGTGTGCTCACTCGCCTCTGTGGTGCCATCACCAGCTATTGTTGCGTTCGGTGGATGAGATCAGAGCTCCAGGGCACAATGGAGACTGCGGATATGCACTCAGGTATTACAATGGATTGGGGTCGTCTCCCAACATGGCATGATGAGATTATCTCTGTATGCAAGTATGTCCAGGGTATCGGATCCGCACAGTATCAGAGAGTGTAAGTCAATGCGCCAGATGGTCCCAGTAGGGGGTAAGTATAGATCTGATTTTGTCAAGTCTAATAGCACGCGATTATCGCTAGTTCAAGTGTGTAGCACATCTGTTGTCGTATATAGTTCAATCAGTTTAGTCGGCCGAGTAGATACAGAACATCAGATACTTCGCAAGACAGTTCTCGCAAGTTGTGACACTCGTTGCCGACCCAGTTCCATAGAGGCTGGGTAGTACAGCTCGGTTGCAATGAGTCAGTTCCGTTGAGATGGCTCCAGGAGTTGCCAGCTGAGCGCGCAGTTTGACAAATCTAGTTGCAGCAGTCTCTGTATGTGCTGTTATCGGACTTCTAAGACTGTGGAGTAGTTCTTAGATGTTATATCTATGCAGGGTCAGTAAGAGTCAATGATATGCGAGAGTGGTTCGCGCAGTTGGTTTGCTGGATCACTGACTGTTGAGTCAGGTTCCGGCAGTTAAACGATACGTTGATGGAGTCAGTTCCTGCAGTTGTGACACTGTTGCAGTCAGTTCCAGTTGTGACACTGCAGTTTCATGCCAGTACCAGCAGTTCGACCGTACGTTAGTGTTGCGATAGCACGTATCGAGACTGTGTAGTATCTGCTAGTTGTGAACGGACTGATGTGAGTCAGTTCCTGCTTTGGGAGTCAGTTCCCGGCAGTTGATGCACACTGTTGCACAACAGGTCCCTGAATGCTCACTTTCAGACGAGATGCCTGCAGAGCTGCAGCTAGATTTAGACATGTTGGGAGTCAAGTTCCTGCAGTTATCAACGTTGCAGAATAGTTCCTGCCAGTTGTGACACTGTTCAATGTGCCCACATATGGATGACGACCATGCGCTTATATCTGAGTTGATCACACGTTTTGTCATCGTCAGTTCCTACCTTATATCTACTGTAGTCAGTTTCGTGCGAGGTGTGCACATGGGCAGGTTGATGGGAATTTTCTATCTGTGTGAGAGTTCTCATCCGGGGGAGGTGCTCAGGATCCTGCAGTGTCCGGTGGGAGTCTAGTGATCCTGTTCCTGCAGTTGTGAGATGAGCACTTGTGCAGTCAGTCGCGGCGTTCTGGGCTGGGTTTGAGGTGTCGTGCGCAGGGGCGCACGGTCAGACGCCGTGGGCGGTGTTCGACACGGATCATCCTAGATTGCAGAGTGGTGCTTTATGCAGAGCCATAGCATAGACAATGTGTAAACTGTTGGGAAAGAAGAAAATTATTTTGGGTTGAGCGCCTTGTCTGAACTTTGTCCTTTTCTCAAGCAAAAGAAAATATTATTTCACCTTTTAAAGAGCCACACATAATAAGAGGCAAAATGTCAAGACCAGTGTTGATATAAACCCCCAAGGAAAACAAACATCTATGTGACTTCTCCAAAAGGTCTCACTTCCTCACCCCTCTCTCCTAGTTTAAACAGATTTAGTGACTGAGGAGGAAGGGGGGAGGGAAGGTTCTGCTCTGGTCACTGCTGTGTAAGGACCCGGTTCTGCAGTGTCCTTGGGGCAGGGGCTGACAGGATCCATGGCCAGGCTGGGAGAATCTGTGACCGTCCCGAGGGGAGCTGGCTGCACGAGGGACAGAGCCACGGACACAGACACAGATGCAGAGTGGGACAGAGCCACGGACACAGACACAGACTGCAGAGTGGGACAGAGCCACGGACAAGCGGACAGAGACGCTTCAGCCTGGGCACAGGCCCTGAGCTGCAGGGAGGATGAGGGCTTTGGGTGTGCTCTGGTTGTGCTCTGCTCCTCCAGGGCTGGGGAACCTCCCAGCACAGGGTACCAGGGGCAAGGGGACAAAGGGGGGCACAGGGGACACAGGGACACAGGGACACAGGGACACAGGGACACAGGGACACGGGACACAGGGGGCACAGGGGGCCAGAGGTACAGGGGCAGCAGGGGCTACAGGGGCACAGGGCACAGGGGCACAGGGGCACAGGGACAGAGGGACACACAGGCGGGCACAGGGGCACAGGGGGCACAGGGGCACAGGGGCCAGGGGCAAGGGACACAGGGACACAGGCCACAGGGACACAGGGGCACAGGGGTACAGGGGGTACAGGGGAACAGGGACACAGGACACAGGGACACAGGGACACAGGGACACAGGGGGCACAGGGGCACAGGGCACAGGGGGCACAGGGACACAGGGACACAGAGGGCACAGGGGGCACAGGGACACAGGGACACAGGGACACAGGGGACCAAGGGGGCAAGCAGGACAAAGGGGGCACAGGGACACAGGGACACAGGGGGTACAGGGACACAGGGGGTACAGGGCACAGGGGGCACAGGGGCACAGGGACACAGGGGCACAGGGACAGCAGGACACAGGGGCACAGGGGCACAGGGGCACAGGGGGCACAGGAACACAGGGACACAGGGGGCACAGGGGCACAGGGACACAGGGCACACAGGGGCCCCCACAGGGGGCACAGGGGGCACAGGGGCACAGGGGGCCAAGGGGCAACAGGGCACAGGACACAGGACACAGGGGGCACAGGGGCACAGGGGCACAGGGCACAGGGGCACAGGGGGCAAAGGGGCACAGGGACACAGGGGCACAGGGGCAACAGGGGCACAGGGCACAGGGAACAGGGGCACAGGGGGCACAGGGGGCACAGGGCAAGGGACACGGGACAGGGGTACAGGGGGTACAGGGGCACAGGGGCACAGGGACACAGGGCACACAGGGGCACAGGGCACAAGGGGCACAGGGAACGAACAGGGACACAGGGGGCAACAGGGGCACAGGGGGCACGAGGGGCACAGGGCACAGGGGACGGGGGCACAGGGGCAAGGGCACAGGGGCACAGGGGCACAGGGGGTACAGGGCACAGGGCACAGGAACAGGGGCACAGGCGGGCACAGGGGCACAGGGGCACAGGGACAAGGGACACAGGGGGCACAGGGCACAGGGGGCACAGGGACACAGGGACAGGGACACAGGGACACAGGGACACAGGGAACAGGGGCACAGGGGACACGGGACACAGGGACACAGGGACACAGGGGGTACGGGGCACAGGGGCAAAGGGACACAGGGGGCACAGGGGGCACAGGGGGTACAGGGGCACGGGGACACAGGGACCACAGGGGGTACAGGGGCACAGGGGCACAGGGACACAGGGGGCACAGGGGCAAGGGGCACAGGGGCACAGGGGCACAGGGACACAGGGGGCACAGGGGCACGGGGGCACAGGGGGCACAGGGACACAGGGGCACAGGGGCCACACAGAAGGGGCACAGGGACACAGGGACACAGGGACAGCAGGGGCACAGGGGGCACAGGGGACACAGGGCACAGGGACACAGGGGCACAGGGACACAGGGACACAGGACACAGGGACAACGAGGGCACAGGGGGCACAGGGACAGGGACACAGGGCACAGGGACACAGGGACACAGCAGCCAAGGGGGCACAGGGACACAGGGACACAGGGGGTACAGGGGACACAGGGACACACTCAGATTGTCACCGTTTGAATAGCTGGGCTGCTTCAAGGAGTTACAACGGTTAAGAGTCCAACTGGACTGAGGAAATCGGGGGCTCATGCCTGTGTCTAGTTTATCTTGTAGGGGGTACATACAGAGAGGCCCAAGGCCACGGGAAAGGTGAAAGCATTCTCCACCTGTGCAGAGCAGTTCCTGTCTGCTTCCACCGTGTGCCTTCACAGCTTCTGCTGCTCTCACCTTCCCCTCGAGCTCTGCATTCCCCAGCATCTCTTTGAAATGTCACAGATCCTCTGCTGGGGACAGGTCAAAGTTCTTCCAAAACCATTCAGCAGTAACCTGAAATACAAAATTCCCAATGACAATGCTGTTACCAGGGAACACTGACACAGTAATTCCTACCCACAGCCACAATAACTGTCACGTGGTGCAACACAAAGTACAGAAATTAATAATTAATAGCCTTGAAGAGGCTTGGAAGAGCTGTGTTATTGCGTGCATCAGAACCGGGATAAATCACAAGCAATTCAGAAGTATATTCCCAGGTTCACTCATAACTATCATGGTATTTGGAGTCGCCTTGGGAGCAATAAATGACAGAGAGCCCATATTATAAAAATAAACATGAACTTAAGTGGCAAGGATTCATTTAAACCAAAAGGGAAGAGACTTCTCTACTTGCACTATCAGTTTAACACAAGTAGGGCAAGTTTTACCTCGGAGAGTCTGCCCCAGGCTGGGAGGGAACTGGTGGATACTGGCTGTTTAACCTCAAAGGTTTGTAACTAAATTCTCCAAAATACAGGCCTCAAAATGCGGTGGCATTGAAAATAAAAGGCAAAATGCAGCTGTTTGTCTCATGGCACTTTTTCTCAGTGTTTTCTTAAATGACTGGCTATATGATCATGACCCCCTGTATACAATGGTGGTATTTTGTCATGGGATTCGATATTGCCTTGAGAGCTGCTGCTCCAGGAAACCTCAATGAGATTTCCTGCACTGAGATTCAGTCCTTGCAGTCACAGCCAGAGCTGACAGTGCCTGCCACTCTGAAGGCAGGGGGAACTCCAACTTTATTTATTGATATTAATGGTTTTAAGCCACCTGAGTGGATTTTTAGAACCTGGTTTGAAGATGTTTTCTGAATAAGGATTCCAGCATTTTGTCTGAAAATGCTTATTGAAGTTATATGATGACAAGCTTTTCCAATCTAACACAACTTTTTTCCCTTAGGTAAAAACAATTTGGTAAAGGACAATTTGACAATGTGGTCCAGCACAGACTGAGAAATGCCAATTGAAGAATGGCAGTGCTTTGTTCAGTCCGAGCAAAGGCGAGTGTCCATCCCCCTGTGCTGGTGGTGCTGCAGGGGCTCTGTGCTCCCATTCCTGGCACAGCAGAGGATCCGCAGGGGCACAGCGAGTGCCAGCACTGCTGAAGCAGCCCTGTATCCCTGCTCAGGGAAATTCGCCAGAGGCTTGAGCAAACAAGCCTTCCCCTGACAAACAGCCCACCGCAGCCAGTGGGAACGCTGCCGGCTCCTCGCCAGCCTGTGCCTCGCTCCTCTCTCCTCCTGCCCGCAAACACCGCCCTCCCTCTGATCTCTACTGCATCTCGCTTCTGATGTTCACTCCTCCTTACAGGCTCTGTTTCAATTAGCTCCCTAAATAAATACAATTTTGATGTGTGGTCTCATAGTGGGTTATTAAACTGGCTCCAAAATGCTTTTCAGCAAGAAGAAGATCACTTTCCACTAGGTTATCCTACTTTACACTTCTGATGTAAAAACCCCACGGGGTAAACACGCACAAGCACTCGACTTTTCCTTCAGAGCACATTTTTTTCCCAATCTCTGGAAGAATTAGCCTTTCAAAGATTCTTGGCGGCGAGAATCAGTGCCGGTGCCTCGGCCGTGTGCAATCTGCGGCGGCAGCAGTAGATGGAGCCAAGCGAGAAAGGAAAGCGCTGTGGATTGCACGATTTCTCCCATGGTGCAGGTTTAGCGCTTGACTTAACGCGATTAAGAAAAAAAAAATTAATTTAGTTCCTGATGCTTTCAAGGTAATATAGGGTATAATTATGTGTAGCTCTGCCAGCAAAATACCCGGTGGAAAACGGTGACTTTTGGAAAAGTAACAAGTTGGAGGCAGTTTATCTCAAGGGATGGAGTATATTGTGGAAGAAGAATGGAGAGCTGCATTATTTTTCTGGGAAATGAGAGATGAGGGGAGTAATTCTGGGAGGGTGGCAATAGGGTTTTGTGCACTGAAATATTCCTTCTTCTTCTGTGCATCCTGGGAAGTTTCTCAGCGGGGCAGGAATTGCCCTCAGCACCCCCAGGGATGCACTCAGAGTGTTGGTACCTCGAAGATTCAGAGAGGGTGCAGCTCTTGGTGCCATCACCATTGTCCAGGGCTTCCCCAGAGTCACTGTCCCCTCGGCAGCAGCAGCAGGAGGTGACATTGGTGCTCATGATGGGCTGGCACAAGCTGCTTCTGGGTGCTCAGGTCTGCACAAATTGTGGTTGGTGGATGTCAGGCTGCCTTCTCTGAGCACGGGCCATGGGGTTCCCAATCTGAGGCGGCGTTTGCTCAGCGAACTCTGCTGCAGTGGATGTTGGAACGATGGCATTTGCCCGAGGCACAGGCTGGAATGTGTACTGCCTTGGTGTGAGATACCTGATATCCGTGTTTTTCAGGAACAATCTTTACTAACCAGGAGAAATGTCCTTCTCCCTTCCCGAGGCTGCACGGGGTGTGCAAGCCCAGCTCGGTCCCAGGCAGGACATTTGGGGCAGAGCCTGGCAGGCAGCTCCAAATCCTCACACAGGGGTTTAGTCCGTGTTCAGAGGCACCAGCAGACCCAGAGGAGATGAATCGATGTTCTAAAGATGTGCAGACTGTACACACCCTGCACAGTTCAGTAAACACTCAAAGCTGTATTTGGGGGGATGTGGGCCCTCGGTTGCAGATCTGGAGGAGGAGGATGATGAAGGATGTTCTCCCTGCACAGACCCTGGGCAGTGGCAGGGAGGGCTGGCCTGGCCTCCTCCTTCCCCTGTGCTTCTCCATGTGCTGAGACCACGCAGAGACACAAACACAGGAGTAAGGTCTTCTCACATCAACAGAGAAAAGAGCTGAAAATATTCAATTCCTCTAAAAATATTCAGAAGATGAACAAAAAGCATGGCAGTGTGGTTTTGAAAAGATTTAAAACTCCAGTCTTTTTTACAGTCCACTACTACAAGCACATTGTGCCTGGGGTGCTCCAGTATTAATCAGTAAATGCAACTGGCAAAAAAAAGCAATACTTTACAGTTGTAATTACCCAAATGTTCTACACTTAGCACATAAATATTAAATCTTCATAAATAATGTTGTCAGATCTATTTGATTTCAGCTGTATTGTATTGTTTTTTAATGAAACTAACATTGTATTTAAATTTATTTCCCTTGCAGTTCTATTGTTCAGCTTTATTTTGATTTCTTTCAAAAGATATAGAGAAAAGCACATCCATCCCATGAAGAAGGCTACAGCCAAAACAAATGCACATCAAGAAAGTTTATTTAAGCAGATGTGCTCATAAAATGTTAACAAGACACCAAACAATTACAGGAAAAGGCTAAAGTCCAACTCAGTATGAAGTCCAAAGGTCTGAGTTCTATTTAAGACAGAGATCAAATAAAATATGCACCGCCAGTGTAACACCAAGCCTTCTATCAGTAGTGATGCAGCAATTGTTTTCAAGGCCAATAAACTTTAATGTACCAGTGGAGTTGTATCCAAATCACATAAAACGCGTAGCCATGGAACATATAGAATCGACTAAAATGGAGGTTACAGTTCAAAATATTCTCCTAGTGCAGATTTTCTTATTCTAGCTCCCATTTTGACACGGGCTGGTTGTTACTTGGAGAAGGTGCTTCAAATGTTGGTGTTTCTGCTCCAAACACAGCTTTGTTCTTTGCACACTGATGGTGTTCATTTACCCAGAGGAGCCCCCAGGCGATGCAGATCCTTTGAGATCTCCCCGGGATGGCTCCGCAGCAGCTGACAGACTGTCGGCTCTGCTGTGACTGTTCTTGGTGACACCGGCAGCCCCGGGACAGGCTGAGGCCATTGGGGAGGGGATGGTGCGGGTTTGGGGTGCCCGTGCTGGGTCACCCTACTGTTGGCACATTCGGCACATCCCCGAGTGTCCGCTCAGAAGAGACAACCCATTCTGCTCTGCCCTTGTGCGAGAGGCTGTGCTGACACCTGGGGGAAGCTTAAGGGCCAAAGAGGTTCTTTGTCTGAAGGTATCAGGCTCTGAATGAATCTCAGGGAAAGAGTTCGAGTGCTCTCCCCTTGGCAGAGAGCTCAGCTCTCCTCTCCCACAGTGAGTGTGTGCCACCAGAGCAGTGTGTGTGCCACCAGAGCAGTGTGTGTGCCACCAGAGCAGTGTGTGCCACCAGAGCAGTGTGTGTGTGTCACCAGAGCAGTGTGTGTCACCAGAGCAGTGTGTGTCACCAGAGCAGTGTGTGTGTCACCAGAGCAGTGTGTGTGCCACCTGAGCAGTGGGTGCTCTCAGCAGTGCAGAAAGGAGAAGGTCCGGGCATCTCCTGCTCCTGGCTGTGGCTGTGCTGGGATGTGAGGTGCCCGTGGCTGAAGAGTCCCTGCTAAAGTCAGAAGCCCTCCCTGGAAATGCAGATATCGATGTTGGTTCTGTGGTCAGGGATGTCTCCTCTCAGTCTGCACAGAATCCACCAGGGATACTCAGTGGGGAGAAGAAGCTTTTCCCTGCACACAGACACACCCTGAGCTTTAAAGTTATGAAAATTCGTTCTTTTTCTGGCTGCAAAGAAAACTTACAAATGTGACCAGAAAAGACCCTCCACTTTAGCCAGTAGGACGGAAAAATCAAGGCTTATTTGAGATCCCATGCTTTTAAATTGCTGTTATAAGCTCTCTAAAGTTAAGTGATGGATTTTGAGCACCTTGGCTTAGTGCTACTGGAGCAGCTTTCCCTCCTTGGCTATTTTATTATTTCACTAACAATGAGCAGCATTCCTGCCTCCACCTGCTGGAGACATGCAGGTCTCAGTGTGTCATGTGACAGAAATTTGGGTAACACTTTCCACGTCATTCAAAATTATGGCTCCAACAAATATAATTTGCATGTAGTAGTGACTGTAATAATTCCAGGTAGATGTTGTAGGAGGGTGGCCAAAATGTATGTATGTGTTAGCAGATGCTCTTTTTCACAAGTGTTTCACAGCAGTGAAAT
>CM019229.1:11997972-12083548 GCA_009741485.1 Malurus cyaneus samueli
CGCGTCCAGGCAGTCGGGAATGTGCACAGACAGACACCACGCATCCGCCGGCACCGCACATCATGCGGAGAACGCCCCCCTTCCCTCGTGCCGAGACGGCCGCGGTCCCCCCGGCTCCGCTGACGGCAGGGTCCAGCCGCGCTCCCGCAGCGCCGGGGACGGGAGCGGGCACCGGACCGGACGGGAGCGGGAACGAGAACGGGCAGCGCGTCCCGGCGACCGGTGCGGGAGTCGGTGCACAGGGCTCGGTCCCTGTTAGTTATCCCGATGTTTCCTTCCTCTTGCCTCGTTTGGGAAGGATCGGGACCCGCTGCATTTCTTGTTCGACTCTCAAAATTAACTCAAAATAAAGAGATTTGCCTTGCAAATAAAAGGAGAATTCGAAGGAAGCCGCTGGGAGGTGGGGCTGCTTAGTCTGGTTTAGGTTTATTTCTGTGATGGTTTTGCGCGTGGGTGTTTTAATTGCATTTCGTTTTTCGTTAAAAGCATTATATAAACCTATATAACACCCCATCGAATTGTTCTCGGGGCAGGAGCGGGGATAACAATTACCCGGCCCAGTGTTCGTACACACACACACACGGAGAAACAACAAACCTTTAGCGTGATATTTGCGAGTAAAAGCCCACGAACAAAGCTGGAATTACTGCTGTGGGTGCAGGGCTAGGGGTTTTCTCTCTGCTTCCCGGTCCCGCCGCTTAGCGTTGCCTTTTCGTTGGGTTTTGAGGAGATTTCTTTTCGTTCTTTTAGAACTAGAATTTATGAAAATTTCTGCGGAGACAAGGGCTTTAATTTTCCTCACAATTGTAGAAGATAATTCGATGGAAGCCCTGTATGATGGAGAACTTCGAATCCTTATGCGAAAATAGGAAGGGGACATAAAAAATTAATGTGAACGAGCAGCTTTTTCACCGCTGAATGAACTATGAAATCTTAGCAGCCTTAATCTCGATCTCAGAATTAAATAATCATATATTATTTTTTCAGCATTAACGGCAAAGATTTTCTACTGTCTAAAATAAAAACCATATAAGCTCTATTACTGAAAATATTTTCCAAAGTATTTAACTAAAACACGGTGACGAATTTCTTTCAATGATTTTTTTCGTACGAAAACGTCATAAAAGAGGTTTTATCTTAAGACCCACAAAACAGAAGCATTAAGTAATTTAAGTTAACACTTGTCTTGGCTATTAAGTATCAATATTTTGGGAACATTACAAAATATCCTTCTTCTTTCTGCAGTGTCACGGCATACCACGGGCACATTAAGAATCTCCTCAAGGAATCCATTTTCATTTTCTCAGATTTAGATTTTTAACGGTATCGGGGGAAAAAAGTAAATAAAGATAAAAACGAACAAACAAAAAAAACACGAAGGTGAGCCGGCGGCGCGGAGTCCGGCGCTCCATGCGGGATCGCTTTTCCCGTCGCTTTTTTTTTCCTCAGAGGGAATCCCGGCGCTGTGATTTTGGACAAGGCTGTCCCGCACACGCGCGGCACACTGCACCGAGCCCCTGCGCGTTCAAAAGCGTTAGCGATCAACCGGAGCGGGCAGCGCTGCTGCGGGAGCGGGCAGGGGTCCGCAGCAGAAGCACCCGCAGCCCTCGGGCCGCTGCTCCGTCTGAGCTTTCCCGCTGCAGCCTCGGCGTGACGGTTCGGAGCCGCCTTTCAAAAAAGGGCGTGCGCGGCGCAGTCCCCGGTGCCCCGTCCCCCGTGCCCGCCGGGTCCGGGTCGCGCCCCCGCCGTCCGCGGGACTGAGCCGCGTCCCCGTCGCGGGTCCCGGGCGCCCCGAGGGAGGCTCCTGTCGCCACCTGCCCGCGGCCCGGGGCTGGACGCGCGCCCGCTACCCCCGGGCAGGCTAGGACCAAGAACCGCCGGTCGGGCCATGGAGCGGCGCGGGCTTCCGACCCGGGGAGCGGAGCAGCTCGGCGGCCCGCTCAGTTCCGCCCCCTCCAGCAGCCCAAAGATCGTTGTCCCCCTTCCCCGCGCGGGGCCCGCGCTGCGCGCACCGCGGCCGCCCCGGGTGCGCCGAGCCGCCCCGAGCCCGAGCCCGAGCCACAGCCCCGGGCGCCGCCCGCGCTTGAGGGCCGCGGGGCCCGCGTGCCAGGGCACTATTTTGACGCGAGGAGACGATCACCGCGCGCAGCGTACGCCCGCGCACCAATGGGAGTTCAAATGTCATGCAAGTTTGAGGAGGGTTGAGCGCCGGGGGGTGTGTTCCTCCGCCGCGGCCCCTGCTCTAAACGGCGCGGCTCCTCGGGCCGCTGCACGGCTCAGGGGCTGGGGAGCGCCGAGCCCCGTGCCCCGCCCGGCCTGCGCTCCGCCCGGCACGGCCCGCCCGGGAGGGCCCTCCGCGCGAGCAGGGCGTGTGATCCGGCGCTGCCGGCGAGCAGGTGACACCGCGGCTGCCCGGCGCCGTGTGCGCGGCATGTGCGCGCCCGTGTAGCGGGCGGCCCAATGGGGCGGCTGCGCGCTCCTGCCTCTGCCCCCGTCTCTGGAAGCCCGGGCAGGAAACGCTCCTCATGTCTCCCAGATAAAAATAAAAGCGATTCCTTCCTCCCGGCCGCAGAGTGTCCCGGGCCCGGCCCGACGCGGGGCTGAGCTGGCCCCGCCACCCGGCAGCGCCTCTCCCCGCCGCCCGGAGCGCCGGCCCGATCCGCCGCTCATGGACATCGCGGCGGGTCCCGAGTCCTTTGGAGAGGTGCTTCCGCGGGGCCCACCGGACTTGCGCCAAGATGCTGGACGGCATTTAAAATGGAAGACCACCCCCTGCGCTCGGGGCCGGCCACGCTGGGAGTGCTGCTGGGTGAGGTTGCCGGTTGCTGTCATCCACTACGCGAAGCGGCCCCGCGCACCGCTCGGTGCCCGGGGTTGCGCTTCCGAGGGGCACGGCCGGGCGGGCTGTGGCCGCTCAGCCCCGCAGCGCTGCGGGGTGCGGGACTGTTTCGCCGGAACGTGCGGGGCCGGCGGGAGCCGTCGGGCTTGGACTGCGCTGCCCGGGACGGGGACTGGGGAGCGGGGCCGGGTCGTGTCGGGGCTGGGAGCGCGGCCGGGCCGGGGCCAGGGCCGGCTCCTGATGCCGCCGTCTGCCGTTGCAGGGTCGGAGTGCCAGCACCAGGCCGTCTGCGAGGGCTGCCAGCGGCCCATCTCGGACCGGTTCCTGATGCGGGTGACGAGTCCTCCTGGCATGAGGAGTGCCTACAGTGCGCCGCGTGCCAGCAGGCGCTCACCACCAGCTGCTACTTCCGGGACCGCAAACTCTACTGCAAGCAGGACTACCAACAGTAAGGGCGCGGGGGCTGGCGGGGGTCCCGCCGGGGCGGCCGCCCGGGGCGCTGCGGGCTTGACCGGCGGGCTCTCCCTTCGGGCCGCACCCCGAGCCCGGCGGCCGGGGCAGCCGTTACCGGGCGAGCGGGGACGCCGCTGCTGCGGCACAACGGCACCGCACACCGAGCCGTGGGCCCGCCGCTGTCCCGTACCTTGCGGCGCCGTCGGAGCGGACGGGGATGGGGCGGCCCGGCCCGGTTCGGCTGCGCGGGCAGAGGCGGCGCTCGGAGCGTCCCGCGGGCTCTATCCGCCCGCTGCCAAATCCGAGCCGCCCCGAGAGGCCCGAGGCCAGCTCCAGCTCCTGGCCCGCAGAACGGGCCGATGCACGGCCGGCGGCGGGCGGGGCCGGGCGGGGCCTGTCGGTCCGTGCTGCGGGCCGGCCCGGTACGGGGCGCGGCCGTCGGGCGCCGAGGGCCGGCCGACGGGGCGCGCAGCCTTGGGAGAGCCGGAGCTGAGACTCGGCCCCGGCCCGGCGCTGGGCCGCGCTTCTCTCTTATTCCGGCTTTATCCCCAATGTCAGGCGCTGTCGGGAGCGGCCCCCGCCGCGTCGCGGCCCCGCGCAGGGACGGAACCCGGCCCCGCGCCGGGCCGCCCTCCCCTGCAGAAGCCCACTTCATGCTTGTCACCTAAATTGAGGATCCTTTTTGTGCCGGGAGGGGGGCGAACATGGGCATTTCAATCACTGGGACATAATATGGCTCTGCTAGAAGTCTGGCAACAAACAAAGAACAACAACTATTGGTTTGCATCAACTTTTGTCAGGCATTCAGCAGGCATCCAGAAAGGCCTGAAGTGGCTTAGTGGCAACAATGTGCATTTCATAGTTACAGCATGAAAATCCATCTCCATGGAAACGGGTAGTAAATGCTAACATGACATGCTGAGTATAAATATTGTGAGGGTTATAACTCTTGTATAAATGGCCCAGATAAATGTCCCCCTGTTTAGGAATTACATCAAAACATGTTATTTCATGCTGCAGCCCTCACTAGCTCCCAGAGAGTCCTCCACGGCCCGGGCTCTGTGCATGGGAATAACCCAAGGCTTGCCTGGGGGCTGCTGCCATCCCGCCATCGTGGGGCTGGAACTGCTGCACCTTTAGGGATTTTTTGTGCCTGGTGCAGGGAGCCCATCCACGGGCTTTGCCTTTTATTTCTACACAAAACAAACCATCCTGTGGTAGCTGTAGATGTAGATCAGTGAAACTTCTGTTTCTGTCGGTAGTAACACCTTACGTATTTTTGTTAATTAGTAAAGAATGTAGAATAGTCTTCAGACTACCTAAAAAAAACATTATTTGGCAACATAAATATTTACATTAATTGCAAACAAATGTACCCTCTAAATTCTTAGCTTTAGTTTCTGTAAAATAAAGGGTTATACTTAGTGACCTAAAAAGCAAGATCAGAGACTATTGCTTTGTAAAAACAAAAATACTTTTCTGACTGAAAATAGAAATGTTACGGCTTCAGAACTTTCCATTTTATCAAAAGCGTCCAATTGTACAGGGGGAAAATGGGGTAACCAGGCTGCCGAGCAATAAAAAGATATCAACATGTTGGCCTTTGTTGAGTCGCAGCACCTAGTGTGACATGACATGGTGCCCTGCTGTGTGTGCCCCCGAGGACTGACAGCGGCAGCGGCTCACGGGAAGGGGAGGGGAAACACACTAAATCAAAATTTGTTTTCTCTGAGATTTTATTAGCCCAAAAGAGCAAACATGTGAAACTGTGCTGACACGGATTGTGTGCCCTTTCAGACTTGGAGAAATATTCGTTTGTGGTAGCTAGAGGATAAAAATAGCTGTCTGTCCGTGCAAGTGGCCCTGGGCTGTGCAGTACAGAGGGTCAGTTCTGTTATCAGATTGTGGGGACTGGAGCCATGAGGCAGCTCCAGCAAGAGGACAGAGCTGCTGCTGGAACATCGGGATGGGAAATGCCTGTGTGCTCAGTGAGCATGCCTTGGGCTAGTGAGATGGAATGGAATCGCTGTGGAGGAAGACAGGGATCAGTAATATCAGATGCTTTTTGTTATCCTGAGTCCTATTTACAGATATCTGGGAAAAATTAAAAAAGGGAGAATAAAGTTTACTTAAATATCTCAGTTCCTGAAATTTGCCTTAAATAGATTTTTCTGTGTGTAGTAATGTAATTTTAAAGGTCAGATTTCTCCAGAACTCCCAGGACTATAATCAAGTACTGTGTATATATCTTTGGGAAAATGGTGTCTCATCTTTCTAATGAAAGCAAGCTTCTGATGGGTCAGATATCAGACCTTACACCTTTCCCTGGGTCAGGAATGATTGCTGCCCATCCTTAGACCAGGGCATTTCAAATTAGGGGGAAGGGTGAAAACAGCTTTTCTCTTTTTTTTTTCTTTTAATTTTTTTAAGAAAAATGTTGGCTTTGTGAAGCTACCTCTATGCTTGGAATGTTACAATGAGTCCTGGGGGAGGTGGATTAGTAGCCCAAGCCCAGTCTGAAGTACTCAGAGGTGCCTGATAAATATAATTTATCAAAAAATATCATCAGTACATCAGTGGGACCAGTGGGACAAACTGGGCATGTATTTTGATCTCTTTTTAAGGAAGGAATTCAATGCATTCTTGCATGAGTACATCCTGATGTTTTGAGTTAATGCAAAGTACTTATTTTGCTAAAATGTAGGATTTTGAGAGTCAGGTGCATTTGATGGCAAGATTTTTAAGGAAAAAAACCCAGAGCAGTGGCACCAGGGAAGGCTGGCTTTCACAAGCCCAAGACAAACAGAATCTCTATGATTTTAATTAGAATATTGCCAAATTGCTGCACATTTGGAACCTTACACTTACACTGTGTTTTTGATCTTTAAAAGAAGGTTGTTTTTTTCTGACAAACTGAAACCTTCAGAATAAATGTTTTTCAAAAATGGAAGGCTTATGGTAGTTGTATTTTGGTTCTTTGCCTAAATGAATTTACTTACTGTACTGCACTCATAACAGTGCTTCCTGCTACAAAACATTAGTATTTATAAATACTACATTTCTTTCCCATTTGTGTATTTCCCCTTTTTTGTGATTGTACTTTTTCTGGTTTGTTTTTCTCTCACTGCCCAGTGTTATATAACAATTTGCCCTAGTTATTGCTGATAGAAAAAAAAAAGATATTTTATGAAAAATAACTGTTCCAGGTTACGTATTTCATATGTGAGCAGTGCATATAATTCATAGAAATACAGAAATACCTGTATTCCTGTTCTAGTTTTGGAAATAAAGGCTGCAAAAGACATTTTTATTCAAAGGATCAGGTAGCAAACACCCACAATTGCTATTTCATAGTTTTTCATTAAGGCAGTCTGTAAGTTTTGCTTAGGGTGAGAAATACTCAGGCTTTTGTTCTTTTAGATGTGTCAGGTATTGTTTTAGCAGCACTTTTTGATGCTATTAAAAAAGACCGACCATGTATTTGTGTTCATCTTGGAGTCCTTTCTTGTCGGTGCCTGGGCTTGGTTTTGCTGTGCAGTCAGCACGGAGCAACACGTTCCTCGCAGGAAGGAAAGAAAACCCCATGAAGCCTCGGTGCTGTGGGGAAGGCTTTCCCTCTCCAGATTTTGGGAATGCTTTCACTCAAGTGTAACACCGAGGCTGATGCTTCCCAGTTCAGTTGCATTTTAGATTCAAAATACAACAAAAGCTTCCACCAGTGAGTGTGTCCTGTTTTTGTGACTGTTATTTCTCGCAGAACGCTGGCTGTGGAATGCGGTAGGAGCCGGGCAGGAGGGACCAAAGCTCACGGACTGTGCTGCATGCATAGCGGGGAGCAGCACTGTGCTAACGGCAGGATTTGATGTGTTTCCAGTTGTGCTGTTTTGTTTTTAACGGAGGAGCTGTTCCGCTCCCGGGTGCAGCTCTGTGAGCTCAGCGGAGCCGTGTGGATTTGGGGCTCCCTCCGGCTGCCCTCGCCCTGCGCCGAGCGGGCACCGCTCCTCGTGTGCGGGTCACCAGGAAACGGTGCAGAAACCAGGTGAAACTTAGAGATAGGGGTAGCCTGAGCACATACCCAGGACATGGAGTAATGATTAAAGTTATGTCATCCGCTAAAAATGCTTTTCAAAGTCTCTGAAATACTCTGGCATTTTTTCTGAAAATCCCGCCAGCCCTGCACCATCGGTCTCAGCAGCCCCGTCAGAAATGCTCCGTACGATCAGACTTCGGCGGCGTCTCGGAGCAGACCCCAAAGCTGTGAGGAAATGTGGCTGTTGTTTCAGGGTGACGTCAGCCGAGTGGCCGTGCTGGCCCCCGCGGTCCCGGTGCCCCGGGCTCGGCCTTGCGCTGCCCACCGGCCACCCGCTGCTCGGGGCTGCGCTGGCCACTGGCCACTGGCCACCCGCTGCTCGGGGCTGCGCTGCCCACTGGCCACCGGCCACCCGCTGCTCGGGGCTGCGCTGCCACTGGCCACTGGCCACCCGCTGCTCGGCTGCGCTGCCACTGGCCACTGGCCACCCGCTGTGGGGCTTGCGCTGGCCACTGGCCACCGGCCACCCGCTGCTCGGGGCTGCGCTGGCCACTGGCCACTGGCCACCCGCTGCTCGGGGCAGCGCTGCCTCCGTGCTGGCGGCAGCTGCGCTGGAATGTGTGCCGAGCATTTGGGGAGACATTTTGGTTCGCTGCTGCAGTCACTGGAACAGTGGACAAAATAATTGCGATGAAAAGACACAATTTGCACTGATCCGTGGCAGAAAGCGATAGGAAAGATCTTTGTGCAGTATAGGCAGTTCTGCAATGAAATGAACAGAAGTGTAATTTGTAATGCTTTACTACTGCCCTCAGAAAAAATAATCATAGATGTGAAATACATTGCAAAATTTTCTTCACTTGTTGTAAAATTCAGGAATATTTTGCAATATGCTTAGAAATTGAGTCTGTTATTTTTTGGTCTAAACTTTTGAAGTAGTTCAAAGGCATGCATCCCCTTTCCTATCAATAATGTATCATGATGGAACAGCTGGATTATAGTCCCTCTTTTTAGACTAATTATGTCATTACTGTATTTCAGTGGTAAATACACACCCCTGTCGCTTCCCTCCGTTTTGGAGCAGCCTGTAAAGCCTGGTGAAAATCTCCTGAAGTGCTCTCTGCTCTGGTGAACCTGAAAATGGGGGACAGGTTTAGCAATGCCAGCGGCTGCTTCATTTGGTCAGAAATCTGGGCAGAAATATTCGGGAGAAAAAGGAGTATACTTTTCCTAACGCAGCTGTGATTTTTATTTTTCATTCCATGCAAAATTTGGATTTATACTAAATCTGCTGTTTCTTGCAGTAACAGGAATTTATTTAGTTTTGTTTAATATTTTTTTTTCCTTCTGGGATGGCGAGTGCACAGATCCAGGGGTTGATTAGAGGAGAGCTGAGCCCCTGCGTGCTCTGTGGAGGCCAGCGGGAGGTTTGCGAGGTTTGGAGGTTTGCGAGGTTTGGAGGTTTGCGAGGTTTGTAGGTTTGGAGGTTTGGAGGTTTGGAGGTTTGTAGGTTTGGAGGGTTGCGAGGTTTGTAGGTTTGCGAGGTTTGCGAGGTTTGCGAGGTTTGGAGGTTTGCGAGGTTTGGAGGTTTGCGAGGTTTGGAGGTTTGGAGGGTTCGGCGCTCAGCAGCGATGGGGCCCTCCCGGCTGCAGGGGAGCGCTCGGCGCAGCGCAGACACCGCACACGCACCTCGAGCAGCCGCGGTGCCCCTGCCCGCTCTCCGGGGCGATTTCGGGTGAATACTCGGTGATACTCGGTGAATACTCGGTGATACTCGGTGAATACTCGGTGATACTCGGTGAATACCCGGTGATACTCGGTGAATACTCGGTGATACTCGGTGAATACCCGGTGAACACTCAGCGTTTATCGCTGCCAGGCTGAGAGCAGCAGCCCGCGGCGCCGGCCGTGCACGGAGCTCCTGCGCTCCGCGGGGAGAATGTGGAGTGTAAATACAACAGCAGCATTTCCAGACAGAGTTAGGAAAGGGTTTTACACTGCTTGGGCCAGCTTGGACCGTGACAGAAGTTGCATAAAATGCAGAGTCAGAGAAAGGCTGTGGATTTTAAACCCCTGCAAGATGGAGAAAGGCCGTTGCTGTGTCCTCTGCAGAGGTGTACAAGGCCAGATGACAGTCTTGCAGACAAAAACAAGGAAAAATTATTCTCTTTGCCTACCGTTTTTTCCCCCTTGTAGTAAGTCATGATAATGCTCAAGTGAGGTAAGAAACAAGCAAATAAATATAAAAACAGTGATGTGACTTAATCAGGCATCTCCAGTAAAGGTAAATAAACCAGGTATTGCTCTGGGATGGTTTGCTGTGGTAGGAAGGGGCTTTGGCATGATTTGGGATGAATACTTTACTCACAAGGCAAAGATTGACTCATAATGAAATGACAGTTTCTTGTTCATTGCAAAACATGCAATTTCCATGTTTATTTTGAAACAAAGGACAAGATTAGTTAAAAGTAACAATGTGTTGTGAGCCCCAACAGCTCAATCTCCAGCAGCCAAACAAGGAAACTAGAGGAGTCTGGAGATAAATGGGTGCAATTAGGAACAGAATTTTCCGTTCTCGAGGTGAGTTGAAATAACTAAATGAAGTGGCCAGGAAGTTTTTATTGAATATCCACCTTGTGGACCATGTACTTGTGGTTTGGTATAGCCAAAACTATGAATGAAAACTGATCTTTTTGATAAAAAAGTATTAGAATTTAATTAGAAAGCAGAGGTGTTTTCTGAGTTATGGTATTTTATAAAATGTAACAGGGAGATAACATCATTTTGCAGCAGTAGGAGCCTTAACAGCACTGGCTGCGTTTGGGAAGAAGACATCACTTTTATCCATCAGCAGCTAAGTAAAAAAAATACATTAACAGCTTCACCTCTAACTTAAAAGAAATGTTGAAAGTCAAGCTAGATTACTGAGTTTGAGAGGAGAGAGCATAAAAGAGAAACAAAATTAAAATACTCATAATGCAAAATGAGCTTGACTTTTTGTTTGAAATGCAGTATTAGTGTTTCTAACATACATGCTAATACAGATCTGAATCTTCAGTGCCTTGTTCAGGCAAATTAATCACTGGTTTTAGAAGCCTCTTTAAATTCAACATAAAATTGAGGCAGATGCTCAACTTTTTTCCTTTTTCTTCTAAAAATATTTTTATGTATGAATTTTACATTTACTTTACACTCGTGGACTTGCTTCAGCTAGACTTATATTTCTCAAATAAAGCACTGCCTTGCCCTGCTTTGCCCCGGCATGGCTGCAGTTGTTGTGGCCACACTGTGGCTGCTGTCCCGAGCCAGGCACAGCCCTGGCACAGTCACTGCCACGAGCAGGGCTGGGGGGACCAGTGCTCCTGCCCGGGGGCTCACAGGCTCTCAAAACAGCCATTTTACAAAATAGCCTCTGGTTGTTAAAAACAATTCACTGATAGCTGTTTTCTCCTTTGTATACAGAATAGCTGTGCTGCCAGGGCCCCTTTTCGCTCTCAGTACACCTTCTGAGCAGAGGCACCATGTGGGGATATTGCACAGCTCCAGTGCAGATTGTTCTGGAGCCAAACCCTTGCAATGAGGTATTTCAGCCACCATGCAGTGTTTCTGTCCCAGGAGGGTGTGATGTTGAGGTCAGCCCTGCACAGGCTCTGCTGTAGCAGCCCAGCCCACCTGTGCATGGCTCTCACACCGCGGGTTACCTTGCAAAAACTATTTGCCTGTGGGCAACCAAACAAGCAGAACTTTCTGAGCTTGAATTACAGTAAAGGAATTGTTAATATGATTCATTTCAGTTTGTTATTTTCTTGGGTTTGAAATTTTACAATGATCTTCCTCACAGATACAGCAGAGCTGCTCTGGCAGATTGATAAATGCCCTTTATATCAGCATAAACAAAATAGAGCACATTTCTTTAGGACTCGATAAGGGCTTGTGCTCTGATTCTCCTGTATCAGGCAAATAGAACATTTGTTGTGGAGGTAATTTTCTTTGCTTCCAAAACATAATATTTTCTTTAATATGCACAAAACTTTCCTCTGCAAACATTGAGATGAACTTGTGAGCGTGTCATTCCTGTTGAGTTCAGTGAGAGCCATCCTTGCTCGTCAAAGGAGGGAATTTGGCTCTAGATTTTACTGCAATCAGTGTTTTATTTATAATGTACAAGAGTGCACATGCACTTTCCCAGTAAGAGCTGATGGGATTTATGTACACATGCTGGGGACCAAATCCTCCTGGTAGCTGTTGGGAATTTGCTTTCACATGCTTCTTCCTTGGTGTAACCTGAATCACCATTCACTGACGACAAAAGCAAACCAAAACCAAACAAACAATAGTCGTCTATATAATTTTTTTTTTTTTTACAGTTGTTACTTTCATCATGTTAGTATAATGGCAGGGAGCAAGCAAGCTGGAATTTGCAGAAGAAACTATGAATATCATTTTAAAGCATTTCTGGTTACAGCTGAGGATTACTCTGATGGAGAAAAGCACCACTGCATTTTCTGGGCTGGCATTGGTGCATTCCTTGGGTGTTGGTGAGGGAGCACGGGTGTCACAGGCGGTGGTTGGGGACAGTTTGGTGGATGGTGGGGACAGTGTAATGGGGACAGTTTGATGGGGACAGTTTGATGGGCACAGTTTGGTGGCACAGTTTGGTGGCACAGTTTGATGGCACAGTTGTGGTCACAGTTTTGGTGGGACAGTTTTTTGGTGGCACAGTGTGATGGCACAGTTTGGTGGGGACAGTTTGATGGGCACAGTTTGATGGCACAGTTTGGTGGCACAGTTTGATGGCAACAAGTTTGATGGGGACAGTTTGATGATGCACAGTTGGTGGCACAGTTGATGGCACAGTTGGATGGTCACAGTTTGATGGGGACAGTTTTGACGGGACAGTTTGATGGCACAGTTTGATGGGCACAGTTTGATGGGCACAGTTTGGTGGGGACAGTTTGATGGCACAGTTTGATGGGGACAGTTTGGTGGCACAGTTTGATGGCACAGTTTGATGGCACAGTTTGATGGCACAGTTTGATGGGCACAGTTTGATGGCACAGTTTGATGGCACAGTTTGATGGGCCGTTGATGCACAGTTGATGGCACAGTTTGATGGCACAGTTGGTGGCACAGTTTGGTGCCAACATAGTTTGATGGGGACAGGTTTGGATTGCCGGGACAGTTTTGATGGGTGTGGGCGACAGTTTGGTGGCACATCTGATGGGGAATAGTTTGATGGCACAGTTTGATGGCACAGTTTGAATGGCGTCACGTTCATGGGACAGTTTCGATGGCAACAGTTGATGGCATACAGTTTCTGGACAGATGGGCACAGTTTGATGAGGGCACAGTTTGATGGGGACAGTTGTGGGACAGTTTGAGGTTGATGCACAGTTTGATGGCACGTTTGATGGTCACAGTTTTGGTGTGCACAGTTTTCATGGGGGACAGTTTGCGACGGGCACAGTTTGATGGGACATATTGTATGGGCACAGTTTGATGGGGACAGTTGGTGGGCACCAGTTTTGGTGGCACGTTTGATGGGGGACAGTTGGGTGGCACAGTTTGAATGGCACAGTTTGAATGGGCACAGTTGGCATTTGGTGGCACAGCTTTGGGATGCCACAGTTTCATGGAATTGGTCCACAGTTTGATGGGCACAGTTTGATGGGCACACGTTTTGATGGGCACAAGTTTCATGGGGACAGCGTTTGATGACAGTTTGATGCACAGTTTCATGGGACAAGTTTTGATGGCACAAGTTTGATGGCACAGTTTGGTGCACAGTTTGCATGGGCACAGTTTGAATGGCACAGTTGGGTGGCCACGTTTTGATGGGCACAGTGTTGATGGCACAGTTTCATGGGGACAGTTTGACGGGCACAGTTTGATGGGGACAATTTGATGGGCACAGTTTCATGGGGACAGTTTGATGGGCACAGTTTGATTGCACAGCTCTCCATGCTCAGCAGGTTCTGGGCTCTGCCTGCGCCGCTGGAGCTGAGGGTCTCTGATTTCTGTGGGACCCAGAGAATTCCGACTCTTGGGCTGTGGCACCAAACCTGCCAAAGCTCCTTAGTGGGAGAGGCCGAGTTCTCATTGAACACGCACCCCCAGAACTGTTGTATCCAACCTGTGAGATCCTGACCTTTGACAGAACTAGCCTGGCAACAGCTTGCATTTTTCTGTCCTGTGATAGCACAGTTCCTTCTTTCCAATGGAAACTGCTTCTCTGTCACTTCATGAATTGTCTTCACAGCTGGACCTTAGCATGGCTGTCCTCTGGTGAGGAGAAGTTTCCCAGTGGAGCTTGGCCCTGTGGGCTCAGGTCCCACTCACACTGGAGTGGATGCAGAAAGTGTGTGGTGTGCTCTGTGAGTGTGAGCACCAGCAGTGAAGCTGGTTGTTGTTAATTGTGCAAGTAGTGCAAAAGCACAAATGGACTAAAATTATTTGAGGGAAGAAATGGCGGTGCAATGGTGTAGTGTTGCACGATGCTATCTCTGCACAGCGTTTTTGGTTTGAACCTGCCACGCTCAGTGCTCGGAGCTGCAACAAACAACTGATAGAGCAGAGGGGAGCGGAGAGTGTTAATAACACTGACAGCTATTTGGTAATGGAGGAACAGGCAGATCCTGCTACCAGGGGCTCCCGCTGCGCCCTGGCTGCTCCTGGCCAGAGCTGCTGTGAACAAAGTTCCACGGAGCAGGCAGAGTTTGTACTTCAGTGGCAGCTCTCCTTCGTGTCCTGCACGGGGGCTGCCGGGGCATGCATCACCTTTGTGGGGTCCCTGAATTTGTGTGAGGGTGTCCTGAGCTGCAGGGAGCCAGCACAGCTCCCAGGCCACAGCTCCCAGCAGCTCCCTGGTCCTGCTGCCTCAGCCTTGGTGCTGCTTCCCAGCATGGTTTTGTCAGTGTGGAATAAATTAGCCGTGATGGCGCCTGCATTAATTTTATGTGGGAGAATCCCCAGGGACTCCAGGGCAATTACAGGGAGTGCAGTTTGCCCAGTGCAGCGTCCTCCCCATCCTGCTCCTGTTCTGCACAGAGAGAAGCAGCAGCAAGAGGGGACGGAGGGCTGGGGATGGAGTCCTTTTACTGCAGCATCCTGCATGGCAAAGCTGGCACAGGGTGTTCTGTGTCCCCCTGCACCCCTCAGGGTGTTCTGTGTCCCCCTGCACCCCTCAGGGTGTTCTGTGTCCCCCTGCTCCCCTCAGGGTGTTCTGTGTCCCCCTGTACCCCTCAGGGTGTTTGTGTCCCCCTGTACCCAGGCTCAGCTCCAGCTGCAGTGCAGCTCTCACAGCTCATCCAAAAGTGTCCTCCAAAAGCCCCAAGGCAAGTGCTCTGTGCTGGCCTCATCCATGTCCCTCGAACGTTGGCTGCCCTGAGCAATTGAAGCCTGTCCTATTTGGGGCTTTTTTCTTTAAAGATCAGCTCACACTTTGGCAGGGGTTTGTCGGATACATTCAATGACAAGAGCTATAACGTTCAATTTGTTGGATGCCACAATTAAACCTCAGTGTTTTCACCCCACCATCCAAAAGCTTTTTGGGTGTTTTCACCCAGGCAGGAACACACAGAACAGGGGCAGTCGGTGGCCCCGGATCCAACAATGTGATTTTCATCACCTTACCAGTCTTTGGGGAGTCTTCAGCTTCCATCTGGAAGTACCTTCACCCTTTCCAAATACAGATCTTGAAATAGCTATAACAGAGAGAAAACCAAAATTACATGGAGTTTATTGCCAGTTCAGAAGGAAAAAAGTGTTTGAAAAAGTTTATTCAGGAAGCCAAGGGAAGTTAAGTGGGAGATATTTGCCATTTCATCAGTCTGTTGGTGATAGCCATTCATGTCATAAATGGCTTGTGTCATTTGATGCCAAAAATAACACAATTTTCCTCCCCAAAGGCCTATAGGGTTTTTTTTGCAATAAATGTTTATTTGTTAATAATATGCTTTAAACAGTCCAGCCTTGACCTCAAGTCTCCGAAAGAATCCATCTTCTCTCTGAAAAATCCTGCAAAGTTTGTGTAATTTTTTTCTGGGAAGGTGTAATTGATGGCGCAGTGAAGGGCAGCGTGTTTGCTTTAACTACTGCAGCTGCGTGGATTAACTGTTTATAAGGGCCTACTGTGCTTTGAATGGTGACTTGCTTGGATTTCAGCCTTTAGTTGACAGCACTTCCTAATTGTTCCTTGGATTTGCTTAAGTTCGATCCGTAAAAATAAATTTGCACTGAGCTCACCCATGGTCCTTCCCTCATTGCTGCTTCAAAACCTTTAAAATGCTCATTTGTGGGAGTTTGCTTCCCCCTTGAAATGGGGGTGAGTGGGAAAAGGGGCAGAGCGGGGCTGGACTTGTTTTATGTCTCCTGTTGATTTCAGAAAAAATATCGGAGGAATTTGGGTGCCGAGCAAATAATCTGCAAATATGCAAATGTTTTTGAGAGGCTTTCAGTGTATTAATGGGAGAATCTGGAGCTGAACATAGAACTGACAGAGATGAAATGTGATTAAATATTTGAAATGTAATAAAGGATTTTGTAAATATCCATGATATAGAAACGGTTGTTTTCAGAGAAAATAGTAAGATAATTAATTTATAATATGTTGCACTGTTCTGAAATTGCCCTGCCAAAAGCTGGTGTTGGATTTCCACTGGCAAAGTGTTTGTGGAATGCCAGTGACATGTGACCAGGACCGCAGTAAGGCAACAATTGTCTTTTCACTAAATCACCAGCTACCACTGATTTAGCAATGTTAAATCACATCTTTCAGCTGTTTTTGCTCTGCCACCAGCCGCTCCGATCCTTCTCTTACAATTTTTCATGTGAACTTTCACTAAACAGGCAAAGTATTAAGGTGTTTGTCAGATTTTTTTTGTTATTCCTCAAATGAAAATGTGGTTTTCTAGAACTCTGGAGGACTCACTTCCTTTAAGATCATCTGAGTCAGAGTTACACATTTAATTTCTCGAAGCATTTCACCTCCCAGAGCTGGTTTGTTTTCAGTCTGACAGGCACTTGGATAAAATAAAGAACAGAATGTGTAAAATGAATGGAATTCATTTTTTTCTTTGAACATTTCACATTTGTGGAGCTAAATTATTCGGATAACATGGACACTCAGGTGCTTTGTGTAAAACTTACTGTAGTGGGACACCATAGCACTAAATGGCACGAGTTGTTTGCTGGAATATGTTTGCGTTTTATTATTGTAACAATTATATGATGCTTTAAAAATCTGTATTTTGAGAATCCCAGCTCCTGGCTCGGGCTGTGCTCCCACATTTATAAGCTGCCTAATTTTACTCAGTCTCCTGCTATTAATTTACAAGGCAAAGTTACGTGCACAACTGGTTGAAGCGCCGGGGCCTTCAGGTGCCAGGCTGTGTGGTGAATGAACATTTATTTCCATGGGGCATTTTCTGGGCAGTCTGGGGCACAGTAACCTGAGCAGTGTCTCTCCTGTACTGCGAGGGTTTGGCTGTTCACAGGGTCACGGGATCACGGGATCACGGGGTCACGGGATCACAGGGTCACAGGGTCACGGGATCACAGGATCACGGGATCACAGGATCACAGGGTCACAGGATCACAGGATCACAGGATCACGGGATCACAGGAGATCACAGGATCACAGGATCACGGGATCACAGGGTATCACAGGATCACAAGGTCACAGGGTCACAGGGTCACAGGATCACAGGATCACAGGATCACAGGATCACAGGGTCACGGGATCACAGGGATCACAGGGTCACAGGGTCACAGGGTCACAGGATCACAGGATCAGGATCGGGTCACAGGATCACAGGATCACAGGATCAGAGGGGTCACAGGATCACTGGGGGTCACAGGATCACAGGATCACGGGATCACAGGATCACATCGGACACAGGATCACGGGATCACAGGGTCACAGGGATCAGGGTCACAGGAGTCACAGGCACGACAGGATAGCAGGGATCACGGATCACAGGATCACAGGGTCACAGGAGTCACAGGGTTACAGGGTCACAGGGTTACAGGGTCACAGGGTCACCCCGGCTCTGCAGGGTCACAGGGTCACAGGATCATGGGGTCACAGGATCACAGGGATCACAGGGTCACAGGGTATCATGGGTCACAGGGATCACAGGATCACAGGGATCACGGGATCAGGGGTCACAGTCGCACGGATCAAGGATACAGGGAATCAGGATCACAGGTAAGATCAACAGGGATCACAGGCGGATCACGGACGGGGTCACGTCACGTGGGGTCACGGACGGGTAGGGTCACGGGTCACGTCACTCAGGAGGGGTCACGGGCACGGGTCACGGTAGTAGGCACGGGTCACGTACGGAGGTCACGGAGGCACGGTCAGTCACGGTAGGGACGTCACGACGGGGTCACGTAAGGATCAGTACGGGATCAGGTCACAGGGTCACAGGGTCACAGGGTCACAGGATCACAGGGATCACGGGTCACAGGATCACAGGGTCACAGGGTCACGGGATCACAGGATACGGATCACAGGATCACAGGGTCACAGGAGTCACAGGATCACAGGGTCCGGTACAGGGTCACGGGTCACAGGGTCACAGGTCACAGGATCACGGGTCACAGGGTCACAGGATCACAGATGGATCACGGGCAGGGTCACAGGGACATCACAGGGTAGGATACAGGGTCACAGGGTCACAGGACATCACAGGATCACAGGGATCACGGGATCACAGGGGTCACAGGGTCACAGGATCACAGGTTACAGGATCACAGGTCACAGACGGATCACAGGGTCACAGATCACGGATCAAACAGGTCACAGGTCACAGGGTCCGGGTCACAGATGACGGATCACAGGATCAGCAGGTCAAAACAGGGTCACAGGGTCACAGGATCATGGGATCACAGGATCACGGGATCACAGGGTCACAGGATCACGGGATCACAGGATCACAGGATCACAGGATCACGGGGTCACGGGGTCACGGGGTCACGGGGTCACGGGGTCACGGGGTCACGGGGTCACGGGGTCACGGGGTCACGGGGTCACGGGGTCACGGGGTCACGGGGTCACGGGGTCACGGGGTCACGGGGTCACGGGGTCACGGGGTCACGGGGTCACGGGGTCACGGGGTCACGGGGTCACGGGGTCACGGGGTCACGGGGTCACGGGGTCACGGGGTCACGGGGTCACGGGGTCACAGGATCACAGGTCACGGGATCAGGGTCACAGGATCACAGGATCAGAGGGTCACAGGGTCACAGGGCACAGTTCACAGGGTCACGGTCACGGGATCACAGGATCACGGGATCACAGGATCAAGGACACGGGATCACAGGAATCACAGGTCACGTCCGGATCACGGATCACAGGATCACGGGATCACAGGGTGGGTGAGGCAGGAAGGGACCATGGAGGGTGACCTGTCCAGCCCAGCTCGGGCACCTGGTGCAGGGTTACACTGGGATCGTTCTGGAATATCCTCAGTGAGCATCTCCAGCCCTGTCAGTGCAAACTGTGCCTGTGCACGGTCACCGTGTGCTGAGGGAGCTCTTGTGCCATTCAGGTGGAGCAGGGTTTGCATCAGTCTGTGCCCATGGCCCAGGGATGTGTGTGCAGTGACCCAGCTGTGTCCAGGGACAGCAGCAGTGTGGCCGCTCCTCTGCACCACGGCTCAGGCTGTCCTGTCCTGTCCTGTCCTGTCCTGCTCTCATCTCTCCTGGCAGTGAGTCCTGCACAGAGCTGTTTGTGCCTCTCAGGCTCTCCTGGCAGCGGGTCCTGCACAGAGCTGTTTGTGCCTCTCAGGCTCTCCTGGGCCAGAGGAGCTGTTTGTGCCTCTCAGGCTCTCCTGGGGCAGAGGACCCTTTGCCAGGCTCCCCATGTGCCCCTGGGCTGGGGGATCCAGGCTGCCCTGAGCTGCTCCTGCCCAGCCCACGGTGCAGGGCCCTGGCACTAGGGAGGGTACGCCGTGCTGCAGATGTGAACGCTCCTGAACTGCTGCTCCCGGCTCTTTCTGATTCATTCGGGATGATTCACGCTCTCAGCATCAGCTGTCTGTTTGTGAAACTGAAAAGAAGCAACCTGAAAATGAAACAGTCCCACTAGTGAGGCCAATATGGATTTGCTCCTGTAAGAGGATGTTAAAAGTCCCTTTGTTGTCCAGAGACGGAGCTTTACCGTGTTTTAGTCTTTGTTTCCTTTGTTATTAAATCAAGTGACAAAACATTTGACTTTTTCCCTGTGCATGAGCACTTGTGCTGATTAATTCAGTAACTCTTTTGACCTTCTATTTAAAAGATCTCAGCTGGTGCTGTTCCTGCCCAGACACCACCATTTCTCAGCACCCTCGGTTGTTGGTGTATTTGAAGTGGTGGGGATGGGTGGCATCCATATGCTGTTATATTCTTCTAACAGCAAACATTAAGAAAGTTAAATGGACAAATGAATGAGTAGAAAAGCAAAGGAGCAATTAAATGTAACTTTTCATCATGAAAAGGATTTCGCTGGTTTATCTTCTAATAAGATTATGTCACCGACACAAGTACCTCGGAGCCTGTGATTGACAGCCTCCTGTACTTTTATCAGGCAGTGTGACACTAAACCTCGGGGTCTTTTGTCCGATAGAGTGAGCTCACGGAAACTCGCCGTCCTAATCCCCTTATTCATGTCAGGGACAGAAAAGAAGTTTTGATCAGATGGCATCTTACAACAGTGTCACCTCCACCCCCTGGGTGCTGGATGGACATGGGACATGGGGGCTTTGTTGGCGGCTGTGCTGTGCTGATCTGAGCCCGGGGCTCAGGACTCTGCCCTGATCCGAGCCTGGGGCTTAGGGCTCTGCCCAGCTCTGTGCCCAGGGCTCACAGCTCTGCCCTGTTCTAAGCCCGGGGCTCACAGCTCTGCCCTGCTCCGTGCCCAGGGCTCACAGCTCTGCCCTGATCCGAGCCCAGGGCTCACAGCTCTGCCCTGATCTGAGCCCAGGGCTCACAGCTCTGCCCTGCTCCGAGCCTGGGGCTTAGGGCTCTGCCCTGCTCTATGCCCAGGGCTCACAGCTCTGCCAGCTCTGCCCTGCTCCTGTGCTGCCCAGGGAAATCTGTGCATGTGGGCCAGGAAAATGCCAGCGAGATGCTAGCAGGATTTACAG
The DNA here is from genome assembly GCA_009741485.1 of Malurus cyaneus samueli. Classification (NCBI taxonomy): domain Eukaryota; kingdom Metazoa; phylum Chordata; class Aves; order Passeriformes; family Maluridae; genus Malurus; species Malurus cyaneus. Next base: position 12,018,428 of record CM019229.1, read on the forward strand.
GCCATCTCATTTTGGTTAGATTCTGTTTTCGTTTCTCTGAAGAACCCAACGCCTTTGAAGGAAATACTTCCTTTTGTGTTGTGTCTGTAAGATCGTGTACTGAAATGTCTCACTGAGCTTCTTCAGGCTTTGCACTCAGCCAAAAGAGTGAGTGGAAGTAAAGCTCCTATCTTCTCAGAAGCATAGGATCAATGTTGTAGAAGCCAACAATCGATCCCAGTGCTGGTATTATAAGTTTCATAGCTCCTGCCTTTTCTTAGTTGTAGGAATTCCTTTGTGCGTGTCCCTGCGGTAACCTATTGCAACCAGCGGTTCCCTGGGGTGCTTTATTTACTTGTCCAACTGTTTGGAAGTCTGTTAGTCTAAAGATCAGATGCTCTGAAACAAATCTTATTACCTTAACCAGCTCTGCAAATTCTTCTTTCTCCATTTTTATTGACTTCTCTTCAGCTAGAACTAATACACGTGCAGCAGGTGGGTAAGTACATCTTTCAAAGTTTAGCCCCTCAGATTTAACATGAGAAACTATAAATCTTTTTGTTTTCCTTGGAAAATGCGGGAAACCACAGGTATTTGAAGAGTTGCCTCCTCAGTGGATTTGAGAAGTTTATGCCGGTTGCTGTAATTTTTGAAACAGAAGTCTGGGAAATTTTGAAGGAATGCTGCATTCTGGGACATAGTCTAGTTAATTAATTTTTTCCTCATATTAAGTATTTTTTTCAAGCTGTAATCAAAAGCCATGGAATGGGAAAGTTTTAGGATTTTTGCTTTTCATCCAGCCTGGCACACTGGCAGAGAAACTGCATCAAACTTCCTGCAGCTCGTGTGCTACAGGCTGGTTCTGTCGGCACTGCTCACAGTCCTCATTTCAGAAGGCGTGTCCAGCTCCTCTGTATTTTTCATCTCTATGCACATTTTAAAAGTAATTTTAGATGTAAAAAGTCAGTGCTAATTAAATGCTTTAAGAAATCAGCCTTCAGGAATTCCCCTTTCTCCTCCCTGTCCCCCACCCCAGCTCCTGGCGACCTCCCCAGTGGGTGCTCCCATCCCGTCCCGGGCAGATGCTTCATCTTTTGTGTCACTTTGCTCCAGCAGATATCAAAGTCCTTTGCAGAGGTCCTGTCTGGGGTTCCTGCAGGCTGGGGCCTGTCCCAGGCGTGCTTCTCGTGGGACACACCATCCCTGCCGTGTTTTCTCAGGCCAGGCTGCCCCAGAACCAGGATGGGAGCGTTCCCATGTCTGGGGTGTGCGGAGCCGCTCGCTGCTGCTTTGCCTGTGTTTGTTTTTCACCGCTGACTGCAGACATGAAGTGCAAAAGGAAGCAAGCACAGAATCTTATTTTAATAAAACAGCACGCAAAGGCACCTGCAAGGCTGCAGCAGAGGGTGTTTGCTTTGAGCAGCCAGCTCTGCTGGATCTTGGAGAGCAGTCCGGGGTCAGTGTCCTGCAGCCTCTGCTGGGCTGGAGGGGACAGTGAGCACAGCCTTTGGGTACCCTGCAAATGCTGGGAAAAAGCTCAGTAAAACTCTAAAGGGCATCGAAACATTTGTAAAAGTCTCACTAAAATGCAGGAGTCGGAGTGTTTAACACATCTGAAGTGTTAAATAGAAGCAGAAGCAATGTGTTTTGAGGCTGTGTGTGTGCCAGAGAAGGGACCTGAGAAAGCACCCGAGGTCCTGTTGGTGTCCTGGCTCTGAGCTGGAGGCCTGTGCTGTTCACACTCCCCTGGAGCTCAGGGTGTCCTGAGTGACACCAAACACAGAGTTACACAAAGGTGTAGGAAACAGCAAATTCTCCATCTCACACAGGGAGCCTGGTGCTGTGCACAACTGCTCCTCTTGCTTTCCTGGGCATCTCCTGCCCTTCTCTGAGCACGAGGGTCAGTGAACAGGGAAAAACCATCCACCCACACTGAGTTTGGGCTGGTGCTCCTGCATTAGCAGTACTTGATGCTACAGCATTCTCATTAAAGAAAAATAACTTTTGTTTGGATGAAAAAAAAACAACTGGACAAAAAAACCAACCAAACAAAAAAGCCAAAACAAAACAAAAAAAAACCCCAAGCACCAAAAAACACCCAAACAAACCCCCTCTGAAAAAACAAAGAAAAACAAAAACAAAACCAAAAAAACCCAGCCCTTTGGGGATTGAATTTCAGAGCCTCCCTGCCTTACTCTCAGCCCCCTCAGAAAGCTGAAATGATTTGTGAGGCAGGTCCTGTGACCCAGGGAGACATCAAGCAGCAGAGAAGGGAAACATTTGGAGTTTAGAGGGACAGTGAGTCTTGATGACCAGTGTAAGACAATGCAGATGTTTCAGATCATGAGGTCTCTGATGATGATGGAAAATGCCCCTAACAGCCTCTGGCCTGGGGTCTGCTCTGCAGCTCTTTCTCCTTGGCATAGTGTTGTCACATCTCACAGGATTACATTTTGAGGATTTATTGTGGAGGAATCTTGGTGCTTATTGGTAATTCTGATGAGCAGGGTGGGATTTTAATTTCTCACTGGGAAGAGGATTCCTGCTGTGCCCCATAAATGTTGTCAGGGGCACCTCGGGCAGTGGTGCTGGGGCTGGGCTGTGTGACCCATGGAGAGGTGTCTGACTGAGGGGAGCCAGAGCAGCATCCACGCTGTGGACAGGAGCTCTGGAACTGAGCCCCAGAAGGAGGATTTGAACCTCCAGTGTGTCCAGGGCAAAGCCTCCCTCAGCATTGGTGCTGGGCCGAAGAGGCACGTGAGTCTGGCAGCCAGGTTTGTGGAAAAGCAGATCAGAATAATGTCCTGAACATGTGCACAAACTCCAGGAGAACAGTTAGGCTGTAGAGCCTGAGCTGCAGAAACAAATCCCGATTGTGTCTGGTTTGGAGCTCAGTGCATGAGGAGCAGACACAGCCTGAGGTGTTTGGGTGCCTCTGCTGTCTCTGCTGCTCAGGGCAGTGCCCATACCCAGGGCAGTGCAGGGCTCAGCTGCCACAGGCCCTGGGGGCTGGAGGATGCTCCAGCCATGGGCACGTTCCCAGGCAGGAATCACAGCGAGGAGATGGTTGAGAGACCACCCTGTGCACAAAACAGACATGGGTGTACAAATCTGTCCACTCTGCACCAAACAGCCATGGGTGTGTGGGGTGCACACACTGTCCACTCTGTGCCCCAAACAGCCATGGGTGTGTGGGGTGCACACACTGTCCACTCTGTGCCCCAAACAGCCATGGGTGTGTGGGGTGCACACACTGTCCACCCTGTGCACAAAACAGCATGGGTGTGTGGGGTGCACACACTGTCCACTCTGTGCACCTGAACAGCCATGGGTGTGTGGGGTGCACACACTGTCCACCCTGTGCCCCAAACAGCCATGGGTGTGTGGGGTGCACACACTGTCCACTCTGTGCACTGAACAGCCATGGGTGTGTGGGGTGCACACACTGTCCACCCTGTGCCCTGAACAGCCATGGGTGTGTGGGGTGCACACACTGTCCACTCTGTGCCCCAAACAGCCATGGGTGTGTGGGGTGCACACACTGTCCACTCTGTGCCCCAAACAGCCATGGGTGTGTGGGCACACACTGTCCACTCTGTGCACTGAACAGCCATGGGTGTGTGGGGTGCACACACTGTCCACTCTGTGCCCAAACAGCCATGGGTGTGTGGGGTGCACACACTGTCCACTCTGTGCACTGAACAGCCATGGGTGTGTGGGGTGCACACACTGTCCACTCTGTGCCCCAAACAGCCATGGGTGTGTGGGGTGCACACACTGTCCACTCTGTGCACTGAACAGCCATGGGTGTGTGGGGTGCACACACTGTCCACTCTGTGCACTGAACAGCCATGGGTGTGTGGGGTGCACACACCTCGTGCTCTCCCGTCAGTCCCAGCACAGCTCCAGTGACAGGGCCACCTTCTCCTGATCCCATGGACCAGAGCCCCACCCCGTGCTGCTGCCAGAGAAGGTGAGCAATGGGGCTCCCTCCCTGGCTCTGCTGCACCAGCAAATCTCAAATTACACCGGCAGTGACCAAATAGGATACAGAATTTAAAATACTGTTTTGTTAAAAACATCCACCTGCCTTTGGCTTGGGGGAGTGTGGTGTTCAAGGTGTCCTGGCACTGCCCTGCTGGGCAGAGGGTGTGGTGAGGGCACAGCCAGAGCTGCTCCAGCACAGTGACCCTTTGCAGCCTCGCCAGGAGCAGCAGTTTTGCCTCTCGCTGCTGCCAAGGGGACTCTGCTGCAGCAATTCCTGTGCACGCTGCCAAGCTGGAGCCTGGCAGAAGAGTGAGGATTTCCTAACTGTGACAAATGCCTGCCTGAGAAAAAATGTGTGTTTATTCATCAGTGGTGTGCTCAATTAGCCTGAGCTTTGGAAAAGCTGTCTCATTGCTCCAACAGTCTGCGCTGCCATTTGAACCGCCTCTGCTGAGGAGAACACTAGATAATGTTTAGCTTTAAAAAAAATTAGGAACTGCTTATTTCTGGTGCTCCAGCTTTGGCCCCTGATGCTAACTGGAATGACAACATACCTTCTTGGTTGTGTTTGCTATCAAGAGCAAAGTTTTTGGGGCCTTTTGCATCTGATGGTAAGTTACTGTTTTCTGATAGGGTATAGCTAAAAAAATGAAACCAGAACTTAGTGCCAGAGAACTTGTGTCACAGGGGGTTTAATTGAGAAGCCACTTCCATTATCTGTGTGGTTGTGATAAAAGTGACTTTGTGATTGTGAACCACCTCGGTGTGGTTCCCCAGCAGTGGCACAGACGCTGTTTTTTCTTTGGATTTGGGCATTCAGCGTTGGGTTTGTGATGGAATCTGAGCAGGGCCTTTATTGTCATTATGGTCGAAGGAGTGTTGTTACAGGCATAACTGCAGTTTTGTAAGCATATGCTGGAACATACACTTAAGATATTAAAAAGAGGTTTGCAATAACAATTGTGTTTAGAAAAAAATGACCTTGGTTTTCCATTTCTGGGCTGTTGTGTGTGAAGCCAAATGATGACTGTTCCAGGGATACAATCTGCTGCATTGACTTCGGGATTTCAGGCACAAGAGAAGCAAGCTGCCTACTTTAAAATGGTGCTGAGCTAGCAGCAATGCTTCTGCCTCCAAAACAGCTCCACAGAGTACCATCTCTGGTAATCAGCTGATTTTTTAGGTCATATGTAAATTAAGAGCACATCTGCTTTCCATATGTCTCACATACACAGCTTACACATGTTTTTGGATGTATTATCTTAATCATATTTATTGGCCAGAGCAAAAAAAAATCGAATTTTAAAATATTTTTGGATTCACAATATTACAAAATCAAGAGCTATAAAGCAAGTGAGTCATGTACTACATTCAGTTACAGTGTACAATTGCAATGAGTATTTAAGGGCTGTATTTCTTTGCTGGATCAAAATCTATAAGCAACATTACTATCTCCTATATTTTTGTCTAACAGAGATCTAAAGAAAAATTAATTATACTTCTCTGACTGATTGTTATTCTGCTGAAGTATGGTTCTAATCCTTATTAACATTCTCCAAAGTCATGCATGAAATATGACTTTTGCACCACACTCTGTGGCATATGTTTTCTCTTTCCAGTGTATTTTTCAAACTATCTTCAACCCTCACTGCTGTTCATTATTTTAAGATAGGTTTAAAGTTTGCCACAGTCTCAAAACTGATCCAGTACAGAGCATTGCAAGGAAAAAAAATGACACATCATTCTGCTCGTGAACACAAATTGCTTCTGATTATTTAGCTTTGAATGTTCTCCTCATACTGTTTTTATTAAAAGCCCCAGTATATTTATTCTTGATAGTGTCTTCAATTAAGTTAAAAAGAGTCCCTTTTCTATAGCAGTATGTAAAGAAAATAGTTGTTACAACCACAAAATTACCGAAAAAACCTGGTTCTAGTAAAGTACTACTTCAGTTCAACAACCACAGCACGAAGTTTGCTGTTTTCTTGTAAACTTTCCAGCCATTAGATAAACAGTGTCTGTGTCTTCACACAGAGCTGCACCCTGGCATTGTTTGAGGACAGTTGTTTTCCTGCAGGTCTCTGCAAAATGTAAATGCAAATGGTCTGAGAATCCATTTATCAGTATTGGAACATTTGTCTGTTGGGATGGAAGTGACTCTTTGTCCAGTGGTGAGTGTGTCTCTGCTCCAGGAACAGTTCTTGTAGCAGATTGCTGGAGGAGCCGGGCACAGCACTCTGTTGTGCTCGTTGCCTCCCAAGTGCCATAAATTTGGGCTGTGATAGGGAAGGAAAGTTGTTACAAGTGGGATCCTGTGACTTCTGCACACATCAGACACAGCTAGGAATGTTTGCCTGCTCCTTCATAAATAGTGATTTAGGAAAATGGTCTAAGTTTAGCAGTTTCTGGAGCTTCTGCTCTGTTTGCTTCACAATAACTGATTTTTCGTTTGAAAACACTGTCTTTTCGTGCTGTGATGTCACAGCCTAATATTGTGCAAAGTTGTAACCGGACCAAACATGTCAGGAACATGTCAGTAACTTTCCATAAATTATTCAGTCTCTTTGGGAAAACCCCTAATTATGTGTTAACTCATTTTCTACTTCAGAGAAGTTTTGTCTTGAACTTCAGAGTCCAATTGCTCGGGAGCTTTTATTTATTTATCTATTTATTAATTTTTTTAATTATTCTTTGGGGTTACTGTGTTTCTGCTTAAAATTCTTGGTGCGTGAGCTCTGACAGAGAGCAGCAAGTATCTGGCAGAAACGGGACATCAGAAATCAAAGACTGGAATCACTTTAAACTCATTTACACACAGCCCTGAGAGTGCAGGATGCAAAAGTCCCCGCCGAGCTCGGCTCTGTCCCGAGCCCAGCGAATGCCACACATCCCCGAGCGGATCTCCACGTGCTGCAGGCAATAAAGCTGTTTGTGCTTTGAAGGCCATGGGGTGTGCAGAGAGGGCTGTTTCAAACATGTCACTTTGAACTGTGCTGGAGGGTCCCAGGGAGCGAGCACCTCCGTCCCTCCGAGCTCTGCTTCATCTGCGAGCCCTGGAGCCAGCCCATCGTCTGCTCAGGTGGCCCCACTGTGAGATGTCAGGCTGATAAGTGAAAGTAGAGACTTCTGAATGAAGATCAAGAGCTCACTGCAGGCACTGCATCCCTCTCTATGGGTAAGAGTTCAAGATGGCAACAAAAGGGGTTTCCTGCCTGCAGACAGATGCGGCTCTTTCAAAATGTTGCTGTACATTTGAAGCCTCAGCATATGCTGTAATAAAGGCCATCCTGAAACTTCAATGGATTGCATCATGAGGAAATCCAGAGAGGAAGGAGCTTTAGGTGGAGCTGTGGAATCTTGTATGCATTAATCCTCGATGAAAAAACAGGACTATCAAGTCGGGGTCAGTCACGGCTCAGGATCGGCGCTGTCTGTGTTTTAGCTCTGCATGCACTCCTGCAAGATGGTTGGGTGGGTAACAGGGGCTGAATGCTGCTGAAACAACCGAACTGCAGAGGGGAAAAATCAAATAGAAAGTGCTGATGCCATATTTCCTGCCCAAAGGGTGCATTGTCCTGTGGTGTGGGACGGTGCCACATTTTTAGCCCAGCTGCTGCACCGAGAGGTGGGAGCTGATGAATCTCCCTTGGGGTGAATCTCTCTCTGTGTCTCTGTGTCGTGAGGCTCAGCAGGCAGACGAGCATTTGGCTGTTCTGTGTCACCGGTGTGCAGTTATCTCTCTTTTCCTCACCAGCTCTGTTCCAGACAAGTCACAGCCTTGCAGCCTAAGGAGGGAAGTGGCCAGAGGCAGAACATGATCCTGACTCCCTCCCCGAGGGATGGTAGGGACAGCTCTCCTGTCCTGGCAATGGGGGAAACATTTCCCTTGGCTTTTTATTTTTAAGCAGTTGTTTTCAATATGCTTTTCCACCCCGTTTCTGTAGCAGGCTGGCCATTGGGCTTCACTTGTACATGTGTTTCTGAAAAGCAGAACAAATAAGCTATTGTTTATTCTTCAAAATTAATCTCGCAGTTTTCATTTAGTAATGCTGGGATGTTTGGGAATAGAGGTTGTCTAAAGCAATACATGGATGCAGGGTACGTTGGCTAATGGTGGATAATGGCCAGAGTACAAATACTGGGTTAGAGCATGGAAAATGTGCCAAAGAGAGATGGAGTAATTGTGATGAGGGACACTGCTCATCTTTGTCACTTTGCTGGGTGACAAGGCTGACTGGAAGGAAGGCTGTAAATTCCTGTTGGGTTTGGGACTGACAGTAGGGAGCAGTGCTAAGCTGGCTGCCAGCAAGAGTCTTATGGGCTGGAATGAATTCTTGCTTAAAAATGTAAGGATTTTTAAAAGAAAAGATTTTGTGCCTGTAATTTGAATTCAGCTTGTGTTCTGGTGGTATTTTTTTAGAGGTTGGATTTGTAATTTCCCATTTTTACATCCAAATTTTTATCTGGCAGTAGTGTAAATCTACAACACTTTCACTGATGCAGAGCAAAACTAGTGCGAAGTTTATGCAATTTCATCTAGCTCAGACCTTCCAGAGCAGGGCTGTCAGATGAGGGTGAACTCTCAAGCCCCCAGTAAAGGTGCTGTTATTAAGTATAAATATAGAGTAGCTTTTAATAGCTATAATTAAGATGTGTTATAGTTTTAAATTAATAGAAGCGGGTTTTGTGTTTGCATTTGGAAGGGAGGGGATTGGTTCACTTGAAGAACAGGAGTGTGAGTGGCTGTGAGAGCCAGGGCAGGGCTGACAGTGGTGAGCACAGTGAGCAGGAGGAGAGATGCTCAGACAGGGGGATGCTGCCCCATGACCTTGCTCAGCCTCAGGGAAGTTGTGATTTGGACACTTCCAGGGTGGGGTATCAAGCCTTTCAAAGCTTTGGGCTGTACAGTTTTAATATGTGACACTTTATTCCCAAGGTTGGATTCAAATTCCTCGTTCCTTCTCATTTAGGTGAAGCGTGTGCTTGCAGGCAGCAGTCAGGAAATGTCATTGCTGCTGCAGATATTCCCTGGGGTGGCGTTTGCTGCTGTGGCACAGAGCAGAGGGGCTGCAGTGGTTTGGAGGAGCGGAGCTGGGAGATGCTGGGAGATTTGGATGCTGGGAGATGCTGGGAGATGCTGGGGATGATGCTGTGAGATTCGAATGCTGAGGAGTGCTGGAGCTGTGTGGGAGAGATGCTGGGAGTGATGCATGTTGGGAAGATGAATGCTGATATGCTGGAGGGATTGATGCTGGGAGATGATGTGTGTTTGGATGATGCTGGGAGATGTTGACGATGGGAGATGATGCTGGAGATGATGCTGGGAGATGCTGGGAGATGTTGGGAGATGATGCTGGGAGATGCTGGGAGATGCTGGGAGATGATGCTGTGAGCTTTGCTGTGTGGCACTGCCCGGGAGCAGACTCCTGCTCCCGCTGAGACCTGGAACACGCTTTGTTCTGGGGGCGGTGTGAGGCTGGTGAGGTCAGACATGCAGAGTCCACTGTCCTGCCGTGTCAGGCAGAAAGGGCGCCTGTCCTGCCGTGAGCAGAAGGCTCCTGTCCTCACGTGGCCAGCAGAAGGGCTCCTGTCCTAGCTGTCAGCAGAAGTTCCTTGTCTGCCATGGTCAGCAGAAGGGCTCCTGTCCGTCAGAAGGCTCCGTCCTGGCCATGGTCAGCACGAAGGGCTCCTGTCCTGGCCGTGGCCAGCAGACAGGGTCTCTGACTGTGGCAGCAAGGAAGGCTCCTGTCCTGGCGTGTCAGCAAAGGCTCCTTCGCAGCATTGGCCAGCAGAAGCTTCCTTGCCTGGCTGTGTTCCAGCGAAGGGTCCTGTCCTGGTCCGATGGTCAGCAGAAGGCTCCTGTTCCTGGCCTGTGTCAGCAGAAGGGCTCCTGTCCTCCTGGCAGCAGAAGGGCTCCTGTCCTCGCTGCCGTGGCCAGCAGAAGGCTCCTGTCCTGGCTGTGGTCAGCAGAGGGTCCTGTCCTGGCCGGTGGTGCAGGCCAAGAAGGGCTCTGTCGCTGGCCGATGGCCAGCAGAAGGGCTCCTGTCCTGGCCTGTAGGTCAGCAGAAGGGCTCCTGTCCTGGCCTGTGTCAGCAGAAGGGCTCCTGTCCTGGCTGTGGTCAGCAGAAGGGCTCCTGTCCTGGCCGTGGTCAGCAGAAGGGCTCCTGTCCTGGCTGTGGTCAGCAGAAGGGCTCCTGTCCTAGCCGTGGCCAGCAGAAGGGCTCCTGTGGAGCTTTGCTGAAGGTGAGCAGTTCGGCCTGGCTGAGCTGTTGAGCTGATTCCAGGGACAGTGCGTTCTGGGCACTGTGCCGGACACACGGGTGTGGGACAGGGCTCCGTGGGTTCCCATACACGGTTCCATGGGTGCCCATACACAGTTCCGTGGGTTCCCTACACAGTTCTATGGGTGCCATACACGGTTCCCATACACGTTTATGGTGATGCCACAGTTCTATGGTGTACACAGTTCCATACACTTCTATGGTATACGCGGTTCCCATACACAGTTCTATGGTGCATCACAGTCCATACACATTCTATGTGCATACGTTCCCATACACAGTTCTATGGGCCTACACGTTCCTACACAGTTCTATGGTCATACACGGTTCCCATACACAGTTTATGGGTCCATACACGTTCCCATACACAGTTCTATGGGTAGCCATCCGGTTCCCATACACAATTCCGGGGTTCCGGGGCTCTCAGCCCCTCGGGAGGAGCTGCCCTTCCAGCGCACCCGCCAAGCGGAGCTGCTGCTCCCGGCCCCGGCAGGGCTTCGACGCGGCAGGTTAGGCATGCAGGAGCTCAACCGGCACGCTGACAAGAATCAGTGTTTCGCAACAAAAATGCAGCTGCAGCCAAACCTTCTTTTACCCCCGCTGCCGGCGAGGAGGGCGTTGGTTGCCCCCTTCTCGCTCTCTGCAGCACCCGAGTGTCGCCGTGCCCTGCTCGAGAGCACCTGGCTGGAGTGAGTGAGTGCCTGTCTGAGAAGCAGCTGGGCTGGACATGGTTGGTGCCCTGCTCTGAGGCAGCTGGGCTGGGATGAGTGAAGTGCCCTGCTCTGAGAGAGCTGGGACTGCAGATAGTGAGTGCCCTGCTCTGAGAGCAGCTGGGCTGAGAGATGAGTGAGTGGCCCTGCTTCTGAGAGCGGCCTGGCTGGAGATGAGTGATGCCCTGCTCTGGAGCGCCTGGGCTGGAGATGAGTGCATTGCCCTGCTCTGAGAGCACGGGCTGGACGCTATGAGGCCCTGCTTGACAGGTGAATGTTGCGTCCTGCTCTGAGAGACAGCCTGGGGCTGGAGATGAGTGAGTTGCCCGCTCTCTTGAGAGCAGCTGGCTGAGTATGCTCCTGCTCTGAGAGCAGCCTGGGCTGGAGATTAGTGAGTGCCCTTGCTCTAGAGCAGCCTGGGCTGAGATGATCCCTGCTTCTGAGAGCACCTGGGCTGGAGATGAGTGAGTGCCCTGCTCTGAGAGCAGCCTGGGCTGGAGATGAGTGAGTGCCCTGCTCTGAGAGCAGCCTGGGCTGGAGATGAGTGCCCTGCTCTGACAGCCTGGGCTGGAGATGAGTGCCCTGCTCTGAGAGCAGCCTGGGCTGGAGATGAGTGCCCTGCTCTGCCCACCCGGATCACACAAACCCCATGTACTCAGCTGGTCACTGCTCTGTGTAGGGGTGTGATGGTGGGACCTGCCCCTGTCACCCCCAGGCTGGGGAAAGGCATGAACTGCCCAAGGGGACGGGGGCTGACATCTCCCACATCCGTAATCCACAAATGGCATTTCTGCAGACTGCAGCAAAGGCCTCTCCATACAGCCACGTACTGAGCCCCAATGACTGTTTGCAGTGTTGTAGGATAACACACATTCATGTGCCCCTCACCAGGAACAATGAGCACCTTCTTTGCACCGTTCTCTTCTCAGGTCTGTGTGGAACTGTCCCTGTGTTGCATACAAAGGTGGCATCCCCCAGGCAGAGGGAGGGCTCTGTGCTGCTCGCTGTGAGCTGTCACACACACACACACACACACACCATGCTGGGCACAGGCTCCCCAGTGGAACCGGAACAGCAGTGCGGTGTAAAGCTCTTCCCCTGGTAAGGGCTGAGCAGACGATTCAGCAGGATGGCCCGGTGCCAGCTGGGGATGACTCTCCTCTTGGATCAACACTGGCACTGGGGCTGCTCCCACACACTGATGGGATGGTGCTGCTGCTGCTCCAGTCCTGGGGGAAATAATTGGAGTGCACGTGTGAGCCTGCCAGGCTGATCCCTGCCTGATACCGAACAGGATTCCTGAAGCTTCCTCAGGACAGGTTGAGTGTCAAATAGCCTCTGTCAGCATTTCCCAAGCTGTTGTACCCCCTGTCCCACTTCCAGATGAACTTGACTCTTACACCCCCACATTTCTCAGCCTGGGCTCAGTGCCGTGCTGACATGGCTGTTCCAGCTCCAGGAGCTAATCCAAAGCCCCCAAGCATTCCCAAATCCTGTCAAGAAGGAGTACCCACAGTCGGAAAGTGTTGGCATGTGTGGAAAATACTGGTTCTGTGGTCTGGAGAGCTCCTGGAGGTTGTAATTGCTGCTGATGTGCACCAGCCCTGCTGGCAGCCTGTTGGAGAGGTGCTGGTGAGCTGAGCAGGGAAGGTCAGCAGAAGGGCTCCTGTCCTGGCCATTGGTCAGCACGAAGGGTCCTGTCCTGGTCCTGGCCAGCAATGGCCCTTCCTACTGGGTCAGAAGAAGGCCGTCCCGTGTAGGAAGGTCCTGCGCTGGTGGCCAGAGTCCTTGCTGGCGTGTCAGCGAAGGGCTCCTGTCCTGGCCATGGTCAGCAGAAGGCTCCTGTTCCTGGCTGTGGTCAGCAGAAGGGCTCCTGTCCTGGCCATGGTCAGCAGAAGGGCTCCTGTCCTGGCCGTCTTGGCCAGCAGAAGGCTCCTGCCTGGCTGTGGTCACAGAGGCTCCTGATCCTGGCCGTGGTCAGCAGAAGGGCTCCTGTCCTGGCCATGGCCAGCAGAAGGGCTCCTGTCCTGGCCGTGGTCAGCAGAAGGGCTCCTGTCCTGGCCGTGGTCAGCAGAAGGGCTCCTGTCCTCCGGCTGTGGTTCAGCAGGAAGGCTCCTGTCCTGGCCTGGTCAGTCAGAAGGGCTCCTGTCCTGGCTTGTGGCTTCAGCAGAAGGGCTCCTGTCGGCCGTGTGCAGCAGGAAGGGCTCCTGTGGAGCTTTGCTGGAGGTGAGCGTTCGGCCTGCTGAGCTGTTGAGCTGATTCAGTGGACAGTGCGTTCTGGTGCATGCCGCGACTCGTGTGACAGGCTCCGGGGATTCCCATACGGTCTACATAGAGAGTGATCCCATACACAGTTCCTGCGTCCATACCACGCTATGGGTGCCTACCACGGTTCCCATACACGTCTCTATGCACGCTCAGCTCTTTACCGAGTGTACTCTCATACCAGTCTACAATATGGGTGCCACGTACTCAGGAGTGATCCCATACACGTACTATGATTCGCACGCGATGTACTCTCCATACCAGTCTATGGGTGCCATACACAGTTCCCATACACAGTTTCTAATGGGGCCATTACACGGTCCCTACACAGTTCTATGGTGCCATTACACGTTCCATACACAGTTCTATGGGTGCATACACGGTTTCCTACACAGTTCTATGGGTGCCATACACGGTTCCCATTACACAGTTCTTGGGGCCATACACGGTTCTCGCAGTACACAATTCCGGGTTCCGGGGCTTCTCAGCCCCTCGGAGGAGCTGCCCTTCCCAGCGACGCTCTCGTCCAAGCGGAAGCTGCTGCTCCCGGCCCCGCAGGGCTCGACGCGGCGGTAGGCATGCAGGAGCTCACCGCGCACGCTGACAAGATCAGGTTTCGCAACAAAAATGCAGCGCAGCCAAACACTTCTTCTACCCAGCGCTGCCGCGAGGAGGGCGTTGGTTGCCCCCTTTTCCTCTCTGCAGCACCCGAGTGCTCGCCGTGCCCTGCTCGAGAGCACGCTGGGCTGGAGATGAGTGAGTTGCCTCGAGCAGCTGGCTGGCATGTTGGCCCGCGAGGCAGCGGCTGGAGATGAGTGAGTGCCCTGCTCTGAGTAGAGCCTGGACTGCGAGATGAGTGAGTGGCCCTGCTCTGAGAGCAGCCTGGGCTGCAGAATGAGTGAGTGGCCCTGCTCTCTGAGCGGCCTGGCTGGAGATGAGTGATGCCCTGCTCTGGAGCGCCTGGGCTGGAGATGAGTGAGTTGCCCTGCTCTGAGAGCAGGGCTCTTGGTGCTGCTTGAAGCAGCTTGAGATGAGTTGACTGCCCTGCTCTGAGAGCACCTGGGCTGGAGTATGAGTGCAGTGCCCTGCCTTGAGAGCAGCTGGCTGGAGATGCTGAGTGCCCTGCTCTTAGAGCAGCGGCTGATGATGGTTCCTGAGACGCTACGTGGTAGTGAGATAGAGATGTATAGTGAATGTGCTCTGGCCGTGCGAGCTGTCCTAGAGCGCCTGGCGCTTGAGAGACCTGTCTGAGCCTGGGCTGAGATGAGTGAGTGGCCCTGCTCTGAGAGCAGACCGGGCTGCAGAATGAGTGAAGTGCCCTGCTCTGAGAGCAGCCTGGGCTGAGATGAGTGCCCTGCTCTGAGACAGGCTGACTCGAAGTTGCCCTGCTCTGAGAGCAGCCTGGCTGGAGATGAGTGAGTGCCCTGCTGAGAGCAGCCTGGCTGAGATGAGTGCCTGCTCTTGAGAGCGCTGGGCTGGAGATGAGTAGCCTGCCCTCTGAACTGCGGTGGGCCTATCAGGCGTCGCACCGGACACACCAGACCTTATATGACTGGGCCTTTTTCTTGTGTGGGGTGTGGAAGGTGGACCTGCCCCTGTCACCCAGGCTGGGAAAGGCATGAACTGCCCAAGGGGGGGGGGGGGGCTTGACATCTCCCACATCTGTAATCCACAAATGACATTTCTGCAGACTGCAGCAAAGGCCTCTCCATACAGCCACGTACTGAGCCCCAATGACTGTTTGCAGTGTTGTAGGATAACACACATTCATGTGCCCCTCACCAGGAACAATGAGCACCTTCTTTCACCGTTCCCTTCCAGGTCTGTGTGGTAACTGTCCCTGTGTTGCATACAAAGGTTGGCATCCCCCAGCAGAGGAGGGCTCTTGTGCTGCTCGCTGTGAGCTGTCACACACACACACACACACACACACCACCATGCTGGGCACAGGCTCCCCGTGAAACCGGAACCAAGAGTGCGGTGTAAAGCTCTTTCCCCTGGTAAGGGTGAGCAGACGATTCAGCAGGATGCCCGGTGCCAGCTGGGATGACTCTCCTCTTGGATCAAACACTGGCACTGGGCTGCTCCCACACACTGATGGGATGGTGCTGCTGCTGCTCCAGTACTGGGGGAAATATTGGAGTGCACGTGTGACCTCCAGGCTGATGCCCTGCCTGATTACGACCGATTCTGAAGCGTTTCGATCATTGATAATCTTCTGCTACACTCATGTTCAACATGACCCCTGTCGTCGCACTTAAAGCTGGTAGAGAGCTTGACTCTTACACCCCACATTTTCTCAGCCTGGGCTCAGTGCCGTGCTGACATGGCTGTTCCAGCTCCAGGAGCTAATCAAAGCCCCCAATTGCATATACACACGACATGACATTAAGTGGGATCCTCGGTAAGTGTGGAATACTGTCGTATGCTTGGTCTGGAGAGCTCCTGGAGGTTGTAATTGCTGCTGATGTGCACCGCTCGCTGATGCCTGTTGGAGAGGTGCTGGTGAGCTGAGCAGGGGGTCCAACACCCTCCACATCTGAACCCCTGAGATGCCAACATGGCCAAACATCCTCCGTCGTGAACCTGTGAGATGGCCAACATCCTCCACATCTGAACCCCTGTGATGGCCAACATCCTCCACATCTGAGCCCCTGAGATGGCCAACATCCTCCACATCTGAGCCCCTGAGATGGCCAACATCCCCCTGTCTGAACTGTGAGATGGCCAACACCCTCCGTGTGTGACCCTGTGAGATGGCCAACATCCTCCGTGTTGACCCGTGAGATGGCCAACATGGCCAACACCCCATGTGTGAATCCATGTGCTGTGAGCATCGTGAGCAGGACCTGACCTGAGCTCGAGTTTATTGGTCCAGTGATATCCATGGTGCACACACCCAGCCCATGCTCCCCTTTTCACCTGGGGACAGTTTTGCCCTCCCAGCCCGTGCTCAGCAGTCTCTGCTGCACTGCTGAGTCCCAGGGCACACATTCCTCTCTCGTGCCTGATGCTGGTCAGTGAATGTCCCAGTGGTCAGAATCTCCAGACCCAAACACACTGTCAGCACTCTAGTGCCATCTGTCAGCTTACTGTCTGGTCCTCATAAACAGCTCTTGGTGCGTCTGTGCTCTGCTGCCCTCTTTTGATGAGGTCTCTACATTATGTACAACACTCATTAAAGAGCGCAGGCAGGGTTGGAAAAAGGTGCATAATAAGAAAAAGAGGATGGCAATTGTCCTTTTCTCTACAGAAAAGTATCAAGATATCCTCAGTGGAAAATCTCCTTCTTCTCTCTTGTTCAGTGACCTCATCATTACCTTATTCACTTGTGAGCTGCTACTGACAGGTTATGAATTGGCAATATCTGGGGGACTTCCTCTGTGAGACACCGTACACAAGCTTATTCACCTCTTTTATCAATTGTATTTCATACACCAAGGCAATGAATGTACCATGTGTAGAAAGTGTCAGGGTTGGAGCTGATCTTTCCAGGGATTTGAGCGAGGGATGCAGCAGTGACTGCAGCTTGAGCCATCCTGGGGACAAAATCTGAACCATTTAATCATGTTCCCAGAGCCTCTGCTCCTCTCCTCCCAAGAGGCACAGCTGAGGGCAGTAATTCCTTGTTACTGGCTTTACCTGCTGCCAGGTTCAGGAGAAGTTTGAAAATGCCAGCTCCACCTGGGGGCTGAGCTGGGCTCAGCTGGCTGGGCTGGCTGGGCTGGCTGGGCTGGGCTGGGCTGGGCTGGCTGGGCTGGACTGAACTGGACTGAACTGGGCTGGGCTGGCTGAGCAGGGGCGCGGCTGGGCTGGGCCTGGGTGCAGGACCAGACTGGCTGCAGGCATGAGGGTGGTGCTGCTCTTCAGGGCACCCTGAGTTTCTGGGCAGATTAAAGTGCTTAAGCCAAGAGTGCAGAGAAGTTATTATCATGATCCCGTGGCGAGCATTTCTTAGGGCCTGTGGGCTGCAGTGGTTTGATGCCGTGTTCCCAAGGTGGATCAGAGTGCCCTCCTTGCTCCCGAATGGCCAAGGGAGCTCTGAGCAGGAGGAGCAGAACCACAGGAGAAGAGCCCTGGGGAAAGGCTGAGCCTGAGGTGTGAGTGCTGAAACCTCCCCGGAGAATGAGTGTGGCATTCGTTCCTGCTGCAGACAAGATACCTGTGAATTTCTTGGTGAATCCTTTAGTCTCTGGTGGTCTGTAAATAAGCATAAAATGCGTGTTAGTTTTGGCTTAGGTTTCTATTCTCAGATGAATGAATTTGAATGAACTTGTCTTATCTGTGGAATCTCTCTTGGAACTGATGTTTGCAGAGAAGATAAATGTGCTGCTGCCTGCCTGCTTGTCCTGACTTAATCTGTGATGCACCAAACAGTGTCCTGGGGGAATGAGGAGGGCTGGATCAAGCTTGGGATGTCAGGCTGCCAGGATCTGGTGCTGTGACCTGTATCAGCTTCTCTCTCAGTGATAAGGCTGTGAATTGCGTGTTTGCAGTAGAGCATCATGGTTGCAATGTTTTTTTTTGAAGGGCAGCATTAGACACTGGTGTTCCTGTTATAATAGGATTAAAAATATTTATGTGTATATATATACAGCTCTATCTGTGAAATGAGGATATGTAGTGGATGAAATTCATTCCCTATTTGTGTAGGGCAGGCCAGCCCTGCATTGTCCAGTACAGCACATACCAGACTGGTCTGCCTTAGTTGGAAATGTTTTTCAGGTTGTTTTCAGAAAATGTTAAACCAGCTTCAGGTTAATTGAACTGCTTTTTCAATTCCTTGCTTAAATTTCTGCTACCGAGAGCTTGTAGAAATCCTGAGTGAGAGAATGCTGTATACTGTTAATTATGTCATTTGCATAAGTGACATTTGTAAGTTGCAAACCACAAAAAAACCCAGACTATTGAAACTGTTTTATAATAGAAGTCCTTAATGATGAATCCAAACTTAGATTCAATGTCCTTAAAGATGCAAAATGAGCAACATGGTCTCAAAATTTCAGTGTCATATAAATGAAGTGTTTTACCAGAGAATTGCTTAAGCATCTTTTAGTCCAAGGATTCATTCAAGGTGAAAATAAAAAAGAACTGAAAATGACTGAGGGGTGAGCAATGAGCAGTCCCCATAGGCCAAATCTCAGTAGGAGAAAACACTTAAAGTTTCTTTAGTGCTGGCAGGTTCAAAAGTCAGGGCTGGTTTCAATTAGCTTGGGAGAGTCTCAGTGATAAACAATTCCTGTGGTCTTGAAGCAAAGGGGCGAGCTGCATGCAGCCATCCCAACTACTTGAGCTGGCCCTATTCCCTCTGCTCTGGGAGGAACTGTCTGTTTGAATGAAGTATTTGTCATCGTTTGTATATGAATTCTTCTGTTTTTGAGAGCAAGGAAAACATGGAGTTTTCTGGTTAAGGCATTTTTGGTCTGAAAATCCCCCAGGGTATCAGTTTAAAATATGCACGACGCTCGTGAAATTTATTTTCTTTAGGGGGCTGGAAAATGTGAGTGTGTGCAGATGTCTTTGCATGCACATGTGCTCATGTCTGTGATCCTCAGGCTGGGCCTGAAGGAGCAGCCCTTAGGGCTCCCCCATCCCTGGGCAGCGCTGCCCTGCAGTGAGTGAGGGATGGGCAGTGCTCCAGGGGCAGATTGACCCCTCCAGGACACCCCAGTGCCCAGTTCCCTGCTCCAGGGGCAGATTGACCCCTCCAGGGTATCCCACTGCCCAATTCCCCTGCTCCAGGGGCAGATTGGTGTATCCAGGGTATCCCACTGCCCAGTTCCCTGCTCCAGGGGCAGATTGACGTATCCAGGGTACCGCCACTGCCCAGTTCCCCTGTTCCAGGGCAGATTGACCCCTCCAGGACACCCCAGTGCCCAGTTCCCTGCTCCAGGGGCAGATTGGTGTATCCAGGGTACCCCACTGCCCAGATTCCCCTGTCCAGGGGCAGATTGACCCCTCCAGAGCACCCCACTGCCCAGTTCCCCTGTCCAGGGACAGATTGGCATATCCAGGACACCCCACTGCCCAAGTTCCCCTGTCCAGGGCCGTCAGATTGTGTACTTCAGGGTAGCCCCACTGCCCAGTTCCCCTGTCCAGGGCGCAGATTGTACCCTCCAGGGTATCCCACTGCCCAGTTCCCCTGTCCAGGGGCAGATTGACCTCCTCCAGGACACCCCACTGCCCAGTTCCCTGCTCCAGGGGCAGATTGACCCCTCCAGGGTACCCCACTGCCCAGTTCCCTGCTCCAGGGGCAGATTGACCCCTCCAGGACACCCCACTGCCCAGTTCCCCTGTCCAGGGACAGATTGGCATATCCAGGACACCCCACTGCCCAGTTCCCCTGTCCAGGGGCAGATTGACCCCTCCAGGGTATCCCACTGCCCAGTTCCCCTGCTCCAGGGGCAGATTGACCTCTCCAGAGCACCCCACTGCCCAATTCCCCTGTCCAGGGGCAGATTGACCCCTCCAGGGTACCCACTGCCCAGTTCCCTGCTCCAGGGGCAGATTGACCTCTCCAGAGCACCCCACTGCCCAGTTCCCCTGTCCAGGGGCAGATTGACCCCTCCAGGGTACCCCACTGCCCAATTCCCCTGTCCAGGGCCAGATTGGCCTCTCCAGAGCACCCCACTCTGCCAGTCTTGTTCCCTCAGCCCTGTTTGATTTCAGCAGAGGGGACAGCAGTTCCAGCTGCTCCAGGGACAGGAACCCCTCCAAAGCTCCTGAAGCAGCTCCAGCTCTGCCCATTGCCTCGGTCCTGCTGCAGAGGAGCACAAACAGCTCCGTGAGCACAGCATCACCCCAGCATCACCACAGCATCACCGTATGGTTACCATCCCAGCATCCCTTGGGTACCACCTCAGCATCCCTTGGGTACACCGCATCTGGTGCCATCCCAGCATCACCCCAGCATCCACCCCAGCATCACCCAGCATCATCCACACTACCCTCACCCGTACCCCCAGCATCCCAGTACCACCCCCAGCATCACCGCACCACCCCAGCATCACCCAGCATCACCCAGTCTTCAGTATCACCCCAGCATCACCCCCAGCATCACCCACAGCATCACCCCCAGCATCAACCCCCAGCATCATCACAGCACTCAGAGCTCAGAAAGTGCTGAGAGAGTGCTTTGATGTCTTGGGCATGGTGCAGAGGGTGACCAAGAGCCTGGGATGACAAATGCTCTGCCTCTGATTCACAAAGATCGTATCCTCAGTGCAGGTGGTGAGCTGATAGTTCATCTGTCACTCAGAGCTCATGCCAGTCACTTTTTTCCTGTCTCTAAAGACTGGATGTGCCTTTTCAGGTGACCAGAACAGTCGTCTCAAAAAAAAAAACAACCCCAAATAATCTTTAAATAAGGTCCCGATACCCAAATCTGTGTCCACCCAACTCTCAGAAAATATAGGCTGAATATATTTTTTAGAACCACCATTACAACGTTTCAATTTTAAGAGCATTACATAGCTAATGTATATATAAATAATAGCCCCTCATCTCCTGTTGGAAATTTTTTGTATGTTTTGGACAGAGCTGTCTCATTATAGACTTGAAAAGTCTGAAGTCACACTAAATACAACTTTGTGATCTTGGAGACATCTTTTCAGACTTACTTACTGTTAAAAGATTTATGGTAGCATGCTTAGGGATGAGTTGTATGAAAATTATGAACCACCATATGCTCTTACTCCTTAACACTTTTATTTCTCGACAAAATGCTAAGAAACGTAAGCTTTCCTTTTCCATTTGGGAAGAAGATGTTGTGTTTTCCCATCTTGTGATCAGTACTGCAGCACCTATTCAAATGAATCTTGAGGAAAGAAAAGAAATCTTGCCAAATATGCTTTTTGTGCAACAAAACAAACGGTGCAGGGCAGTTCAGCAAGGGCCATTAAATCACACACAGTACAGATCCTGTAGAGCAGGACCGAGCTATTTTTATCATGTGAGTTTCCATAGCAAAAGCTGATTTAACTCCTGAGGGTGAAGTTCACGCCAGTGCATGTCTCAGTGAGAGATCAAACTCCTTTGGTGAGTGAGGGAGCTGCAGAAATCCTGTGGGGTGGGGAGCAGATGTCTGTACAGCCACACAAATGTGCACTGGAACGCTCGGTGTGTGTGCCATGGTCCCTGCCTGGCAGCGAGAGATGGCAGGAAACTGCTGAGCAAACCCTGTGCCAGCCCAGCTGTGAGGAAAACACCTTCCCAATGAGCTTTCTGCAGCAGGAGACTTGCAGGAGACAGCTGAGAACCTTTATCTTGGGAGGGAGCATGGCATTGTGAAAGTTCAGCAGAGACAGAGATGTGTGAGGATGCAGGTGACACAGAGGGGACAGAGGAATGCTGTCCTTTGACAGTCTGTGGAGCCTTCTCAGCACTGCACTGCCCGAGCTGGGTGAGCAGAGAGCAGCTCGGTCACCTCAGTGCCAGGAGAGGGGTGCAGGAGGGGTACAGACCCTGTGCTGTGAAAGGTGAGGGTTACAGACCCTGTGCTGTGAAAGGTGAGGGGTACAGACCCTGTGCTGTGACAGGTGAGAGGTGCAGGTCATATACTCTGAAATGTGAGAGGTGCGGGCTCTAGGCTCTGAGCTGTGAAGGGTGCGGATCCAGAGACCTGATGCGTGAGGGGTTGAGACCCTGTGCTGTGAAAGGTGAGGGGTACAGACCCTGTGCTGTGAAAGGTGAGGGGTACAGACCCTGTGCTGTGAAAGGTGAGGGGTACAGACCCTGTGCTGTGAAAGGTGAGGGGTACAGACCCTGTGCTGTGAAAGGTGAGGGGTACAGACCCTGTGCTGTGAAAGGTGAGGGGTACAGACCCTGTGCTGTGACAGGTGAGGGGTACAGACCCTGTGCTGTGAAAGGTGAGGGGTACAGACCCTGTGCTGTGACAGGAGAGGGTTACAGACCCCTGTCTGTGCCAGGAGAGCAGTGCAGACCCCTCTGGCTCTGTTTTTGCAGCATTGGGCTCCTGCAGCACAGCAAGAGGCTCTCACTGCTGTTCTGGGCAGTGTGATGTGCACACTGTGATTTCTCTACAAGCTGTGATCCTCTGAATCACAACACGACTTGCCTTTTTTTCTTTTTTTTTTAAAGTAAACTTCTTGGTGTGGCTTTCACAGGAGTGAAATGTGGGGAGGGGTGGGGGGAGCTGTGACACCTCCACAGTCACCAAAAGGGTTTGGTGAAGGAACCTGCACACAAAATCTCATTTGGGTGTTGTATTCTCTCCTTCATGGTTTAGCACAGGTCCTGCCAATTCAAATGAAAGATGGATACTTGTATTTAAAATATTTGCTTGAACACAAAAATGCGAAAAACAACAAACAAAAATCTGATCACTTTTGTAAACAAATTTAGATAGAAGTTTGCTGTTGAATAAATATAGAAATTAAAAGATAATTCCTCCAGCCTGAATCTTGCCCCTCCCTCTCATTACAGTAGAATTTGGTTCTAAACTTAATTTCATGTTGAACTTCTCCTGAAGGTTAACTTTATTGTGCAGAAATTCCTCGGGGAGTTCTGCTTAAGGCCTCTAGAATGTGAACTGGTTTTAAACAGAAGTTCCATGATCTCTAATCCAGCAGGATTCCCTCGGAGTTCAGGGTAGGCTGTGTTAATTTTAAAATGCACAGGATTAATTGCAGCTTCAACAATTGGACTTGTCCTGTGTAGGTGAGGATTGAGAGCAGCTCTGCTGTTGGAATGGCTCGGGGTGTCAGTGTTGAGTTGTGCAGAGTGAATAAATCATATGTGTGTGTTTCTCAGGCTGGTACCTGGGGATTTGCTTGATACGATTATAGCACTGCTCTGCTCACTCAGTTCATTTCGCGGCTGCCTCAGGAGCGACCTCAGGAGGCGTTTACATTGATTATTTCCTTACAACAGCCAACAGTTCCAATGACACACACTATGCATAATTAAAGGCATCATTGCTTTCTCACTCAAAATAGTAATGGGACAGTGGATCTAATTTCCTCCTTAACACAGCAGAGCTGTGTTTATTAACTATTCCTCTGATTATTGTTTACTAAACTGATTTTAATAGCTGCTTGTTGTGTGTTTTTCTCCTGGAAGACCCGAGCTGTTGTGCATGTGCTGCAGGATCATGCCAGGGCAAAGTGCAGATGGAGAGAGGGATTTGTGCATCCATCCATTTGTGCATCCATCAGCCCCCCAAACGCTGGGCCAGCCCTGGGATGCTGCAGGTGCTGAGCTGGAGCTTTGCTCTGCAGACTCATGGATGCTGTGCTGTGAGATTTGCACTGGGGAAAATCAGCACCCATGGAAGGGCCGAGCAGAGCTGTGTGTGGGTGAATGGTGCTGGCAGAAATGCCATCAGCCCCGTCCCTTTAGGAGGGCAGCTCAGGCTCAGGCTCAGCTCAGGCTCATCTCAGCTCGGTGTCCTGTGTAGCCTCTGGTGCAGGTTCTGGGTTTGCTGTCTCAAACAGCCAGGCTCAGCTCAGGCTCAGGCTCAGCTCAGGCTCAGCTCAGCTCGGTACCCTGTGTACCCTCTGGTGCAGGTTCTGGGTTTGTCTCAGAGCTCTCTCCCCGTGTTCAGGCAGTCCTGCTCTGCACACCGAGCTGTCAGCAGCCCAAGGCAGTGAGCTGAGCTGAGCTGGCTCATGTGCTGCACAGCTGTGCTTTCTGACCAGGCAGTGCTCAGTGTACAGGACACCCCCTCTCAAAGCCAGCCTTGGGTCTGTTTTTCCTGTGGGAGAAGTTTTTAGCACTGCCCCTGGCCTCTGGCTTGCATGCTTCACAGGACTATTGTTTTCTTATTGCATTTGCATAATAAAATCTGCACCTCCCAGTTCATTCCAAAATCAAAATACCCAGCTCATACACTGACACCACTGGTGCCACTGAAAGAGAAAGTTACCTGGTGAGGAGTGGTTGCAGCAGTGTGCTGATGGCTGGAGAGGTGTTTAAATACAGAACGCGGGAACTCCTGCACTATCCTCCCGTGAGCAAAGAATTAAAACGAGTGTGAGCAGCGGTACATGTGTCTAGTGTGAGGTTAGCAGCCAGATTTACTAGTGTCTCGGAAGAAAAAGCTTTATATGGTTCAAACTGTGATCAATGAAAGATGTTCGTGAGGCGAGCAGTGTCAGTTGTGAGCATGAGTTTGCTGTGTGAGACAGCAGTATGTCAGTGAGAGGCAGCGGTGGTGAGTTACGCAGGGGATGTGTGTCAGACCTCCAACCTAAGTGTGTATGCAGCAGTCATTATGTCAGTGTGAGACAGATGTGGTAGTTGTATAGTTAGCAGATTACACACTCTCCTCGTCTTGTCTCCTAGTTGTTGTGCGAGCGAGGCGTCTAGTGTTTCAAGATGTGAGCAGAGTGGGTTGAGCAGCTAGTACCGAATTCCATGTTGATGAGTGGAGACCAGAGTGTGAGCAGGGGGTGAACGCACACAGTTTTCTTTTGAACAATACTCCATCGTGAGAGCAGGCCAATAACGGCCTGTAGTGTCCAGTGATAATCTGTGTTGCTTTCATGGTCACCGACCCAGGAGCTTCAAGGATCAGTCACGATTATACAATTTTCCCGGTGGAAGGGTAGCCCAATACGACAAGACAACACAGCGATTGCCCCACAGGGATCCTGCTCAGGCGAGACTTGCCCGTGGAGTCAAGCCCTAAATGATCAGCACTCCAGAAACAGAAAAGTTGAGACGTTTTGTCCACCTCTCTTATCATCCAGTGGAATTACTGAGACCAGGGGTCCTTTCCTGAGCTAAAATCCAGGAAATGCTGAGTGAGTTTAAGCAGAGGTGGCGAGCAGCACAGTGGGCTTGGGGACACGTAGTGACAAAATGTAGATCTGGTGATTTCCTCCCCTCCAGCTTCTGCTGATCCTTGCCAGGGCTGCATCTTGCTGACTGGTGTCTGAGGCCAAAAGCTGTCAGGTTTGACAGGTTTGCCTGAACAAGGCTGTCTTCATTCTTCGCCATGTGCTCACTCCACTAAGCCCAAAGGGCACAACAAATGAACCTAGTAACTTTGTTGATGACTTCACGTGTATTTTTTCCCTTTCTTATGTTTAAATTCGTATACGATATGTGATCTGGGAAAAAGGGTGAGGATGTACCACCACTGGACAACATCTTGCTTCTGATTAGTAGGGGAGCCATTTGGGGGAGGGGAAACTTCTGTCAAAATCCTCTAATACTTCTTCTCAAACATTCTCATTTCAGTGTGCAAACGAGCATTGTCACAGTCTCTCCTGGTTATGTACCTTCTCTAAGCCATTAGTTATTAATTTCCATAGGGTTTCCATATAAGGAATTATTAGATGACACCAACATGGACAGATGATGTAGTTCTCCTCCACCGCTCCTTTAGGAGTGCCCTACCCCCTGTGTCCTCCTGCAGGGTCCATGCCCAAGCTGTTCCTCGTGAGCAGCGTCCTGGTGCAGCTGTCTAAGGCCAGCACGCTAAAGAGGACTCAGGACACTCTCTCCTTCTCCTATGTTGTGCAGGGATATGATCCCCTGGGGTCTACCTACTGGAGGAGAATCACAGTTAGGCTGGCAGTGCCCGGCACAGATCAACTGGCCTATATGGTACAACATCAGATGCGGCTCAGTTATTTAAGCCAACTTGCTTGCCTCGCTAGATCATAAAATGAGTCTTAGGAACAGCCAAAAGAGATAGTTGGGTAAGAAGTTATGTATATACAGCTTGCCGGTAGCCTGGGGTTATGTGCAGCATCGGTTTAAACAGGGATTTACTGGTCGCAGTTCTCGTAGCTAGCCGAAGAGAAGATCCTGATCATTCTGTAGGATATCGCTTTGATCGAAAACTGCTGCAGCCCCAAGGGATTGGTACTTCAGGGTATTTATGTTAGCTCACAGGACGTTGCCCTTTGGCTCGGAGGACATGATAGGGTCGTTTTGTTGGTGCTTTGCCGTGCCAGACTGGAATGGTTTTCATGCTGTTTCCTAGTAGCTGCGGAGATAGGGGAAGTGTTGGATTTCTGCCTCGGTAGGGATAGGGTGTTAGCTGCTGCTGAGGGATTGGTCTGTTATGGGTCCAATGGAAATTAGCGAGTGTTAAATGAGGAGGGATGCATGTAAAAATACTGATTTATGGTTGACTCTGTGTTTAAGGGCTCCTGCCGTGTGCTGAGAGCGTGGATAGTAACCATGTTGCAATTCACTTGTGCGAAAACTGCAATCTACAGGGTCATGTTAAGGAATGAGGCAGTATAAAAATAATTACTGGGAGCATATGAACAGTAACACTCAGGCATGATCTTCTGAATAAGAACGTTCTGTAACTTGGCTTTAATGTTCAGCACACACAGTTTAGAGGGACTAGTGTCTGGATCCTGGACGAGTCTTTAAATTTAAAGTTGTAGGAGGTATTAGTGTATGGTGACAAGACTGTACTGTAAAGAACTATTTTCATATAAATGATTTAAAATTGAGACTGCATCGGATTCGTAACAATGACGTGAGTAACACGAGGTGTGATCGAATGAAAGAACAAGGATACATAGTAATCAAGGTCGGGATGAAAGAACCCAAAAGATAATATAGTGGAAATTGTCACGTACAATAGACATCAGATATCTGATTAGTGAGTGGCTTACTTAATAGTTATCTGATGCTGTCCAGATTATCGTGTCAGGCCTACTTTATTAATTAAGAAGTTCGACTGCTGCTCACCGCGTGCGATTTTGCGACTCCAAGCCTATCCTCATGTCAGAAGGCTCCAAGGCACAATAGCGGCCTCCCCAGAACGCAGGACTGGCGCTCTGACTTGTACTATTGTTCCTAAGCAAATAGGTAGATAGATGACACATCGGCTCCAAGTTAATGATCTAGACTGACGAAATCCCGGTGCAACTATGAGGAAATGACGAGATGTATTAGTTTATGATATTGCTGTTGTTAATATACAAGACTAGTGATAAGGTTCGACCGTAATCAACGGTGTGCTCTTACTCAGCCAAGGGGATCGGAGAATCGTCACTATGTATGTACATGAGCAATCTGATCTGCTGTATGATTTAGCTATCTACCATATGTGCAATGGGGGTTTTGTGCCTCGCCAGGAAGCGTACTATATACGGTGTGTCCCGCTCGTCTCTCTCTGCTGCGCCTTTATGTTGCCCTCAACGTAGCTGGACAAGATGGAGTTGGCTGCAGGGATGGGTGGATATTGGTGCTGCTCGGGAGGTTGGAAGGAGCGGAGGGTTTGTGATGCCAAGGAAGAAGGGAGGGTTTTTGCTCTAGTTGTCACATGCGGCGAGTGATGGAAATGAAGTGAATTGCGCTAATTGGCGTATATTGTTATGGGTGGCTGCGCGTAATGATGGGGTTTGTGCTGCCTCAGGAGACCTGGTGGTTGTGGCTTGCGAGGGAATGGGTTTGTGCATGTCGCGCGATGGAGGTTTGTGTCTATCGGGAGGAAGGGTGGCCGGGTCTTGTAGCTTGTCCGGGATGAAGGGTTGAGCTGCTGCGGAGACCCCAGGATTTTTGGGTCCGTGCTGCGGGGGTCTGTGCTGCTTGGGAATGGCGTGTGTGGTGATGACTTTGCCTCAGGAATAGTCATGGAGTGTAATCTGTGACTGCAGCCTCGGGATGGGTGTTTGATGCGGCCGGGATGGAGTGTGCATGCAAGGGGAATGGGTTTTGTGAGCCGCCGTAACAATAAGTGCTTCAGGGCAGAATGAGCACGTTCGCAGTAGCCGCTGTGATGGTCTGAGACAACACCGTTAAATGATAACGCTCTACCGTCGAAGATGGACAGAATAGTTTGCCAATAGTAGATGGGTTTTGCTCGACCGCGTTGTGAAGTTGAATGTGAAGAAAAAAAAAATAAAAAAATAATTTAAAACCCCAAACTTTGTCAAGTTTCTTGCCTACATACCTGAGTAGACTAGCAAATACTTTACAATCTGAAATACAACAGTTTTAGGAAGAGTGTGGCAAATACAAGTTATTTGGACACAAAATTAAGTAAAGTTGAATGCAGTCACCCTGCGTAGTCTAAAAATTATTACTAGCATTTTCCAGAGCTCCAAAATAAAAATCCTCGGCTTCCCCTCTGACATTTTACCACTTCTAGTGGAGGGACATTTTGGCCACAGAAAGATAAAAAGGAGGAAAAAGAATTTTTATTGTTAATGATACAGTTTCCACATAAGCTCCGCACGAAAGTGAGACCGCGCCCCACAAGTAATTTGACAGTCGAAGAAATTTGTGCCAAGGCACCAGAAGTACATATTTAGGAAAAAGAGTCAAAAAGTAAGAGGGCCCTCCACCAGGTGGTGATGAGTGGGAGGATCTTTCCCGGCGCTTGCATGTCTGGGACATGTAGTTTGGGGAATATTTGGGTGTACACGACAATAGGTACAGTTTCGATTTGTGGGCTTTTTGTCCTGACTTCTTTGAAATTCAGGTGATCTGTGGGGTTTACGGGGCTGTGGCATCCCAGTGTCGATGGGTTGTGCTGCAGCCCAGGGATGTTTTTTTATTGTCATTCGATAAGTGGTGGTTAACCTGGCACCTGGAGAGCTCTGTATTATGGAATGGCATGACTGCTTCAATTTTCTGTGAGAATTAGCTGATCTTTAATGAGATATTGTAAGAACCGCATAGATAGTTCGATTGTGAGCGCTCTCTGCTGCTGCTGAGCTCAACAGTTATTCAATATTTTAAAGACCCATCTAATTGTGAAATAAAGGACCCTCGAGGGGTTCTCGCTGCCAGTGAAACCTTCCGTAGGAGTGTCTCAACCACTGTGTGGCATGTCTGTGAACAGCAATTATGGATATGTCGCTTTGTCTGACAGAGCACACAACGGAGGGTACTTTGGTCGCAGAAGAGTTTTTGTTTAGCCTGTGGATTGGGTTGTGCTGCCTGCTAGACTTTTTTGTGCTCCCAGATTTTTTTATGTTAATGGGATCGCGTGTAAAATGGGTATTTATACATTTAGTGATAGACTGCAGCCCATTGGATGGCTCTTGATATTGGGAGGTTCGCATGAGTTCGCACCAAATGCTAAGGAGGCTTTATAGGATGAGTGCTGCAAGTTGAACCACCGATAACTTGCGGCAGGCTGTGCTTTAATTCGATGACACATTAGACGTGGCCAGGGACCTCGCGAACAAGCAGAGGGCGATTTTGATTAGTGCTGCCGGATCAGTATATATTGTTAAAAGCAGCTCTCGATTTGCTGCTAAGCGCATGCTTGATGTCGGTGGATTTCTGTGAACTGCATAGGCAGTTGTAGGTAAGGATACTAGATATGACCTCAGCAAGTGCATGGGAAATGAGAGTCTACGGTTCTTGGCTGCACTGAATGTGTGGTTTGTGTGCACCCCTAATAATATTGTTTTCGGTACTTTCGCGTTTGTGCATGCTCTAGGGTATGGGGCTGGTTTTGTGTCGCACTGGCCATATGGTGATGTGAGGTTAGATATTTTGCGTGCACGTTCCGAGGAGTGGAAAAGAGAATTCGAATGGGGTTCTAGTCTCATCGCTTCCGTCTTGAATTCGTTCTTCGCATGCTATGGTGGCGCTCACTGCTCGCTGCACATCTCTCTATATATTGTTTATGAGTTGTGCTGCTCAATGTGTGTTTGCCACAAGGATGGGAAAGAGTAGGGGCTCAGAACTCGTTTAACAAGAAAAAATCTTAACCCCAACATGGATAGGAGTCGTTGAGAATCGTCTTCTGGTGTAGCCAATGGCATTGAGGAGTGTATTGGTCTGTGCCTGTCATATCAGGGTGGCCTCGCCGCGAGGTGAATCGCTGTTGTTTCGCGCTGAATGTACCTGGTGTGGTATGTCTGCTGTGTCGCAGATTGCGGGGGTTGTAGTGCAATGCTCCTAAGGGGATGTCGCAGCGTTTGTGTGCTGCATGTCCCATGTTCGTCTGGGCTATTGGAGATTGTGTCTGTCTTAATATTACCCACGAGTGATATTTAAGAAAAGCCACTGTCACCTCCTTCAAGAGAGAGTGGCTTTTGCATGATTCTGCCTCTCTCCAATCTCGATAGTGTAATGGTCCGATGCATGACCCTAACTTTGGGCACGCAAGATATCAACTAGAGGCAGACTGGTTGATTGAAAAAAAGAAGGTTGACAGCGTTTGAGAAGTCATACCTGTAAGATATAGATGGCCAAAAGTAAAAAATCCTATACCAGTTTGCCTCACGCTTTCCTCAACTTGAGCAAACTGAGTTAAACCAAAGCTGGGGATTTTAAGAAATAACTAACCATACTTCTGTGAAACAGTCACAAACTCAGTTCACTCCATGAGCTGTTAAATATCTGACAAACTTCTGGTTAACTTTAGGAAGGACCAACGACAAGGAGGTTATTGCCATTGTAAATTGTATCTAACAGTTTAATAGTTGTAATACCTGGTATGTTCTTTTTAATCATAAGAGTCTGGAGTGTTGCAGAACAGAGAGAGCATCTGGATCTAGAGCAGCTGAAGTCGAAAGTTGTTTTTCTGTTTACAATATGACTCTCTGCTCACAATAACTTTAAGTTAATGCCTCTGGTGTGCCTTGGCTATGTCTTTAGTGTGTGAAAAAGGTGTATTTTTGTTTATCAAAGTTAAGATTATAGTGATTTTTTCTTTTTTTAGGATTGGAAATGAGGAAACAAAGACAGTAAGCAAGGCCATGTTGTTAACACTGGAAAATGTCTGTCAGCTGGCTGGAAGGTTGTGTTACATTGAAGACAAGGAGGTGAGGGATACCCACATCACATCCACAGACTGACCCTAAAACCCTCGAGCTGCAGCAGCTTTAAGTGTTTCCACTGCACAAATGCCCCACAGACAGCTCCAGCAACTCAAACTTTCCGAGGCTACAAGTGCATGCCTGTTTAGTTTCTCTTAATTGAATAATTTCTCTTAATTGAATACCAGTGTGTCCAGCTGAGGGGAAGAGCGTTGTAGATGTGGCCCTGTCATTCCCGACTGTACTTTAGAGACTTTCCCAACAGCTTTTTTGACAGAGGAAATGTTCACGTTAAGTGATAGATAGCTGGGAGATAATGAATGTGATTTTGCAGAGCTCTGTCTCGTGGTTTTGCTGTTTCTCTGTGCAAGATCGATTTTGGAATATGTGGAAAGGATTCAGCTTACCTCAGTCTGATGAAAACCAAAGCTGTAGAGAAGGATGTGGCTTTTTCAACAGAGCCAGAGTGAGCCATGGTGGACTGCAAGGCGTGTCAGATGAGGCACTGGGATCGTAAAAAAATATCAGCTGAAAACGATCAATGAAATGAGCTAAAACGTGTTTAATAAGTGCAGTATTCTGTGCCTGAGATGGGGTTTGGCATCAGCAGAGCAGGGCCCAGCCCCAGCACTGCCCAGGACCTGGAGACAGAGACCTGAGGGCATTTAATGGCTGTGAAACTCCAGGAGGTGTCCTGTAAATGAGATATTTGGGGAGCAGGCATGGCAATTGAGGCTTCAGTGAAAAATTGGAGGATTTATCAGAGCGGGTTGCCTCCTGTAGCCCATTTATCCCTAATCCTTGTCCACCCTCACCCTGTAGAGCCAAACAGAATATGACATTTGTCTAAAACTTCAGACAAACGGTGTCAGCAGTGTCCAACCCCAAAGAACTGCTCATACGGAGGAAGATGGACTTATTGGCTGTGTGATCTGCTCACTTCTGAAATGATTCTTGGGGTCAGAGTAGAATTGACTTCTAATAAGTGTCCCAGTAGGCCTAAATAGAACTCGGTTTTCTCAGCTTCTGGGTTTGTGCTGGTGTTAAATACAATCACTAAGGTATGACTGCAGTCTGTGGATGTTGAGGCAGAGCTGAAACGTGGGCAGCCCCTGCTCTGCTGGCAGCCCTGCTGCTTTGTGCTGGCCTTGTTCTGCAGCTCACAAAAGGAAAAATAACTGAGATTTGTCTTGTCTTGGGCTGACAGTACAGGCAAGTGATTGCCAGTCCAATTTGGCAGTTTTTAATCATTTTATCTCTGTTCTCTTCTCTCTGGGGAGACAGGCAGTGTTTAGCAGTCTGCTCAGAAAGACCTTGGGGCTACTTTCAGCAGCAGTGGCTCAGAGCTCCGATTATTAGCTCTGCTCTTAGGAGCACACTGCGATCCTTCCCAGGGGAGTGGTGTGAAAAATTAACACAGGCTTAGAGCAGCAGTGCAGCAGCGAGCTATGTAACTGTAATTACTCCATTGATATTCCTCACACAATAACACTGTCATCAGTCATTTACATAAAGTTTTTCTCCATGAAGAGGGAATGGCTGCTTATAACCCTATTGGGTGCTTCCACAGCATGCATTATACATTTTATTTGTTCTAATTTCAGACTCAGGGCCTGTAGGAACAGTGAGGAAACGTGCAGGCTTTTCGTTGTTGTTTTTTCTCTTGCAGCAGTAAGCGTGCCTCTCTGCATGCATGAGCATGCAAACGGGTGAAAATGTGTCTTGACAGAGTTGTGGGAACTAATTCCAGAATGTGGAACGTTCAGTGTAATTGTAAGAAATACAACAGAGTATTTTTTAAATATGTGAAACAGTGCAGTATGCAAGCTCTGTTCCAGGTCCCAGTTTCTCATCCTTTCACTCAGGCCAGGTCCAAAGCAGCCAGTCCAGTTGGGCTCTAGAACTCCTTGGGGCACTCTGGGTTTACTCAGTTTCCCTTTTCTTGCACAGGCACGTGGCATGGCTCTGTGCCCTGTGTCTGTACCAATTCCTCTGCAGCTCTGTTATCTCACTGTCACCAGGAAGAATGGCTGTTTAAGCCACAAAAGTGCTCTTCCTGCTAGCAGGTGATCCAAGAAAGCAACAGAAAATGAGTGGTTAGTAAAATTTGAAATTGGTACCATCCTGTCTTCTGCCAGAGAAACTCATTCCTCTTACATGTAAAAGACAGAGCTGCACAAGGCAGATTCCCTTTCTCCAGGTCAGGGCGGGGCAGGATGAGCATCCCAGAGCTGTGCCCATGTCTGTCCCTGGTTCAGGCTGTTGGGGTGGGCACCAGGCTCTCTGTGTCTCTGTCCCTGGTTCAGGCTGTTGGGATGGGCACCAGGCTCTGTGTTCTTGTCCTGGTTCAGGCTGTTTGGGATGGGCACCAGGCTCTGTGTCTCTGTCCTGGTCAGGCTGTTGGGATGGGCACCAGCTCTGTGATTCTGTCCTGGGTCAGGCTGTTGGGATGGGCACCAGGCTCTCTGTGTCTTCTGTTCCTGGTTCAGGCTGTTCAGTGGGATGGGCACCAGGCTCTTGTATTCTGTCCTGGGTCAGGCTGTTGGGATGGGCACCAGGCTCTGTGATTCTGTCCCTGGTCAGGCTGTTGGGATGGGCACCAGGCCTCTGTGATTCTGTCCCTGGGTCAGGCTGTTGGGATGGGCACCAGGCTCTCGTGTTCTGTCCTGGTCAGGCTGTTGGATGGGACAGGCTCTGTGATTCTGTCCTGGTTCAGGCTGTTGGGATGGGCACCAGGCTCTGTGTTCTGTCCCTGGTCAGGCTGTTGGGATGGGCACCAGGCTCTGTGATTCTGTCCTGGTTCAGGCTGTTGGATGGGCACCAGGCTCTGTGATTCTGTTCCTGGGGTTCAGGCTGTTGGGGTGGGCACCAGGCTCTGTGTCTTGTTCCTGGGTCAGGCTTGTTGGGATGGGCACCAGGCTCTCGTGTTCTGTCCTGGTTCAGGCTGTTGGGGTGGGCACCAGGCTCTGTGATTCTGGTCCTGGTTCAGGCTGTTGGGTGGGCACCAGGCTCTGTGATTCTGTCCCTGGTTCAGGCTGTTGGGATGGGCACCAGGCCTCTGTTGATTCTGTCCCTGGTGTCAGGCTGTTGGGATGGGCACCAGGCTTCTGTGTTCTGTCCCTGGTTCAGGCTGTTGGGATGGGCACCAGGCTCTGTGATTCTCTTTCTGGGTCAGGCTGTTGGGATGGGCACCAGGCTCTGTGATTCTGTTCCTGGGTCAGGCTGTTGGGATGGGCACCAGGCTCTGTGGTTCTGTCCCTGGGTCAGGCTGTTGGGCATGGGCACCAGGTCTCTGTGTCTCTGTCTCCTGGTTCAGGCTGTTGGGATGGGCACCAGGCTCTGTGATTCTGTGCCTGGTTCAGGCTGTTGGGGATGGGCACCAGGCTCTAGTGATTCTGTCCCTGGTTCAGGCTGTTGGGATGGGCACCAGGGCTCTGTGTCTCTGTCCCTGGTTCAGGCTTGTTGGGATGGGCACCAGGCTCTGTGATTCTGTTCCTGGTTCAGGCTGTTGGGGGGCACCAGGCTCTGTGTTCTGTCCCTGGGTCAGGCTGTTGGGATGGGCACCAGGCTCTGTGATTCTGTCCCTGGTTCAGGCTGTTGGGATGGGCACCAGGCTCTGTGATTCTGTTCCTGTGTTCAGGCTGTTGGGATGGGCACCAGGCTCTGTGATTCTGTCCCTGGTTCAGGCTGTTGGGATGGGCACCAGGCTCTCTGTGATTCCTGTTCCTGGTTCAGGCTGTTGGGATGGGCACCAGGCTCTGTGATTCTGTCCCTGGGTCAGGCTGTTGGGATGGGCACCAGGCTCTGTGTTCTGTCCCGGTTCAGGCTGTTGGGATGGGCACCAGGCTCTCTGTGATTCTGTTCCTGGGTCAGGCTGTTGGGATGGGCACCAGGCTCTGTGATTCTGTTCCTGGGTCAGGCTGTTGGGATGGGCACCAGGCTCTGTGATTCTGTTCCTGGGTCAGGCTGTTGGGATGGGCACCAGCTCTGTGATTCTGTCCCTGGTTCAGGCTGTTGGGATGGGCACCAGGCCTCTGTGATTCTGTTCCTGGTTCAGGCTGTTGGGATGGGCACCAGGCTCTCTGTGATTCTGTTCCTGGGTCAGGCTGTTGGATGGGCACCAGGCTCTCTGTGATTCTGTCCTGGTCAGGCTGTTGGGATAGCACCAGGCCGTGATTCTGTCTCTGGTTCAGGCTGTTGGGTGGGCACCAGGCTCTGTGTATTCTGTCCTGGGTCAGGCTGTTTGGATGGGCACCAGCTCTGTGATTCTGTTCCTGGGTCAGGCTGTTGGGCATGGGCACCAGGCTCTCTGTGATTCTAGTCCCTGGGTCACGGCTAGTTTAGGGATGGGCACCAGGCTCTCTGTGATTTCTGTTCCTGGTTCAGGCTGTTGGGTCAATGGGAGCACCAGGCTCTGGTGTTCTGTCCTGGTTCAGGCTGTTGGGGTGGCACCAGGCTCTGTGTCTCTGTCCCTGGTTCAGGCTGTTGGGATGGGCACCAGGCTCTGATTGTCTGCTGTCCCTGGTTCAGGCTGTTGGATGGGCACCATGCTCTCTGTGATTCTGTTCCTGGTTCAGGCTGATTGGATGGGCACCAGGCTCTGTGCATTCTGTCCTGGTTCAGGCTGTTGGGATGGCACCAGGCTCTGTGATTCCTGTTCCTGTCCTGGTTCAGGCTGTTGGGATGGGCACCAGGCTCTGTGTCTCTGTTCCTGGGTCAGGCTGTTGGGGTGGGCACCAGGCTCTGTGATTCTGTCCCTGGGTCAGGCTGTTGGGGTGGGCACCAGGCTCTGTGATTCTGATCCTGTGTTCAGGCTGTTGGGATGGGCACCAGGCTCTCTGTGCCTCTCAGGTGCCTGCTGGAGCCCTGGGCAGCCCGGAGCAGTGGCAGGGTCTGGTCCTGGTCCTGTCTCAGGGTGTTTGGGTCCCACATTGCTGGGGCACCCCCTGCACAAGGGGCTGGACAGGAGGCGATTTAGGGCTCAGCTTCATTAGGGACAAAATGTCCCTGTTGTAGCTGCAGCATTAAACTTTTCAGATATTATGCTTGCACTAATTAAAGTCTTTGGAGGTGTTGGCGGGGCCAAGGCTAATAATGCATTCAGGAGAATAATGGCTGTGTCTGGGCTGCAGAGTTTATTGATGGCCCATGGCTGGTGCTGCCCGTGCCCTGCAGGGCACAGCCGCCCACGTCGCTGTCACCGAGCCCTGACTGCTGCAGCAGGACACATCTAGGGGGAAAAAAGGCACATGATAGTCAAATTTCAGTTGCTGAATATTTAATGAAGCCTGCAGTGTTTATTTGGTTAGCCTGTCGATTTTTATCGTTCTGTCAATAGCTTCTCATATGTGGCACAGTGATGATCTTTAGCAGCCTGTCCCCTGGGAGCCAAAGCGCTAAATGCAATTATGGATTTTATACCGCAATGTGTTTGATATTTCCAGTGATCTAATTTGCAGTCTGGTAGTTTATTGTTTGGCATTTTAATGGCGTTCAAATGCTACGGAAAATTTGATTTCTCTGTATAATTCATCCTAACATCATTAATGCTGGTAGCCGAATGGCATAGATTTTAGAGGGCTAAATATATAGGAAAATAATTTTTTTACTATGGACCAAAACAAACAGAGTTTTAACTAAAAGGAAAACCATGTTGTATTTTTTCACACTTCCTCTTTGTCACTTTCCATTAGACATTAAGATTACTTTGAGGAAATGGTAAAACAGATGCTTGACCTTGCCAAACAAAATAAAAGTGCAGTATGTTGTTGTACGATGGAAGCTTCAGT
This sequence comes from Malurus cyaneus samueli, assembly GCA_009741485.1. Taxonomy (NCBI): domain Eukaryota; kingdom Metazoa; phylum Chordata; class Aves; order Passeriformes; family Maluridae; genus Malurus; species Malurus cyaneus. The sequence continues at coordinate 12,055,153 of CM019229.1, forward strand.
GTACAGCTCACAGCTCCTCAGGACCCTTTGAGAGAGAAACAGAATCAGTGTTATTCTATTAAAAAAGTCTTTCCTGGCTGTTTTCCTCTTCTGTTCCCAACCACTTTTGATTGATAATTAAATCCTCCATATGTATTTTTTCCTCTTTTGTAGCTCACAGAAGTCCTGAGCCAACCACTTGATCAGATGCATCTATTTCACTAAAAAACCCCAAAGCGAGTCAAAACCCAAACCCACCATCACCACCACCAATCCCAAGCCCCAGAGTGGCTGAGTTTTGGGTTGGGGCAGAATGAAGGGGCACACAAAACTGTGTGGGACTGAGTGGCTTGGGGGAGTTAATCATGGTGTTATTTTACACATCTACAACACTTTTATTGTGCAGTAACTCATGAGTTATGGGTCCTCTGCAACTGCAAAATAAATCCTTTAATTAACCACCTACTCAGAAACAATTTAACCTCCTCAGTATATCTCATAAACTACATTAGCCCCAGATTTATTTAGAATAGTGTTGTGCAAGTGTGATCTATTTACATTAAGGAGTATATGCTCTTTGTTATGTCAAGTATTCTGGGACAAGGAAATGCAAATCTCTTTTATATGGATTCATCCATGGTCTTTAATGATTTCACTGAGTGTTTCCCAAACAGAAGTAAACACATTTTTGCAGATGAAAGAAGACACTTCCCCATTTCACCTGGGCAGGTAGCACATGTATTCATTCCTTCACGTTAGAGACTATTTCACAGAGAAAGAGAGAAACATCACTCTTGTCTGATGTCCAGTGAAGTCAAACTACATAGTGGTGTGTTGACAAGAAATTATTCTCTTTCTTGAGTGCTGAAGAATTTGTTTCTGTCTTTTAACAGAGGTGTGAAACCAAGTCCAGTTGGTGTAATACTTCTTAGAGGCTGACAGAGCTAGAACATGCTTTGTGGTTTATGGGTTTAAGAACATTAAAGAAGTTGAAGAGGGCTCCTCTTTTAATGTAACCAAGTAGAAAAGATGACAAAAATAAGGAGTCACAAAGGAGAGTGAATGAGGTGCCAAAAGCAGTAATGAATGAATGTAGAGCATTCAGCTTTTGTTTCACAAAATGCCTCAGTGTTGGGCTGACCAAGCTCTTTGCTTTTGGATGAGGTTCCTACAGATGCAGAGATTTCCAGAGATTTCTGTTCTTACAGCATGGTAACAGGGTGCTTCTGCCCCTTGGGCTGTACTTGGCAGGGGTGGCAAACATTGTTTACATTTGTAACTCATCTCAAATATTTTCACCATTTTCCTTGAAAAAAACCCCATTTTTTTCTCTGAACTTACTGGGTGACAAGAACACAAGCAATCAATTAGAGGAGAAGCTGTCAGCTGCTGTATTTCTCTCAGTGATGTGAAAGTCGTTCTCAGATTGTGGGTATGTCCTGCGCTGGTTTGCAGCTCTGTTGGGCACGGTTTGGCAGTGCCAGGGGAGGTGTGTGAGGGTTCTCTGAGTCAGGGATTCTGTCAGGGACAGGAGGGGATCCGATCACGGGCACTGGCTGTTCTGGGGCAGCTTTGGCGAGCACAGATGAGAGCAGAGGGGTGATCTCAGCAGGGCTCTGGGGCTGGGGGAGCTCTGTCCTGCTCTCATCTTCAGACAGCAGTCACGGGCTCCATGGGAGCTCATCATTTCCCCCAGGAGCTCCAGAGTGCTCTGGGACAGAGTGCAGGAGCTGGAGCAGTCCTGGTGCTGCAAAAAGCAAAGAAAGCATTCAGAGATTACTCAGTGATGCACAGACTGTGAGGGGCAATGCTCAGTGGGAACAGGCTAAAACATCACACAACTGCCTTATCTCCAGAAAATAAAAATAAAACAAACTCCCCCTGTGTTGCTCAAGCTCTGGCCTAGGACGTTTCAGTTGATGTTTTTGTTTGTAGGAATGACAGCTAACAGGCTGTCCCAAAATCGTTGACAAACCTAGTTAGCAAGAATTAAAAACAAAAAAAAAAGGCCACCAGGTTGGGGTGTGCTGCAGGCTGATGACATCGGCCTGGCCCTCCAAGTGATCTGCTCACAGATGATGGATGGATGTGAACCTCACTCAGCAGCACCACCGGCTTTGCTCCATTCTTGAATATCTGTCAAGATGTTAAGTGGATGACTGCAATCAGCAGTGAAATAAGACCTGTGTAATCTGATGTTCCACTTAGAAAAGAAAACAGAATTCCTACCACCTAATATGAGACTGCACAAGCCAACACACAATGGTCTTTCGAGCTGGCCAGGTATCTGATAAAATCTTTACACCTCATTATCATTTGTAATTTAGAGATACAGGTACAGCTGTATCTACAAACAGAGCGTGATGACATTTCCAGGGATTTTTTATCTGTGTCCCTTTCCAGCAAACAACTCTTCCTTCTCACATATGCTTTTATATGCCTTTTAATATGTTCTTTGATGCAGTCTTTATCTGGCTGAGAAGGGAGGGCTGCCTGTTTTCTAAGTGCCCTTTAACAATTTATGAAAATGTCTGGAGGGGAAGTGTTGTGAGGAGCAGATGAAGACACTTTATTTTTTGAGCCTGGAGAAGAGGAGATCAGATCTCTTTATGGACCTGCAGCATCCTCAGGAGGGGCAGCTCAGGACAGGCACCCATCTCTCTGCTCTCCTGAGCAGGGACAGGACTCGAGCAAACAGCTGAGGCTGAGTCAGGGCACTTTCAGGTTGGGTATCAGCAGAAGGGTTTTGGCCCAGGGCAGGGTTGGGCTCTGGAACAGCTCCCTGGGTGCTCCTGAGCTCTTCGTGTCCCATGTGAGGAGGTTGAGGCAGAGGCAGAGCAGCTCCTGTGTGCTCTCCATGTGCTCTGTTTGGTGGAGCTGGGTGTTTTGTGCACGTTGTGTGTGTCTCCTGCTGCCCTTGAAGGCTGTTTTTAAAATGCCAAGACTCATGTGGTCTGGTTTATTTCTTAAAAGTCAAGGCTGCATCTTATAGCATGCAGGTGATACATTATCTGCTCCTTCTCTAATGTTTCCTTTTTCCAAAGCCTCCTGACTCTTTTCCTTAAACTCTGTCCTAAGAACCTCCTGTCCAGCTGCTCACTGCAGCAACAATGGCAGTAATTGGTTGTTTTCCTTGGGTAACTGGAAGGGGCAAGTGGAAATCTAAATTTAACTGGAAATAGTGATTGAAATACATCTATTTGTCATGCAAAAGGGAAGCTCTTGTCCTAACAATTGTCTAAGCTATTCTAATTACTGTTAGTATCTCTGGATCATTTCCCTGAGAAAAAAAAGATGAAGACTGTTTAAAGAGAAAAAGAAGGAAGAAAGAAGTGAAAGGATAGAGAGCTGGAGGAAGGAGAGAAAACAGGTTAGACAGGCTCAGGTAGCAGTTCCTGAAGATGCAGAGTTTGGCAGGAATGGATGCAGCAGCTTCTCCCAAGGCTGGGGAGGCTCCATGGGACTGCAGCCCCGGAGGGAGGGCAGATGGCTCTGGTTCTGCTCTCCTGTCGAGCATCGTGTTTGACATCTGAAAGCTGTCACCTCTGGGGCTGAGAACAGTCTGTGTCCCATCTCAGGCAGTGAAGTACAATGTACCATGAAACCACTTAATGCTGTAGAAAATTGCTATTGCAACAAAACAGAGCCCCTTGGAAAATCAGCCAATGCCTCCTGATGCCTTTCTGGGTCCCTTCTGCCCCCTTCAAGCAGCACCATTTCACAGAGGAGAGGGCTCCAGGCACTGCTTGATGTCTGTGCTGCTCACGGGGTCCCAGAATAATGAAAGGCACCTCTGAAATGAGTCCAAGCACAGCTCTGGGCCGTGCAGTGCCCAGCACATCTCAGACCCAGCTGAGTCTGGGGCAGGGCAGCCAGAGGAAACACTGCTCCACAGAAAAAGGAAATGTTTGTAACACTCCATGCTCTGTGTTATTGCAGTTTCTGAGTCCCTGTCTAGGCCTGGGCAGGTTCTGCCCTTGGGATAATGCTCAGGAACGGACCCTGAAACACCCGATGGCTCTCTCTTATTTCTGTAAATGCAGACAAAACCCCTAAACATAAATAAGCTCTCCCTGATTTAACAATGCCAGCATGCACATCACAACTCAGCAGGCCATAAAAATTAGATATACAAAGATTACTGATGTAAATGCAAGGGAAAAAAACCCAAGCATTGTCAGGATATGCATAAACGCATTGCAGGCAAAAAAATACAGGCACTCCTATGGATACAGAAAATTCCAGAATTTCATACGTGCTGAAAGTTCATTGAGACATGTCAGCGTTTCTCAGGGCAACAGGAAAGAGCAGCAGCAATAACTGTGGGGATTGCAGATATATTTTTATCTGATGATAAATTAACCTAAGCAGGAATATCTGGGTAATCATGGATAACAGAGAAGGAGAGATGGGGACACGGGACAGATTCATGGCTGCTTTAGCTGCAAAGGGAGCATAAAAATACTCAAGGCCAGAGAGCTGTAAAGGACTGTGTAGCACTGAAAGTCAGGCAACAGAAGAGGTGCTTGAGCCCTTCTGAAAGGAGGGGGAGCCTGTGGTTGTGTTGATAGACTTAAGCCCCTTCCAGCCTCTCTGCAGCTGGGTAAATCTCCCTAGGATTGGGCTGCCTAACAGAAATATTGGCATTCCTCAGTGCTGGGTGAGAGACTACAACTGATTCATTTCTTTGCTTTGCAGAGTAATTCTCAGCAGCTTCTTTTTAACTGAAAGGATCAAAGTCCCTAAATGAGAATGTGGTGAACTTGATACTTCTTCACAAGCCCAACAGACATGGACAATATACGTTCTGTAACCAAAACCTTTGGGGGTTTGTGTAATACAATCCCCTTTCTGTAACCCCCACCCTTCCCTCCATCCTCTTGACCCTGTTGCAGCTAAGGGACTGGACAGTAGAAAAACATGTCAAGCATGAAAAGCAGCAACTTGAGGGCAAACATGACCCCTCCACTGCTCGTTACTGAACTTCTGAAAGTGCAGCAAGCAAGCAGAATCCGCTCAAAAGGGAGGCCGGGGACACCTCATGTTGTGCAAGATGGGAGGTGAGGTCTCTGCTCTTTAGAACTAAAGTGTTTTGTTTTAATCATGTGGAGAGCTGCTGGCTTGGCACTGTGTGAAATAGATTTAGAAATCCTGAAGAAGGAGGAATTTCTCAAAACAGTAAGGAAAACAAAAGTCAGCAACAGGGAAGAATTGGCCAACATTTTTACAACAGGAAATGTGGAGGATACTGAAAAGAGAAAATTAATGGCACTGGGAGTATGATCCTGTTAACTGTTATTGTTGACACCTCATCATTTCCAAACTAAAATGCCAGCTAAGGCCATGTTTCGCTTCACACTATCTCAGGTCATCTTTGTCTTGCCCAGAGAAAAAGAAACTCCACAATAAAAATGGAGCACATCCTGAGAAACTCCTTTGTGTGTGGAGACAGTCAGCAGTCAGGATATGGTGCAGCAAACCTCTGCTCGATTGCACCAAATATTCTGCTGCATTTGATTTTCTGAGGTGGAATAAATGTTCCACTCTGAGCAGTGGAAAATGCTAGCTATACCTATTTTAAACACCAGAGTAATGCTTTATAGCCCATAGAGGGATAATTACAAAGTACAAAATCACAGATTTTATAGCACATTTTCCCGTGAGTGCAGTTAGGAGAACAGCATGTGTCATGTAGCCAATTTAGATAATGATTCTGATAAAGATAAACTGTATTGTTTATAATAAGTAATTGGGCTGACAAAGGCCCAGAAGACACAGAGGAGTGTGGGAGCTGCAGCCTGGACCCCGAGCATCATCTCTGCTCACCCTGAGCCTGGTTTGGGGCTGGGGCTGCAGCACAGTTCCCTTCCCAGTGAAACCAGACTGGAAATGGTCCAGCCCCTGTCCATGGCTGAGATTCCAGGGTGCTGGCTCCTGTGAGGATTTGTGCTGGGAAGGGATGTGCTATGGGGAGATGAAGCAGCTGAACTGGGAGAACAGGAACAGGGCACCCAAAAAGCCAAAAACAGGACAGAAAGCCTGGCTGGTGCTCCTGAGGAACTCCTAGGGCTTGTTCTGAGCTGAGCCAGAGCTGGCCTGGTAAATACACAGTGGCACTTTACCACAGGCAAGAGATTACTTGTTGAGTAGATTATCTCTCTGGAGATAAGGCAAAATCCTTCAGACACAGCCAGTATCTTGCCAGGCCTATTAGCACATGACAAGATGCAGTTTGGGTCCAGTGAACCTCTATCAATCACAAGATGAAGTAAAGCCCTAATTATCATTTAATTGCTGCCTTCAGCTTGAGCTGCCCTTCTTCACAGCTTTCCACATCCATTGGAGATTAAGTTGCACTAAAATGAGAACCATAAAGGGCCTGGCCAAGGTGTGAAATTCCCTGGGTAACTGAATTAATGGCAGCGGGTTCTGCTGCTGGGGGGGTTCTGGTCTCTCTGCAGACAGAATGAGTGAGAGCAGGGATTTAATGGGCAATTGGAAGCCGTAGCTCTCAGCCATTTGTTCACAAGAAGGAATGACACAGAATATGATGGTTTGGCCAGGCTCAAGGGGAGCAAAGCAAATACCACTCACAGACATTACTTTTTATGCTAATTTTGTGGAATTATGTTGTGACCTATTTTGTTAAATAAGAAAAAGTAGCCATATGTCCATGTAGGCCTGTGCAGGGGAGTACAAGCAGCAGAATATGAGTGTGGGTAACTGTTCTGGCCATTTTGAAGTGGATTAATTTACAGATTCGGGATGTTTGGGCTCTGGTTTAGTTTTTAAATCAGGCTCATTGTTGATCTGTTTGCATATGCTCTGCATGGCAGGTGTGTTTTCTAAGTAAATTGCAGCATCAGAGCAGTTTCTCATGATGAAACTTTGACATCATTAGGACACTTGTCTGTACTCTATAACTTTGCAACATCAAATCCAATTTCAAAGATAATTACAGGCCATTAGTGCCTGACACAGAGTTTAATAACAGAGTAAATATTGTGGTGATCTTCGGAAATGCATACATAAATAGACAAACACACAAAGTAGAGCTGTCTGTCTTTAAAAATGAGCTCTTAAAACTGGTAGTGCCTGAGAAACAGGCGTAGTTGGAACTGGTCACTTAACCTCGTTAGATGAAAGACAGAGCCCTGTAAATCCTTCATTTTCCTGGTCTGCCTGGCAGCAAATGCTCCTCTTCCCAAGCAGTGTCTGTTTGCAGTGCCCTGGGACAATGTGAAAAACATTTTTAAATCTATCCATTCCTTTTGCTATTTTTTTCTACTCCAGCTATTTTTTTGTTTTTTTGAATAATTGTTTATTTCTCAAGAACTCTGATGGAAATTTTTCTTAACTCACAGAATTTTTTTCATAGAATGAAAAGTAATTTTTTTCACCTGGAGCCTGATTTGCTTACAACAGCAAGAATTTCTCATACTTTTGCTAAATAATAAAATAAATAGACCATAATGAGGAATAAGGAGTTTACATTCCCAATGGAAAGAATACATCTGTGGAGATGAGTTTCATTAAACTGTTAACTGAAACAGTGACTTTTAAAATTGATTCCATCTTTAACCAGTGTAGTCAGTGCTCTCTAGAAGACTGTATTTATGAAGTATTCTTTATTTAAGACAAGCAAGAAACATAAAAGGAGGCCTCCTCACCCTCTTTTGCTGCTCTGGGTCAACATCTCAACCTCTTGATTAGATTTGGAACCTACTAATTAGATATAATTCATTACCTGCAAGAATGAGATCAGAAATCAAGAGCTGCTTTTCCGAATAAGGCGATCCTTCCCCTCATCCATCATGGCTGTTAGTAACCAATTTAAAGTCAGACAAATGCATAACCAGCATTATTACCTTGTCATAAATAGTTAGGGAGAAAGACCTGGAATAACCTGGCATTATAAATGGTTTTTATCACATTATTTTGCAGTTATTTGTCAGCCACTTTGGTTAAGATAAATGTAGAACAATAATCAGATTCTAAAACAGAGCAGTGAACGAGGTTTTGTTAATTGTGAAACCTCTTCTGCTGGAGGAGCTCTGCCATGGGGCTCAGTTTATAAATTTCCTTATGGATGTCACTGAGCACATCTCTGTGTTTGGGCTGTAAAGTCCAAGAGGCCAAAAGCAGAGGAGGAAGTGTCATCCCCTCCTCTAAACATGGTGAGATCTCAGCAGTCAGTGCCATGGTTGTGTCCTGGAGGGCTGAGCCAAATCCCCAGAGCGGTTCTTGAGTGGTTCCTGCCGTAACATCCCAGTGCAGAGTGCTGTGCTGTTCATGGAAAGGAGGAAAGGAGAAAAGGAGCCTTCACCAACATCAGGGGATGCTGCTGTCCTACACATCCCAGTGCAGAGTGCTGTGCATTCCTGGAAAGGAGGAAAGGAGAAAAGGAGCCTTCACCAGCACTGAGGGGATGCTCCTGCCATGGAGCCTTCCAGAAGGGAAACTGGGGCCTGCCTTGGGCTTTGCTGATGACAAATGCCTGATGGAAAGAAGTACAGATGGAAATGCTAATTGCAATGAGATTATGTTGAGATGAGAGTGGCCACAGCACTGACCACAGGGTGTTTCTGGAGGATCACATTCCCAGCCTGGAACACCAGTGTGGAGGGTGTGAGAGCACATCCCCTTTGAGAGCACTGGAGCAGCAGCATCACCTTCTCAGGAGCTGCTGCCATGTCCCTGTGACTGGAGGGAACTGGGATCTGTTCCCTGTTTGAAAGAGGCAGACTGCAGGGAATGCAAGGGCAAGGCTCTAGCAAAATAAATCCCAAACAGTTCTCTCAGCTCTATTTACGTTTAGACAAGTAGTGACTTCAAATTTGAGCCCCCACTATGGAGAATAGCATCAGGCTGTGACTTATGCCAGGGTTTTAAGGATTGGGGGAACCACTCTCCAAATTTGTAGAGTTCAGACACGGAGGAAGGTTTTGGGCTTGCCAAGGGAGACCCAAACACAGAACAATGGGAACCTCCCTGTGTGACAAGGCACAGAGCTTGGACTGACCACTGGTGTTCCATATGTCAGGGGAAAAAGCTCTTCACAGATCTCTTTTTCTGATAATAAAAGTATTGAATACGGTTTGTATTCAATTAAAGCATTTAGGGGAACAGTTTTAACAGTAACAGAATTGTTAGGGTGTGGTTGTGATGGCAGAGAGCACCTCTGGTGTGGGAGAATGCAGAGCCACTCAGCAGCAGTGCAGGACTGAAATGCAGACTCGAGTCACAAAGTCAGTACATCTGATTAACTGTAAATCCAGGTTTTTATTACACTCCACCCCATAGCTGGAGAAGAACAATAACTTGATTTTGATCTCAGCTGCAGCACAAGTAAGATCTGAGAGGAAGATATTTACTAAATTATTTACCTTATATAGTGCTGTCAGTGAAAAACAATCATGTTTGAAGTGCCATGTCAGTGCATCTGACCTCAGAAAGAAATACTGAAAGGATATTTACTGTCCAGGGTTTCTGTTCATGTTCCTAAAGCCATGTCTAATTGGAAGTGTTTATATAATTGCAACTTAAGGCAAAGGGTAAGAGGAATAGGGACACTCGCAGTTGAATTGTCCTTCCATCATCACAGCTTCAGCCAGCACCAGGCAGGGCAGAGAGCAGTTGTTTTCCTTTCTGTTGAAATGTCAGTGAAAGTTTTGATCCTGGAATGAGCACACGGTTACATTTCAGCCTCAGCTCTGAGGTGGCAGTGTCCAGGCTGTGTCCTGCAGCTCTGGGGACACCACCAAAGCCACAATTGTCCCCTCGCTCGGGACAGCACTGTGCTCCTGCTTGGCACCATCCCAAACAAATACACTCTGAAAGCAGAGAAATGGTTCAGCCTGATTGTGTATTCTGGGATCACATTAAAGGGCTGATCAATTGCAGTCTTTAGACAAATTTTTCTTTTTTTTTTTCCTCCGGTTCGTGCAGTTTAGGTGGCTGTAACAGGAGAAGCAGTGACAAACCGTTGGCATTAATGTACTGAGCATAATGAACACCAGCCATACAGCACATGGTGCTTGTCTGCTTATTGGTGAATTTAACTCACTTTAATTGCAGTGTTACTTAACATGATGGAGAAGTAGCCCTCAGAGGGATCATTTGAGGGACAAATAATGTATTTGTGTAAAATTAAAAAAAATAAACCAAACAACTAGCAGATAGTACTACTAGCTGTAGTAAATTATAGTTTAATAATTATTATCTAGATAGTACTTGGCTGAAGGTTAAAAAAGAGGCACTTCTGGAAGACAGGATAAAAGCTTGCCTGGAGCAGAGCCACGGGGACTCTGTGCAAGCTGCACTGGTGGCAGACTTTGGGAGAAGCACCTGGGAATAAATGGAGTCTGCTGGGAGGGGAAGTGTCTGCCCTGGGGCATGTCAATGCAAATAGAAGGTGACAATGAGCCCGAGGGCTGCGTGGCCACATCACACAGCTCTGCTGATTCTATTGAGGGGTTGCACAGCGCTCTGCCCTCCAGCACATCTGACACCGGGCGGGTTCTGTGCGAGTGGGAGGTGTGGGACCTTCACCCCTGGACAGAGCTGCTGCCGCAGGCACTGGGATGCTGCTGGTGTCACAACCTCCTTATGGCTGTCATTTGTACCCTGAACATTCAATATCTTCCTCATTATTCATCCCACCACACTAGAAACAGCTGGTCTTCAAGGGAAATTACCTAATGAATCAACAATAAGGCTATTGTGTAGGCGTGACATTTCTGATAATAAATTACTGCTTTCAGGAGGTTGACCACACTTGTCAGGGTTTTGTGAGTTACAAATTCAGCTGCCTTGTCTTATGCTGTTTTACATAACTGACAGTGTAAAACCTTGGCATTCGACTGTAAGTTATTCCCTCCACTTCTAGATCTCTATCATAAAATTTCTTTCTTCCTTCATCCAGAACAATATTTGAGTATTTCCAGCTCATACATTGAAATTATTTTAATTTGGTTTGATTATATTTATTGTGTCATATATATCTTGGAATTAAATATTAATTTAAATATTTGTAACTAGAAATGTAAATGGCCTATATATGTAAGGACTGCATCTTTTATTTCATTTAGATAAATTATGTGTTTGTGTATTTCTTGTATGCTTACACTTGAAGGAATACCTTTTCCTAAACCTATGGTATGGAAAAAGATCTAAATATTCCCTTACTAGCTTTCAAAAGAATACCTGGGTGTAACTAATTAGTTTAAAAGTGATTGGCCCATATGAAATATGTTTCAAGGATAAACATTTTATAGCATGCTTCTTTTTTCACATGCAAGTGTTATTTGCCTTTCACTTTGTCTATCCAGGGATGTGACTGGTTAGGGATGAAAACCTAAAGTCTTTGCTCCTCTTAGTGAATGCAAACGGCACTGAAATTCAGACAGGATCTGCACCAAATTGTGTGTTTATCTCTGTGGAATTTCGTTGAACCAGTTCTTTAGCTTTTAATACTGTAAGTCTTTTCATAAGTAGCCAGCAAGAAGAGAAGGACAGCAGCTCCATTTTCTGCCAGATTTCTCCAGGCAAAATGCATTCTTGCAAACATGAATGAAGCCGGCAAAGGTGGGGCAGGCTGGAGAGGAAGTTGGTATTCTCATGTAAGGAGTTGTGGAAGTTAAAAATGAGATCTAAGACAGGGAATACATGTTCTAGCAAGCACACTGGGTTTCAAGCACTCCCAGTGACTATTGTTTCACTCATTTCTTTTCACACGTACTCGGTATCTTATTGTCTGGACACTGCTGCTGCTTTGCTTCTCACCGAATGTGCTCTTATTTAATGCAGCAGGGCCTTTTAAACTTTGTATGAGGCTCACTTAGACACCAGTGGATTATTATTTTAAAGAACAATTCAGATTTTCAACAGGAAGAGACTAACCAAAACCTGGTGCATCCAAGAGATCTCTTCTGGCACTGCTGTGTGAGAGTGAGGAAAGCAGCGTTGTGCAGGGTGTGAGCAGCGCTTTTTGGCCTGCTCTGTGTCTGATTTGGGGCCACAGTCCTTCTGCCTGAGGTGTTCTTGGAAGGCCGGGTGTAAGTGGAGCAAAGCTGAGAATTATTGCCCTCTGCCTGCCCTTCAGCCCCTGGGGTGACCAAGTCCCTGGGAAGTGTCCTTTGGGAGGGTCAAACAGCATCCTGAGCACCTTCCCAGGTGCCTGGAGAGAGGATCCTCTGCCCTGATCCCAGCTGACCCTGGGCCCTGCCTCTGTGTCCTGACTTTGCACATCTTCCGTGGTTTTCTTTGCCTTTGCTGCACCCTGTGTGAGGTGTCCCCGATGAGCAGAGCAGCCGCTCCTCGCTCCTCACCGGCGTGGGGAGGGATGGTGGTGCCAGGAGCCCTGGGGAACCTCTGCCTTCTCTTCCTCCTCCTTCCTCTGCCCTCGGTCCCTCCCTGTTCTGCAGCAGCACGCAGAGTCCTCCAGTGGCTGTAGGACCACAGTCAGGTCCCTGTGGGATGGTGCCCGGTGGGGACAATGCCCTTTGGGGAAGGGGCCTTTTGGGAATGGTGCCCGGTGGGGACAATGCCCTTTGGGATGGTGCCCTGTGGGATGGTGCCCTGTGCTTCCCCAATGGTGCCCTATGGGGACAATGCCCTGTGCTCCCCAATGGTGCCCTATGGGGACAATGCCCTGTGCTCCCCAATGGTGCCCTATGGGGACAATGCCCTGTGCTCCCAAATTCTGCCTTTGGCTGTGCCCCGCAGCCCCTGCCACTCTGCCATGGCTGAGCTGCACAGGGCGTGGGGACACACTGTGACCTTTCAGTGTAATATCTCGGCATCAGTGATTTAATTGTGTGTTTTAACCGTGCTGATGGTGATGAGTTAGTGGTGGACTGACTGAGTAATTGTGGATGTGTTCTGTTTATAAAACAGCACCAGTAACCAGGGCCAGCTACACTGGGCACCAAAGGCCACTGCTGTCTACTCAGGGCCTTGGGCTCCACATGAATGCCATTCAGTTATGATTCAGGGATGGGATGAATAAAAAAAAAAGAAGTTGGAAAAGAATTTTAAAACATACAGCCAAAGACTGACCCTACACTATTTTTGGATGGGACCATATTGGCCCAGAAAATTTAGCTAGATGTTAGTGATAATCAAGGCCCTCTGAAATCTGTATATTTTTTTTTCTCTAAATAATGCAGTTTCAGGGGATCCACTGTTGAAAGCAAGAGCCTGCTGTGCTCTTTCCTTTTCTAGATAAAGGAAATTCAGCTGAACCAAACAAAGGTATTCTAATGGTGTCACATTGTCATTTCATTTTCCTTGTGATAAAGACATGGTGTATTCAGCAGCACACTGACATAAGAGCAGTTCTGTCTCCAAAACCTGGCTTTGCAGTGTAAGGCCTGTTGAGTTTCCATGGCAATAGCCACAAATTCCTCCCCAGCTCTTCAAAGTGAAAGACATATTTGTTTTGCTGGCGCAACTTCGTAACACAAAAGCTCTCTCTCCTTTTTCACGTAACACCTGCTAATCTGAGCCTGGGCCCTTTGAAGCCTCCTGCTGATCAGAAATTCAAATACATTTTTGCATGATAATCTTGGTGGTAATCTAGAGTTTGTGTCTTTCACGTTGCGCCTGTGAAAACAGTTTTCTTTATAAATCACCAGAAGTGTTGTCCCTGATTGCTGCCATGGCAGATGAGCTGATAAGGCTGTCAGCAGCGTGGATGTCCATTCTCTCGAGATGCAGCCTGGACAGAGCTATCAGATCAGGGCTTTGTAACCATTCACTGCAGCTCACACCTCGGTTTTAAATGAGCCAGTCCTCGCAGGGCCCTGTCTTGTTCCAAATGATCATTTTTCCCCCTGCTATTTAAAAAAGCAGAGAGACTTTCCTAGTGAATTCCTCAGTAATTCAATGAGCAGATATGATTTTCCTCTCAGAGGGTGTGAACAGTTTTCCCACTTTCACAAGATGCAATCCCTGTTCTGCCCTTGCAGAGCTCAGCCCTGCCATCCCTTTTTCCTGCAGCCTGATCCCCCTGGCAGAGCTGGCTGGGAGCTGAGCCAGGCAGCTCTTCCTCCATACTCTCAATTTTATAAAATCTGAACTTTCGGGAAAATCCTTGCTTATGAAAGCTCACAGTTCATTTCAGGGAGGAATGCAGACTTGCTGTTTTGTACAGAATCACCAGCAAAATATTCGAGAGAGGTTTTTGTGTTCATTGTCTGCTGCATCTCCCTGCTATTCAGACTCTATTCTATTCAAATTTTCTTCCTTTCTTTAGGAGGATTCTCACAGTGCACGGAGGGGCTGTGGTTTCTGCAAGCAGATAATATAACCATGTAATATAAACAAGGCCATGGTTTCTTTAGGCCCTGTGATCATCAGGCATGTTGGGAACAGTTGGCAGGGTCTGGGCAGCTCCCGGTGCTCCACAGCAGCTTTGGTCAGTGCAGGATCCACCCCAGCCCTGCCAGGTTCATCCCTTCCTCCTCCTGCAAGGGAAAACCTCTGCCTGTGCAGTGCCCACAGCTCACAGAGCTGACTGATAGAGCAACATCAATAATTTACCAAACTGGGGGGCAGGGGAAAGAAAGCTGCTGCATAAATCTCAGTCTGGCTTTATTCTTTTACCTTAGGTTATGTGTCTTTAAAGGAAAAATGCTGACAACATGCTTGCTCACAAAAAGCCTTTTGAGCCCGTGCCAAGAATTTGTTCAAAACTGGTAAAAAGTCACAGCTGGGACCTAAGAGCAGCACTGAATTCTGCTTCCTTGCTTTATCTTGATTTTCCAGGGGCTGAGATGTTCAGTGTGCCTGCTGCCTGCTGCTCTAGGCTGGGTACGAACCTGCTTTTGCTTTTTGGAGCAGGTGGTCACCAGTGTCTGATGTGTGAGAATCACTGTGATTCTGTGTTTGCTCTCTGTGTATCACTTACTCTTCCATTTAGAAAGTTTAAAACAATATTATTTGTACTGAAATAGTGCAGCCAGGCAGCAAGGGGCCTCCAGGCTGCAGGAGGGGCATTTCCTCTGTGCAGCAGGCAGCTTTGTGAACAGTGCCACATGCAGCCCAACAGCAGCAGCAGATCCGTGCCATGGTGAATGAGCATTGGCCACCTCATCTGGAACATTCCCTGCCTGGAGCTGTCTGCTTTCCATGCTGTGGGTGCTGCTGCAGTGATATGGGGGCTGCTTTAGTGTCCAGCATGAGTTCCTGGTGCCTAGCTGTGGCTCCTCGTGAAGTTTTCAAGCCTAATAAATCAGAGAGGGTAGTATTTTAATGAGAATAGTGCCTGTCTAAGGGGAGCTGACCCCACACATTTTTCTCCTGTCAGCAATCTGAATGCCTCCTCTAAACCCTGGACAGTGACTGTTGTGTCTGCAAGCAGCTATTCCTGGTTTTGGTGAGCTCCTCCTACAAGGAACGGAGAGCAGGAGCTCTGTGGTTGCCCCTGAGCCCTGCATGGAAGGGCAGCACTGGAGGAGCAGATGGAGGAGCTGCTTCCACCCTCTGGAGCTGCAGAAATACCCTGGTCAGCATTGCTGCATTGCACATGGGCCTCAGTACCTGTGTTAATAATTCACCAACTATCAACAGCAGCTTCCTGACCTGTACAAACCTTCCCTGGGAATGACTGCCTTCCCTTGAAATGCAGGAAGCAAAGGGCCTGGAGTTACTGAGGAGTTCAGGATGTGAATCCCAGGGAATCTTCTGCCAGAATCTCTTTCCCCCTGAACCTGGGGGCAGTGAATGCATCGTGTGCTCAGAGATGTCATGTCCTGTTACAGAACAGTATTCCTTGCTTTCTCCCTTATTCGTGGCCTGTGTAGCTACCTCACTTGTATCTATGGATCCAAAGTCTTCTATTCCACTGAAGCTGATGGGTTAAGTCTTATGTCTCAATCAAGATGGTTTGATTTAAATTTAATTTTATAATTTTAAAAAATGTATATGTAAAAAAAATTTCTATTCCTAACCTTTTTATTTCAAAATTTGATCTGTATGCAATTACAGAACCCCACAACTGCAGCAGTGATAGCAACGTGCCTTTTTGTGCTTCCTGTGCTGTAACTCCCCAGGAGAATGAGGAAAAGTTGTTAAACTCTGTGAACTTCTCATTTGCTACATGTAGCTGATGAAGGCTCAATCATGGGATATAACGATACCCCCGTGGTTTATGGATCCTGGTGGGAATGAAGGGCATTCAGCACTTCACAGAAGCGAGCCCTTCGTGTCTGTGTCTTGCTGCTCGTTACAGAATATGAGCAGAAAGGCTGAGCACTCCTCAATTTTCTTATTCAGACTCATTTCAAGCTCCAGCTCAGACTGGAGATTTGCTGAGTAAATAGTCTCAACAATAATCTCAGCCTGATTCCAACTAATTAAATCCTGTACAAACATCCCTCTCTGGGCCAATATAGCAAAAGACAATGAAAACACAGAAAACCAGACATAGCTTTCCTCCAGATTTTGCTCGGCCCTTTAATCCTGTATCTTTTGAAAGATAGTAACGTCCATAAGATGAGGGGTCAGCCTTCCTGCCCTTAGCATCAAGCAGTGGAATTTTTCAATAATGAACAGCTGGGTCACCAGCGACACAAAAGCTGCTGTAATATCCTGTAGGCTTACGGGGCACAACAGAAATCCCAAAGCAAATCATGATGTACACAGAAAGGGACCGTCCTTTTCTATTAAGGAGACCACTTCAAACCAGTCTCAACACCACCTTTTCTCCAGCTTTTCCAAGGAGGGATTATCCCCTGCGTATATTTAATCATACATTGTGGGGTGGCTTTGATTGCCTTTTTAGAGTCAGAGAAGTTAAAGAAGGCAGTTTGAAGGCTCTTCTTATCACCGCGTGCTTCTGGCAAGGCTGGTTTAAAACAAGGCTGGGATGGGGCTGGGCTGGGATGGGATGGGGCTGGATGGGCTGGGATGGGGCGGGATGGGTGGGGGCTGGGATGGGGCTGGGATGGGGCTGGGATGGGGTGGGATGGATGGGATGGGGCGGGATGGGCGGATGGTGGGGATGGGCGTGGGATGGGCTGGGATGGGGCTGGGATGGGCTGGGATGGGGCTGGGATGGGCTGGGATGGGGCTGGAGTGGGCTGGGATGGAGAGCTGGGATGGGCTGGGATGGGGCTGGGATGGCTGGGATGGGATGGATGACTGGGAGCGGATGCTGCCCTGGCCCATGGCACTGCTCTCACAGAGCTGTTGTATAACCCTGACCAAGTAAGTGTGGTGAGCACTGCTGGGAGGGGGAGCAGGGGGTTGTGTTTGTGCTTTAATTTTTATGAAACCCCATGGAATTCATGCCCTTTTCCAGGGAAAGAAAAAGTTACCTTGCAGGGGTTTTCCTATAGAGTAAAGCAATGAGTAAACCAGGGTAACATGAACAAAAACTAAACACTGTAAAGGTTTTTAAATGTATCATGAAAGTCAGTGAGATGTGTGCAAGATATGCTGGAGATTCCTGATTAAAAGCAGTTTGTGTCAAGTAAGTTACCACTTGCAGCATGCAGAACATCTGACAGTGATTAACTGGAGCTAGCTATTAGATTTTCCTAAAGAAACAATGCTTAAACATATCTCCACAAGTATGAAACACTTTATGTACTGTATCTGGTACACCTCATTTAAATTGACTTAGATGGAACAGACACACTAAGTCTAACTGGTAGGTTATTAAGAATATAAACCTGGTGCCCAAGAATTTACAATCAGTTATATGGGAGGTATCCTGACTTTCCTCCTTTTCCCAGGGCTTTCATTTACTAAGCATATGCTGTAAAGATGTCACATTTACAGCAAGGGACATGTTTAGGATGTTTCTTACAAACAGTTTTAAGTTACATACCTGTAGCCAATGCTTCTTGCTGTGCTGCAGTGTGCTATTACAAAGTCTGCTCTGAGCTCAGGAAAACATGGGTGAAAAGAAGAATGTGTGTTGGCACAAATGCATTTGTTACCTGGCTTTTCAGTTTACTTATTAGTGCTTGTGAATTTTTGATAGAAATGTGATATAAAATTGTTTTCTACAGAAAGATGGGCTTTTCAGCTCTGTTAAAGCACTTAGAGGTTGGAGAAATATGGTTTAAATTAAGCATATCATACTTCTAATTCTGGGGGGTAACAAAAAGAAGAGCTTGGAGATTCACCTAGCCTGGAGTGCTTGATAGCTGCAAATAAACTGTGTGTTGTACGCAATGATCATTTTGAGAGTTCCTTAAGCAATACCTTTTGTTTGCTTCTCTTTCTGGATCAGGAGGCTGATGGTTACTGCGGGGCTGTGCTTGCACTTAGGTGCTGCTCTAATTTGTGTTTGTGCATCGCAGGGGAGGAGCAGGCAAGTCAGAAGCCTTGGAATTCAGCCTTTAATTATGGATTTTCCTGCTATTTGTGAGATGAGTAGTGAGAATTGCTGAATAACCACTATAGTGCTATGAGCCCAATTAAAAACCGGTGCTCCAGAGCATGGCATTCATGCAAATAGAGTTTCTGCCTCTTTGCTGGTTGTCACTTCCATTGGAAGGGTTTTTAAAGCAATTGAACTTCCATCAGCAGCCAGAGGAGCTCTGCTCTCCAGGCTGGCTCTCCTAAAGTCCCAACTCACCTCACTCTCTCTATCCACACAGGGTCAGGTCAGGAATTGCACTGAGCTTCTCCAGAGCAGAAGAATGCTGAAGGTCAGTGTTTAGTAGGTGGGAAATCATGGAAACAGTCCTCTGGGGGCAGAGAGGTAATTTACAGTTAAGTCCAAACTTCTCTAATTTGCATAACACCAAGCCTAATAAAATATTCATGGTAGCTTCTCTCACTTTCAGACAATTTAAGAGAGACAAAAATTAAATTAGAAAATACTGCTTTAAGAGTAAGAGAAAAAAAATGAAGAAAATGTCTTCAAATATTTTCCTACTTTTAATTTAATAATATTTTTCAGAGTTACAGAATTGTTTGTGGAGTTACTGCCAGATAGAAGTCTGCCTTAAGCGCAGAACTGTGCAGTTGGATCATTTAAATGGGAATCACAAAAACAGCTGGAATTCCAAGGGCTGATGTGGGTGGGGTGGAGGATGGACTTGGAGGATGTGGCAGAAATGGTCAGCGCTGAGCAACGATGCTGTGAGGTGTTGGTTTTCTCAGAGCTGGGAACAGTTGGAGTGATCAGAGCGAGACCTGGCCCTTGTCCAAGGGATCGTTACTGGAATCCCATGGAAGTTATGGCCAATGCACTCTGTGAAGTGTGGGAGACTGCAATGTGTGGAGAGCAGAGGAACCCACAGTGTGAATGACCCCTCTGGGCTGTGCCAGCCTGGCCCCTTTGTGTCCTGGGCACCTTCTGCCCTTTGCAGCCAATGGCCAAAGTCAGCTCACCCCAAACCCGGGCTGGAGCTGCTCTGAGCAGCAATGGCCAAAGTCAGCTCACCCCAAACCCGGGCTGGAGCTGCTCTGAGCAGCAATGGCCAAAGTCAGCTCACCCCAAACCAGAGCTGGAGCTGCTCCTGAAGCAGCAATGGCCCAATAGTCAGGCTCACCCCAAACCCGGGCTGGAGCTGCTCTGAGCAGCAATGACCAAAGTCAGCTCACCCAAACCCGGCCTGGAGCTGCTCTGAGCAGCAATGGCCAAAGTCAGCTCACCCCAAACCGGGCTGGAGCTGCCTTGACAGCAATGGCCAAAGTCAGCTCACCCAAACCAGAGCTGGAGCTGCTCTGAGCCAATGCCAAAGTCCTCACCCCAAACCCGGGCTGGAGCTGCTCTGAGAGCAATGGCCCAAAGTCAGCTCCACCCAAACCAGGGCTGGAGCTGCTCTGAGCAGCAATGGCCAAAGTCAGCTCACCCCAAACCAGGGCTGGAGCTGCTCTGAGCCAATGGCCAAAGTCAGCTCACCCCAAACCCGGGCTGGAGCTGCTCTGAGCCAAATGACCAAAGTCAGCTCACCCCAAACCGGCTGGAGCTGCTCTGCAGCAATGACCAAAGTCAGCTCACCCCAACCAGGCTGGAGCGCTCTGAGCAGCAATGGCCAAAGTCACTCACCCCAACCGGGCTGGAGCTGCTCTGAGCCAATGGCCAAAGTCAGCTCACCCCAAACCCGGGCTGGAGCTGCTCTGAGCAGCAATGACCAAAGTCAGCTCACCCCAAACCCGGGCTGGAGCTGCTCTGAGCACAATGCCAAAGTCAGCTCACCCAAACCGGCTGGAGCTGCCTGGAGCAATGGCCAAAGTCAGCTCCCCAAACGCTGGAGCTGCTCTGAGCAGCAATGGCCAAAGTCAGCTCACCCCAAACCCAGAGCTGGAGCTGCTCTAGCAGCAATGGCCAAAGTCAGCTCACCCCAAACCCGGCCATGGAGCTGCTCTGAGCACATGGCCAAAGTCAGCTCACCCCAAACCCGGGCTGGAGCTGCTCTGAGCAGCAATGGCCAAAGTCAGCTCACCCCAAACCGGGCTGGAGCTGCTCTGAGCCAATGCCAAAGTCAGCTCACCCAAACCCGGGCTGGAGCTGCTCTGAGCCAATGGCAAAGTCAGCTCACCCCAAACCCGGCTGGAGCTGCTCTGAGCCAATGGCCAAAGTCAGCTCACCCCAAACCCGGGCTGGAGCTGCTCTGAGCCAATGGCCAAAGTCAGCTCACCCCAAACCCGGGCTGGAGCTGCTCTGAGCCAATGGCCAAAGTCAGCTCACCCCAAACCCGGGCTGGAGCTGCTCTGAGCAGCAATGACCAAAGTCAGCTCACCCCAAACCCGGCTGGAGCTGCTCTGAGCAGCAATGCCAAAGTCAGCTCACCCCAAACCCGGCCTGGAGCTGCTCTGAGCAGCAATGGCCAAAGTCAGCTCACCCCAAACCAGGGCTGGAGCTGCTCTGAGCCAATGACCAAAGTCAGCTCACCCCAAACCCGGGCTGGAGCTGCTCTGAGCAGCAATGGCCAAAGTCAGCTCACCCCAAACCCGGGCTGGAGCTGCTCTGAGCCAATGGCCAAAGTCAGCTCACCCCAAACCCGGGCTGGAGCTGCTCTGAGCCAATGACCAGTCAGCTCACCCCAAACCCGGCTGGAGCTGCTCTGAGCAATGACCAAAGTCAGCTCACCCAACCCGGGCTGGAGTGCTCTGAGCCAATGACCAAAGTCAGCTCACCCCAAACCCGGCTGAGCTGCTCTGAGCCAATGCCAAAGTCAGCTCACCCAAACCCGGGAGCTCGGTGCCAATGCCAGCTGCACTCCTGAGCCAGACGCTGAGCTGCTTAGCAATGCCAAAGTCAGCTCACCCCAAACCCGGGCTGGAGCTGCTCTGAGCAGCAATGACCAAAGTCAGCTCACCCCAAACCCGGGCTGGAGCTGCTCTGAGCCAATGACCAAAGTCAGCTCACCCCAAACCCGGGCTGGAGCTGCTCTGAGCCAATGACCAAAGTCAGCTCACCCCAAACCCGGGCTGGAGCTGCTCTGAGCCCCTGACTCTGTACAGGTTCCTCCTGAGCAAAGAGACGTGGATTTTCCTTGACCAGTCTGGAAGTTTCTTACTGGTGACTATTGCACACAGTGTTGATATTTCAACATCTGTCCAGAGTCTTGTGTTTGGAAAATGTTGATTTCTGCATTACTATTAACTACCAAATCTGCCCATTCTTTCTCCCAGTTCTGACAGAATATGGAAATCAAAATTAATGTATATTTTCCATGAGGTTGCAACTCCAGTGGTTCAACCCATGTGTTGTCTCATTTAGATGTGTGTTTTAAAGAGTGTGAAGGGGAACTGATTGTGTTTGTTCTTAGCATTTTAGTACCAAATGATTTTGTTTGCATTGATTTACTCATATGAAAGCATCAGATTTCAGTAAAGCTCATAAATTTACTCAATTGTAAAATTTAATCACATTAGAATTAGCAAACACAGGTTTTCATAGCATGCATCTGTGAGATCCTGCCTTCCTGACCAAAAGAATTGACATGTCACCTGTTCCTCTCCTTCAAGTTGTTTTGTTTTTTTTTTTTTTTTTGTGAGAAAGCATGAACTGGGGTTGTCAGTTGGAGGTGCAGGATTGCTCTCATCTGCTTACCTGTATGAACAGCACCAGTGGCTGCAGCAGACACGTACCTGGAAACTGCTCCCAAAGCCCCCCCAGGCCCTGGAAGGGTGGCTGTCCTCATCAGCAAGGGTTGGTAAAAGAGTTTTGTCACAGAGATGTAATGGCTGGATATCCTTTGTGCAAAAGAAATCATATCACAATGTGCTGCTGTAAAACACACTCCTGACCAGGAGACATTAAACCAAAGCCCAGGTTTGGGGTACAGAGGAGGCCCAGGCTGCCAGCTGCAATCAGATGACAGATACTTTTGTTAGGAAATAATACCTTCCTCTGATTTCCTGAGGGGTTGGATAGAAAGCGTAAAACAAGGGACAGTGATGAAATCCAGAAGAATTACCTCTGTGTATTCTGGAAGAGAGTAAACAGGTGCTTCCATGTGTCAGGTACAGCAGGCACTGTTTGGACAGCTGTGCTGCCCATTCAAAGGTGTTGCTTGCCCGTGGCTTGGGGCAAAATGCCAGCTTCATACAAGGTTCATATAAAATTGTGCAGCTCATGGGCTTCACATGAGAATAAACCTGACACAGCAGCAAGGTTGGATTTTCCAGTTCATACCAGCTACTGATGTAAAACCCACTCCAGTGAGGATTACTTGAAAAACTGCATTTAGTGCTGCAATAATACTAAAAGGTCATTTTGGATCACATTTGCAAAAGGTCAGAGCTGGTGGAGATAACAGCCTGAGCACACAGAGCAGAAGGTGCTGGGTTTGTTGTAGCTCCATCTGCAGTCACAGCTGAAAACCAGTCAGGATCACACATGGAATAAATGTTCTCCCAATTTGACTGATTCTGTGGTAGAGAAGGACTTATTCATGTAGTAAGGAATCTCTCAGGTCTTGGTAAAAATAAAAAAAAAAAAAAGTAGAAGTATTTTCAAATGCACCATTCTATATTCTCAAGATGCATTGGGATGAATGTGTTTCCAATGTGGTTTTGGTACAGACTCACATAGAATAGCAGGTTTCGTGTGATATGGCATGAGGTATGGCATACACAATGCAGGAGCATGCTTTGCAGCTTGAAATCTGTCTGTGAATCTTGCAGGCACAGGGAATTGTTGTCCTCAGTTTGCTGGGAGGTGTTCAGTGGGAAATGGGGATGTGCAGGGGATGCTGCATTCTCTAAAGTCAGTTCTTGTGAATTTGGGAAATGTGTCACTGATAAGGTGCTGCTTTTCTGCAGCTGCCTTGCAGCACCACCAACAGCTGACAAACCCCAAGCCATGAGAAGTTTGTACCCAATATTGCTTCTCCAGCTGTTCTAAACAACTCGTGATGGGAATATTGCAAGCTTATTCCGAGCATTGTAGCTTTTTGCTTTAACTAAATCTATTCCTGGAGAGGTTCCTGTAATTGAAATGGTCCCAGGAGGAATGAGCATCTCTCCACATCAGAGATGTGCATCAGCCCAGGGGGAGCAGAGGGTGGGGATCTGTGGGACTGAGGATCCCACCTGAGGAATTCCAGGTCATCGTCACCATCTCAGTCTGGTCTCTCCAGCTCTGGTGTACATTGTCTGTTCTGCTGCAGCGTAGCTCAGGGAAAGTCAATTCTGTTGTGGTGGATCTACATTGTGTTGAATGATTCCACTGGTAATTTTT
Organism: Malurus cyaneus samueli; assembly: GCA_009741485.1. Taxonomy (NCBI): domain Eukaryota; kingdom Metazoa; phylum Chordata; class Aves; order Passeriformes; family Maluridae; genus Malurus; species Malurus cyaneus. The sequence continues at coordinate 12,078,788 of CM019229.1, forward strand.
ATGTGTAACAGAGCATGGTCCAGCAATGCCCAGTAAAGCAGGTAAGGCCTGTTCCTGTGCAGAGGGTAAATGAAGGTCTTTTCCTATTGAATTTCTATTCATTATAAGCAAGATGCATCCTTCTTTCTCCAAATTTTCTGATAGCAGTTAAGAGACACAAGAAATGTCATTTATCTTTGAAAATGCAATGTTAGTAAATGTTAGAGGCTCCCAAATGCTTCAGTGAAAGAGGGAAGCATGTATTCATGGCTGGAGTCTGCCCTTACATCTGATCCCGTTCTCTGAGGGCCCCCAGCCCCATCACAGTGACCCGTGTGCTCTGAGGTGTAACACAAAGCAGCCCCTGACAGTGGTTCCTGCAGCTGCCAGGACCTGGCAGGCCCTTACAGGGTACACAAGAGCATTCAGCCCCGTTTGCTGGAGCCTCGAAGGACGCAGAGTGATCAGTGTCTGTGGAAATGAATGGGCTTTTCATGCTGATGATTTCATTTCTGGATGGACACAGCTCTTGCAGCCATGGCAATTCATCATCCTGGCTGGATGTGCGTGGAGGGCAGCCAGCACTTTGCACTGATGCTCAGAGCAGACACTGAAGATAAAGCGTGGGCTCGGACAGAGCTCTCCAAATATTTGACAGAGAAGTGCCAGGGAGGCTCAGTGCTGTTCCTATTTGCAGGCTGCCAGCAGTGTCCAGTACATTTTCCCAGAGAATTGCTGCCGTCCATGGCTCCAGCACTGCGCTGTCCTAACCCCCTTGTTGAGCTCGGGATTTACCCCTGAGGCAGCTCAGGGTTCTGAGCAAAGCACGGTCACTGTGTGTGTGGTGTGTTTGGGGCTCTGGTGCTGCTGTGCACACTCCAGAGCACCCCAGGCTGGAATGGAGGTGCAATGGCCCAAAATCTCTTCCTTTGCTGTACAAAATGAGGCAGGGGCTCCAAGGAGGCATTGCCAAACAGGGAGGGGGTGCTGGATTTCAGGGTGGGAGAAGAGCTCTGTGGGTACAGGAAGAGCTGTGGGTACAGGAGCTCTGTGGGCACTGGAGGGGCTCTGTGGGCACTGGAGGGGCTCTGTGGGTACAGGAGCTGTGGGTACAGGAGAGGCTCTGAGCTGTGGGTACAGGAGCTCTGTGGGCACTGGAGGAGCTCTGTGGGTACAGGAAGAGCTGTGGGTACAGGAGGAGCTGTGGGTACAGGAGCTGGGCACAGGGCTCTGTGGGTACAGGAGGAGCTGTGTGGTGTACAGGAGGAGCTCTGAGCTGTGGGTACAGGGGGCTCTGTGGTACTGGAGGGGCTCTGTGGGTACAGGAGGAGCTCGTGGGTACAGGAGGACTGTGGGTACAGAGCTCTGTGGGTACAGGAGGGGCTCTGTGGTACAGAGAGCTCTGAGCTGTGGTACAGGAGTCTGTGGGCACTGGAGGGGCTCTGTGGGTACAGGACAAGCTGTGGGTACAGGAGAAGAGCTCTGTGGGCACAGGACAAGCTGTGGGTACAGGAGGGGCTGTGGGTACAGGAGCTGTGGGTACAGGAGGAGCTCTGAGCTGTGGGTACAGGAGCTCTGTGGGCACTGGAGGGGCTCTGTGGGTACAGGACAAGCTGTGGGTACAGGAAAGAGCTGTGTGGTACAGGACAAGCGTGGGTAAGGAGAAGAGCTCTGTGGGTACAGGAGGGCTGTGGGTACAGGAGCTGTGGGTACAGGAGAAGCTGTGTGGGTACAGGAGGAGCTGTGTGGGTACAGGACAAGCTGTGGGGACAGGAGAAGAGCTGTGTGGGTACAGGACAAGCTGTGGGGACAGGAGAAGAGCTCTGTGGGCACAGGACAAGCTGTGGGGACAGGAGAAGAGCTCTGTGGGTACAGGACAAGCTGTGGGCAGCAGAGCCCCCGAGCTGCAGTCCTGGCAGGGTTGGGAGCTCAGTGCAGGGTGGGGGGAGCTCCATCCTGTCTGTGCCCACGAGCACACCGCAGCCTGTGCAGTCTGAACCTCGGAGGGTTCATTCCTCACCTCGGCGGGGAATGGCACAGGGATGGACACACAACAGCCATCTCAACTTTACAAGATGTCTGGATGGAATATGATGGATTTGGGCCTCAGAGTGACTAATTAGCATGCAGAATTCCTCCAAAGGGTTAACATGGGATCTTTTTAATTGTCAAAAGAGTTGCAGGCTATTAGGGTTGGCATATTCTTCAATAATCTGTTTTATTTTTACCTGCTGGGAGCTTAATTAAAAAACAAAGAGGCTCAATTTAAAGCCCATTACTATGCTAATTTTGTAAGAACTGGGCGGTGATTAAGAAGCTTTAAAAAGAGGAGTTTAGTTTGCTCTAGGGAATGGGTTGGAGGCAGGTTTTATTTCGTTTCATTAGCTAGCTACAATTATTTATAAACTAAATGGAAATGATATTAAAGAGTAATGAAAAAACAGCATCTATGTATTATTGAACAGCAGAACTTTTTTTAATTTAGCATCGAAGTGTGCAGAGCCTTTATTACTGCAACTCACAGTTAACACAGCTAAATGCAGTTATTAATATAAGAGGCTTTTCAAACATGCCTATAAATACAGAGCTGTCTGGTTTGCTTTTCCTGTAGATCACTAGAGTAAGTTTATAAAGATATCAATGTGACAATGAAGATGAACCACCTCTCTTTAAAAAAAAAAAAAGGAGATTTTATTTAGGAAAATTTCTTAACAGAATAAATTACAAAATGTTCCTCTTTTTCCATTGTGTATGTAATGTTGCAGTATCTAACAGCACTGCAAACCTTCTGCTGCCTGTTGCCTTTGATGTGCACCACAATAACACTGCAATTGCAGCGGGGTTGAAGTGTCAGGAGGAGCTGCTACTTGATGAAGGAAATAAATTACAAGAAGAATTAAAATTATCCACACATCAGTGATTCAAATGCCCATGGACACTAGCAGGGTTAGGGTTTGGGCTAGGGTTAGGGTTTGGATTAGGGTTTAGGTTAGGGTTTGGGTTTGGGTTAGGGTTTGGATTAGGGTTTGGATTAGGGTTCAGGTTAGGGTTTGGGTTTGGGTTAGGGTTTGGGTTAGGGTTTGGATTAGGGTTATGGTTATGGTTTGGGTTAGGGTTTAGGTTAGGGTTTGGGTTTAGGTTAGGGTTTGGGTTTGGATTAGGGTTTGGATTAGGGTTTAGGGTTAGGGTTTTGGGTTTGGGATTAGGGTTTGGATTAGGGTTTGGGATTAGGGTTTTAGGTTTGGGTTGGGTTAGGTTGATAGGGTGAGGTTAGGGTTTAGGTTAGGGTTTGGGTTAGGGTTTGGATTAGGGTTTAGGTTAGGGTTTGGATTAGGGTTATGGTTATGGTTTGGGTTTGGATTAGGGTTTGGGTTAGGGTTCTGCGTGTGTCCTGCATGGGTGCTGTGATGTGGAGCATAGTGGGGAGCAAATCCTTGCACTGCCGTTTTGCTGCTCCTGTGGGTAAAGCCAGGGCTGAGCCAGCCCCAAACTGCCGCTGGAGAGAGAGGTCACACAGCAGAATAGCTTCAATTCCTCTTGTGGTTCTAAAGGCAGAGTGAGCTATCCAAGATCCCTGGGGTTGCAAATGTCCCTTGGCCTTCTTTTGACCCTATATACACCTTACATTCTTCCTTTAATGATTGACACTCAGTGGGTTTGTGCCTTCGGGCACTCTGAAGTTGTAGCTGCTTCTTCATCAAAGCAACTGTTTACAGCTGGTTTGAGTTGGATGCCAATAAACAGTATTCTTTTTGTCTCAAAATAAAAAGCAGCTTAAGTCCCTAATGATAAGGATTTTGTGCTTTGTAGAGGAAAAACGTTCAGCTAGTTTGGGACAGGCAGCCACTTAGCTTAGCTAGTTGGAGTAGTTTATACCTCCAGCTAAACTGCCTTTATCTCCTCAAGTGAGCCGGCTATAGATTCTTATCATTGTGGCAGAAGTGATGAGGGTAACATCTTTAGTTGGAAATCATTGGCAACATGTGGAGAAAGCTTAAGATGTTGTCACACTTTAACTCTGTCCTAATCTGTTGAAAGGCAGTTGATACTTTCTAACTGTGCCAGCAGGTAGTGAGAGGGAGTCAAAGACCATCAGGGTGAAATAGCTCCCGCTTTTCTTTGGAGAGTTTATGACTTTCATAAAGCGGACACAAAGACACGGTGGCGGTAACTGTTATTGTCTAAATTAAGAGCTTATGTTCACCCAACCATATTTCATTAACTTGTACACCCAAGCTTCTGCATTTCCTGCCTGCTCCGTGCAGTTCTAGAAGCAAATCTGAAATATTTTAATGCCTGTTGTCAGTGAAGGGAGAACCAGAGCGATGTGTAGGTCAGCCCTGGCCATCCATGATGATCTGCATCCCAATCAGCACGGACAGGCGTGTGTGGTGTATGGACAGCCGTGTGTGCTGCATGGACAGATGTGTGCTGTATGGACAGACGTGTGCTGTATGGACAGACGTGTGTGCTGCATGGACAGGCGTGTGCTGCACGGACAGGCGTGTGCTGCATGGACAGACGTGTGTCAAGAGAGAGAAATCGTTGTTTGGGGTGCTTGGCCAATGGAAAATAAATAACCAGGCCCCGGTGGGGGTTTGGGCCCTTGCAAATGGGACCCCAAAAAAGACGTGTGTGTGCTGTATGGACAGACGTGTGTGTGCTGTATGGACAGACGTGTGTGTGCTGTATGGACAGACGTGTGTGTGCTGTATGGACAGACGTGTGTGTGCTGTATGGACAGACGTGTGTGTGCTGTATGGACAGGCGTGTGCTGTGTCG
>CM019229.1:12088288-12287020 GCA_009741485.1 Malurus cyaneus samueli
TGCTGTATGGACAGACGTGTGTGCTGTATGGACAGCCGTGTGTGCTGCATGGACAGAGTGTGCTGTATGGACAGGCGTGTGTGCTGTATGGACAGACGTGTGTGCTGTGATGGACAGCCGTGTGTGCTGCATGGACAGACGTGTGTGCTGTATGGACAGGCGTGTGTGCTGCATGGACAGACGTGTGTGCTGTATGGACAGCGTGTGTGCTGCATGGACAGACGTGTGCTGTATGGACAGCCGTGTGTGCTGTATGGACAGACGTGTGTGCTGTATGGACAGCCGTGTGTGCTGCATGGACAGACGTGTGCTGTATGGACAGCCGTGTGTGCTGCATGGACAGCGTGTGCTGTATGGACAGGCGTGTGCTGTATGGACAGATGTGTGCTGTATGGACAGGCGTGTGTGCTGCATGGACAGACGTGTGCTGTATGGACAGGCGTGTGTGCTGTATGGACAGACGTGTGCTGTATGGACAGGCGTGTGCTGTATGGACAGGCGTGTGTGCTGTATGGACAGACATGTGCTGTATGGACAGACGTGTGCTGTATGGACAGGCGTGTGCTGTATGGACAGGCGTGTGTGCTGCATGGACAGACGTGTGCTGTATGGACAGGCGTGTGTGCTGTATGGACAGACGTGTGTGTGCTGTATGGACAGACGTGTGTGTGCTGTATGGACAGACGTGTGTGTGCTGTATGGACAGCGCGTGTGCTGTATGGACAGATGTGTGTGCTGTATGGACAGACATGTGCTGCATGGACAGATGTGTGCTGCATGGACAGACGTGTGTGCTGTATGGACAGGCGTGTGTGCTGATGGACAGACGTGTGCTGTATGGACAGCCGTGTGTGCTGCATGGACAGACGTGTGCTGTATGGACAGGCGTGTGTGCTGCATGGACAGACGTGTGCTGTATGGACAGGCGTGTGTGCTGCATGGACAGACGTGTGCTGTATGGACAGCCGTGTGTGCTGCATGGACAGACGTGTGCTGTATGGACAGGCGTGTGCTGCATGGACAGACGTGTGCTGTATGGACAGACGTGTGTGTGCTGTATGGACAGCGTGTGTGTGCTGTATGGACAGACGTGTGTGTGCTGTATGGACAGACGTGTGTGTGCTGTATGGACAGACGTGTGTGTGCTGTATGGACAGGCGTGTGTGCTGCATGGACAGATGTGTGCTGTATGGACAGGCGTGTGCTGTATGGACAGACGTGTGTGCTGTATGGACAGGCGTGTGTGCTGTATGGACAGACGTGTGTGTGCTGTATGGACAGACGTGTGTGTGCTGTATGGACAGACGTGTGTGTGCTGTATGGACAGACGTGTGTGTGCTGTATGGACAGACGTGTGCTGTATGGACAGACATGTGCTGTATGGACAGGCGTGTGTGCTGTATGGACAGACGTGTGTGTGCTGTATGGACAGACGTGTGTGTGCTGTATGGACAGACGTGTGTGTGCTGTATGGACAGACGTGTGTGTGCTGTATGGACAGACGTGTGTGTGCTGTATGGACAGACGTGTGTGTGCTGTATGGACAGACGTGTGTGTGCTGTATGGACAGACGTGTGTGTGCTGTATGGACAGACGTGTGTGTGCTGTATGGACAGGCGTGTGTGCTGTATGGACAGCCGTGTGGCTGCATGGACAGACGTGTGCTGTATGGACAGGCGTGTGTGCTGATGGACAGACGTGTGCTGTATGGACAGACGTGTGTGCTGCATGGACAGACGTGTGCTGTATGGACAGGCATGTGTGCTGTATGGACAGGCGTGTGCTGTATGGACAGACACGTGTGTGCTGCATGGACAGACGTGTGCTGTATGGACAGCCGTGTGTGCTGCATGGACAGATGTGTGCTGTATGGACAGACGTGTGCTGCATGGACAGACATGTGCTGTATGGACAGGCGTGTGCTGTGTCATGTCCACAGCCCTCCCATTCCCAGGGCAGGCTGTCCCGTGATTTGGGACACGTGTTGGTGTGACATCCAACAAGAGAATTGTTTTCTGTCCAATAACAGATTGAGATGCTGTGAACAGCAGTTGCATCTCCAAGTGTGGGAGCAAAGTGCCCATGGAGCTGATCTTTTCCGTCCCAGTCCTGTTCCTGGTGCTCCTCGGGAGTTCTGCCTCTCACTTACTCAGAGCAAAAGCTGACACAGCTTCTGCTCCCATGTTTTTCTTTAACAGATGATCTTAAGAGCATTAGAGCTCCTGCTGAGCAAACTTCGATGCATTTCAGCAAATATTGTGTTTTGAAAAAAGGGCTTTGTCAACTTCGTAGAAAGGACAATGCAGTCAGAACGGGATTTCTTTTCAACCAGACACTCAACAAAGTACCTCATTTTTGGAAACGTATATGGAATCCTGAGCAATACCATGTTACATTTTGGTGCTTTTGTAGAACAATTCCAAGCCATAGAATTTTCTATGAAAGAAAGGAATGTGCTGATAAGATATGAGAGGATTTTGTATACTTTCTCTCTCACAGGCACCTCTGTTTTTTTCTCTTTGTGTGTGTGTGTGTGTGTGTGTGTGTGTGTGTGTGTGTGTGTATAATATATATACCTGCACTTAACCAAAAGTTAAGTAGTATTTAATTTAAGTATTTCAGCTTTGACCTACTTACAACTTTTCATTTAATTAAAAAAAAAATCTGAAGAAGTTAATAAAATGTTTAGACAAACCTTTCAGTCTTGTGAGCTTAAAGGAATAATCCTCTTTGCATGCCTAATAATGTTGTTGGTGTCTAATGGGATTTCATTTTCACACATGTGGAAGTGTCCTGTGTGATAAATGTTTGGCTGCTGAAATAACTTAAAACCTGTGCAGACGTTCAGGGCAGGCGCAGGGTCTGGCCCTGCTGTAGGCACAGCTTACTGATAAATCTCTTCGGATGGGTTTAGAGCATCCAGTTTACTAAAGCTTGAATACAAACACAGATGCTGAGTCTTAGGGCTCTGTCAACCATATTTGGTCTTACAGAAGCCAGGAGATTTTTGTAATTCTGTGTCTAATCTCAAAAATTCAGTTTATAGAGCAACTTTAGTAGTCATCCATACTAGAATGGCCAGGCTCATCTGTTCTTTAATTTAACGAAGATGAATCAGATGTTTGGATTTTCAAAAAACCCTGTATTAAGAGGGATATTTATTTTCCATCCTAATTTTAATAGTAAGTAATTGACATAATCTTAATTAGAGTAATTTCACATTACAAGAATAAATTACCATTCTTACACATTGCAGGAGACACCTTTAGTTACCTGAGTTCTGGGGACCTGAGTTGGGTTTTTTTTGTGTTCCTTTTCATTTTTCAGTGGTTCTTTTTACAAGACTTTGTGCCTCTGGTAAGACTCTCCTATTTTTATCAGAAGAACAAAGTTTGTGAAAGAAGGATAATGAAGAGAAACAGTGTGAGATGATTGGGGGAGAAAAATTTCATCCCTTAAGGGTCAGCCTAAAAGAGCATGATTTAGAGCAGAATATAGCTGGACTTTTGTAAGACAAGCAGCAACTTTTCATGCTCGGATGGGGATTCTTGGGTTAAATTGCTATCTTTGAGTTCTGAACTTGGAAAGGTATTAAAGTGGAATTAAACCTTTACACAATCCTGCTCTTGTGTCATTCAGGATTTTTTTGGGTTGTGTTTAATTGTACATCCCAGCAGGGTTCTGAGTGACTGGTGCTCTAAAGAAACAAGGGGTAGGGTTAAGTCTGCAGCCCACTGCTCCCTGCTAATCCTTCTTGTTCCTTGAAGAAGGATTTACTTTTGCTGCCAGCTTGTGAAAGACTTTCCTCCTCCTGAAGAGATTGTTGTGGCTTTCCTGGGGAGGTGTGGTTGCTATAGCAGGGAGTCACGCCTGGGTATTCTCTCAAACCCTACTGAGAATGGGCCAAAAAAGAGCCAAAGAAGAGTAAAACTGGGGATTAAAAAATGGAACAATGGGAGACAGGAAGATAGGAGTGGGAACAAATGGGAATTACAGCACCAAAAATAATGCAAAGTGACAAAAAGAGGAAATAGAAAAATAATAGCTGACAGTTGGACTGAAAAGACAAACACTACAAAAGAACAATTTATTTTCAACAGGCGAAGAACGTAAAAAGGCATCTGGGAAATAAGACACAGCCCTATGTCAAGGACTTTCTTGGTTCTTACTGTATTGCAAACATACATGCACCAAGTACACAAAACTGTTTCATGCTTCCCTCTCGGTTCCACTTTTGCCAAAATCTATTTATTTGAAAGAAAACCTTCTTCTATTTTAAACTGTGCGTTTAACAGCAAATACTTCTTTGCTATTAAATCATGTCTCTAACTGTGTCTGTTCCTTGGGACTAAACATAGAATAATTCTAGGTTTTACATATAAAATATTGACACACATATCAGTAGCAGAAGAAAAGATCCAGGACTGCTAAAATTCTGTTCTTGAATGCTTTTCAGAGAAATAACTGCCTCTAGTGGGCACTTGGTTTTGCTGCTGCTGATTGGAGACAGATTCTTTGGTTCCTCCCATGGCGATGCCACCTCTACCTGTCCCTGCTGTGCCCTCTCCTCTCCTCTCCTCTCCTCTCCTCTCCTCTCCTCTCCTCTCCTCTCCTCCACTCTCCGTCTCCCTCCTCTCCTCTCTCTCCCTCCTTCCTCTCCTCTCCTCTCCTCTCCTCCTCTCCTCTCCCTCCTCTCACTCTCCTCTCCTCTCCTCTCCCCTCTCCATCCTCCCCTCTCCTCCTCTCCTCTCCCCTCCTCCTCTCCCCTCTCCTCTCCCTCCTCTCCCTCTCCTCTCCTCCCTCCCTCTCCTCTCCTCCTCCTCTCCTCTCCTCTCCTCTCCTCTCCTCTCCTCTCTCCTCTCTCTCCTCTCCTCTCTCCCCTCCCTCTCCCTCTCCTCTCCTCTCCTCTTCCTCTCCTCTCCTCTCCTCTCCTCTCCTCTCTCCTCTCCCTCCTCCTCTCCTCTCCTCTCCTCTCCTCTCCTCTCTCTCTCCTCCTCTCCTCTCCTCTCCTCTCTCTCCCTCCTCTCCTCTCCCTCCTCTCCTCTCCTCTCCTCTCCCCTCCCCCTCCTTCCCCCGAGCTCATCCCCCAAAATGCCACAGAGCTTTCTGGAGGAGTTTACAAGCTGCATTTTGGCCCTAACCTCCCTTGCTCTACTGACAAAACACAGCCTGATTTTGCAGAGATTTGAGTATTTCCATCTCAGTGAAAGAAGCAGAAATTTTCATTCAGTGTAAAATTTGTCACAATCCAAATAGAATTTTAAAATGAGCCAGTTCCACATCTAACAACAAATCTCTCTGAATGCCTTTCCTGCACCCCACTGCTTTATATACAGGGGAGGCAGAGAGATATAATAGATGAAACATTTTGTTTATGAAGTGTCTATGTTTTGTTTTATTTCACATGTTTTTGCAATATAGATAACAGATTACACCATAGAGCTTTCATTGCCTTGTGCTATAAAGATACTATAAAGCCTTTCTGGGTATTAATAATAGATTGTGTTGATGAGTTTGGAGAAGCTGGCAATAGACCCCCCACTGCAAAGACATTAACACCACAGGACTAAGGTATCTTTCCCTTGCAAATCAGTTGCTAAATTGGCTGTGTTGAAAGAGTTTGGGCACAAGCTCTCTACCAGCATCGCTGCAGCGGCACAGGAAGTGATTTTGTTTTATACTGGCAAATAGCATTTCTTCCTCTTAATGGTCTTAGTTGGGAGGAAAGCCTTGTGTAAATTCTTTCCCTAAGTCATTCTTGCCAGCCAAGAAATAACTTTAAAATAACATTTGAATTGCTTTGACACATGATCATTTTTTTCTGCAAAAGTGAAGACCGGGCCAGTGAATCACAATTGTACAATTTCTCTGCTTATGGGGCCTTTAGGGTGAAATCTCATATGAAAATTGCATTAGAAGAATTTCCCTATGTTGTTGGTGATGTAAATTCAGTGTGCCATTTAGGGAACAAGAAGGATAAGATGTCTCTGAGAGCAGAACTGTTCCACGGGCTGGAGCGGGGCTGTGCCGTGGTGCCCCTCCTCTGGATATGGGTGGAGACATAAAGGGAGAAAATGAAGGTGGATTTAGTTTAATTTGTGTAAATGACTGAATAAAAATCCAAAGGCAAAAAAGGGAGTGCCCGGTTGGTTTTGGGGGCCGCTGCCCTCGGCTGAGTAGAGTTGAGGCAGAAATGAAACTCCCTGAACGATGCTTTTACAGCCCCTTGGTGATTTGGAGAATGCAAAACACAGCAGCAGAAGCACATTCAGCCCCTTTGAAGCTCAGGGATAAAAAAATAACATTTTCACAAATTTTCGCACTGCCTAAAAATTAATTCTAACAAAATCATCTCATTCTGTTAATTCATTAAGACTTCTTAATTGCAGCCCCAGCTTTATCCATTCAATTGACGCCCTTCAGTTTTATAACAGTTTCTGTTCTACAGAACAGATTAGGAGAAAATTGCAGCCATAATCTGTACAGTGCAATTGCCGTGCTATAAAGAGGAATGGGAGTAGCTGAGAAGAGCAATTGGATTCCCAAAGGTGGAGCACAGTAGAGCAATATCAGTGACTTTGTAAATGAAAAATTGTTTTAATTCCCTTCTAACAGCAATAATTCTATTCTTCATAAATTTTTCCATCAAAGTGTTGTATGGAAAATGCTATAAAATAGAACAGCGTGGCAGTGTTGAAAGACAGTTGAACAAAGTGGTCAATTAGGGGATGAAAATTAAGCAAAGAGAAGAATTCATTCTGTCACATTCTGCTCAAAGCGCAAAACTGCTCTGCACTTTGCATTTTATGTTCTACTCTATAGTTAAGGGAGATGTAAGTATTTAGGTCATTCTGGTCCCCCTTGAGCAAGTTGCATGAGGATGGAAGCTTTAACTGGTTGGTGTCTTTGTGCCTCTGTTGAGCATCCGTCCCACCCGAGCTGCTGTGCCGGTGAGCGCGGGGCTGCCCAGGGTCAGAGAGGTCTCAGCGGCAGGAAATGGTGTAGGGATGGTTTTCTGTGAGCTTGGCTTGGCACAGACTGTTCCTGGGCTGAGCTCCTGCGGGACAGCTCGGTGGGTTTGTGGTGGCACACACAGTGAGGGTGGAGCTGTGGCTCCGACAGTGCCCACAATTGGAGTCCCACCAGCCCAGAGCGAGATTTGGCCCCTCTCGCTCGCTGTTTGAACCGTCAGCTCGTCCTGGCAGGGGAGTGTAGCACTCCTCACAGAAATACAGCTAAAATACTTACCTGAAGAAAAAGTCACTCATTACCAAGACAGGCAATATGTAATTTGTCAATCCAAATCCACATTGTGTAGTGCTGGTTTAACACAAGATACCCCAGGAGCTGGTGTTCATACTACTGCACCTCTGGAGAGAGGGTTAATAAATATTTTCTTCAGTTCTCCCTGAAGAAGAAAAAGGTTTCTTTGTTTTAGTTTCTCTCTAAATATTATTTTTTTTCTAGAAACTTTTAATTTTTGCATATTTTATTACTACTCAATGAAAGGGAATTCTTTTCCTTATAGTGAAGTTTCAGTTATGAAATTTACTTTACTTTAATAAACAATGTAATTATTTCTTCTGCAGGGAAAAGATTTTAAATGGATTGTTTCTTTTTTTAAGGGGGTGGGGTGTTTCAAATCATAAAATTAGAATATTCTATTCCTGTTGTGCTTCACTGCATTCAGGATGTTTTGAATGTTCAGAATTGAGTGCAACTAAGGAACAGTTTTTCTATTTAATAAGCATCTATGATCTGTAAGATGCTACAAAAAATACTCAGGTCCTCTGGTGGAACAGCCCCATGCATACTGTTTTTCCAATTCTATGCCATCTAAAGAAAGAAGTATCAAAATTTCTCCCAAAGAACAAGGAGCAGCTGTCTTTCATTAGTAATTTCATTTCTTCTCTTAATAAAACTCAGTTGTGTGAAAGCATAATGTATTTTACTCCAGCTCTTCGCTGTTCCATGGCACAGGAGTGTGGGGTGAGCTCCCAGAACAGACCCCGACAGGGCTGAGTCAGGAGGGTGTGAGCAGAGAGAAGAGCATCACACAGACTGCAGCGAGACAGTTTACAAAAGCTGTGGCCACTACTTTTGTGTATTTATTAAATAAAGAAAAGCCGGGTGTCTGCCGTGGTTGCTGCAACTCATAATGTCAGAGTAGCACAGAGAGGGAAATGACTGAAGGTCTCGTGTAGGTGGGTACAGATCTGTCCTCTCGCACACGTCAAACACAGCTTAATAACTTCCTATTTACTGCTTCGTGGCAGAGGCCCAGCAAATAAACAACCTGCCTGAATAAGTCTATTTTTCTACCTTTGTCCTGTATAACAAACCTCTTGAACCACACTTAATGTGAACGGCAAATTTCACACTGCACATGGAGATCACTCAGCACAGATTTAATTAGTTATAATAAAACAATTAAAATCTATTTACCTACAGACAGGAGGAAATTAAGGACCGGACTGAGCCATGGAAAGGTAAAGGGGGGGTTGTCAGGAGTGTAAACAGCACAACTGTGATTCTCAGGAGCAAAGCAGGGTCAAACTTACTGAGATAACTGTGCAGGAGATCATAAATCAGGGGTCTGTATTACACTCCAGATGGCTGTGCCACGCAGGAAGGCACAGTGGATCATGTAACTGTGGTTGTTTGTAAGGATTACTGATTCAGCCTGAATTCACAAGGATATCCTAACAAATAAAATCTTTATGGCCTCTTCCGCCGGTGAACATTTTCATCTACTGGTTAAAGTCAGGACATGTCTTATCATTTGCATTGCGTCTGATATATATGTAAAATTAATTTGAGTTCACCCAGTTTTAGCTGGTAAAGACTTTTTTATTATCTAATACTGTATAGTTGCTTCAGAGCATTTATTGTGAATGCTGTGATGGACAGACAAGCCATTGTTCTGAGCTTTAGCTTGGCTGAGTCCCCCAAGTGTTCCAGGCATAGAGGCAAACACACTTAGAAACTCCTAAACCTATTGAGTTGTCTTTCAAAATTGTCCAGGCAACAGAATTTATTTATAAAACTCTGCAATCATTGATTCAAAACAAGGTTTTCTTGTTCTGCTGTTCTTCTTTGTCCTCTTTGAACAGTTTTCTTTGGAATGTTTTCGTTGTGCTTAGGAGTCGAAGATTTCCTGCGGCTTCTAATAAAGGCATTTGATTTCCACTCTCCACATACTTTAACACATCCAAGGGTTTTGAGGTTTGACATTAACTTAAGAGAGCTGGAGACAATCAGGCATGGGGGTAAAAAGCCAGAGTTATGCAAATTATTTTTAAAATGTATAGAAAGCAAAAGAAATATTCCTTTAAATGTGGTTGGTGTGGGACAGTCTTTGTCTCAGCACCGAATATCTGTGTGCTCCCCTTCAAATTTATGGCTTTGATTGAAACCTGTAAAGGGGTGATCTGTAAAGTATTCCTGCTATCCTACACTTCCCAACAGGTTTATTACCATTCGTTTATAAAATGAACAGTCTAACGAGCAGTGGTTTAGATCACAGCTATCAAAGTCTGGTCATTTGTCAAGATTAGTTTCCTGTTGTGAGACTGCCTTGTGCAAAAAGAGTGCATAACCTTGTGTTCCTCTTGGGAAGCTGAAAAATTACCTATAAACACCCTATAAGATAGGTTTAATGAAGATTTTATAATCTCAGAATTCAACCCAACATGCTGCTTTGTGTGTGTGTGTATTTGTGTGAATGCATGTTACAATGCAGAGTACCTGCGTACAGGGGAGAGAATTTTCTTGACAAGAGTTAAATCTGGGATATGAAGTCCATGCAGTATTGTCGGGGCAATTTAATGCTCATTTGAAAGAGTTAGTATATACTGATGGCAGTGTAATTTGTTAGAGCTAAAAGGCTGCCTTGGGAAGTGCTGTTGCAAAAGCACCAGCATTCCCGGAATAGTCGGCTGCCGGTAAATAACCAAGTATTTTCTGTTCATGTTAGATATATTTATTTTGAAGCAAAAAATACCCACTCAGTAAGGTGACAGCAAAGGTGGTGGTCGGGGAAATAACACACTGCACAGGACAAGGAGGTTATTTTTTTTTGGTCCCAGTTTGAGGGAAGGTAAAAGGGATTGATTCTTTTCTGGGCTTTTCTTCTTGAAATTATCTGTAAACGGTGTTACATTTGTGTTTTCACTGTCACTGGAAGGTGGCATATTGTGCGGTTTGCTTGGGAGACAGCCGGAGGCAGCGGCCCCGAGCGGGAGCGGTCTGAGCCCCGGGCCAGCGGCAGCCCGGCTCTCGGAACGGGGCTGGAACGGGGCCGAAACGGGGCTGGAACGGGGCTGGAACACTCCCGAAACGGGGCCGAAACGGGGCCGAAATGGGGCTGGAACACTCCCGGAACGGGGCTGGAACACTCCGGGAACGGGGCCGAAATGGGGCCAGACCGCTCCCGGACCGCTCCCCGACCCCTCCGGGACCGCTGCCCGCTCTCCCCTCGCTGGGGTGGGGAGGTGGGCGGCGGGACGGGGTCTCTGGAGCCCTTTTTTGAGCGTTTGCCGGTCCAGCGGCGCTGTGACAGAACCCCCGACTGCGGCGGAGCCTGGACACGGCCGGAGCGGCCACGGTATCGGTGTGACCGGACACGGGCACGGTCAGAACCGCCCCGTCCATCCCGGTGTGACCGGACATGGGCACGGTCAGGGCCGCCCCGTCCATCCCGGTGTGACCGGACATCAGCACGGTCAGGGGCTGTCCCGTCCATCCCGGTGTGACCGGACATCAGCACGGTGGGCTGCCCGTCCATCCCGGTGTGACCGGACATGGGCACGGTCAGAACCGCCCCGTCCATCCCGGTGTGACCGGACACGGGCACGGTGGAGCCGCCCCGTCCATCCCGGTGTGACCGGACATCAGCACGGTCAGGGCCGCCCCGTCCATCCCGGTGTGACCGGACACGGGCACGGTCAGGACCGCCCCGTCCATCCCGGTGTGACCGGACATCAGCACGGTCAGAACCGCCCCGTCCATCCCGGTGTGACCGGACATGGGCACGGTCAGGGCCGCCCCGTCCATCCCGGTGTGACCGGACATCAGCACGGTCAGAACCGCCCCGTCCATCCCGGTGTGACCGGACATGGGCACGGTCAGAACCGCCCCGTCCATCCCGCGGGGGTGGCACAGTGCGCACGGGGGTGCGGTGCCTCCGCTCCGGCTCTGCCGCTCCTGAGCTCTCCAGGTGTGCCCCGTCCTAAGGACAGAGGGGTCAGGCTTGGTTAAATGAGTCAAATAGGTTTAAGCAGCTAAACAGAAGAATTTTTTTCATCGTGCCTTTTTCTTTTTCCTCTTTCTGTGTTAATTCTTTTGGACATGTTATTGTGTAGAGATAAAAAATATGTTGTGCTTAGGAATTTGCTGGCTAATGCACTGTAAGGAAAACCTTGCGGACACAGCAAGGAGATTGTACAAAGTAATCCGGCTGGTTCACGGCAGTGCCCAGCGTCCTGTGTGGCATCGGTTTCCTTTGGACAGATTTAATTCGTTAATACCTGAAGAAGAGCCGCTCAGTGCGCCTGGCACAGCCGTTCCCGTGAGTTGTGATCGTGCAAGGTGTGCCCTGAGCCGGCCCGGCCCCCAGTGCTCACTCCCAGATGGGAACAGCCCCGTCCCCATCTCGCAGACTTTTTCTGGAACCACATTGATATTTGCTTTTCCCTCCTGCCCACTTGGGCTCCAGCTCTTTGCTGAGGGTTCGTGCCTGCCATTTCCCTGCACTTCTCAGCTCAGACAAAATGGAGGCTCTGGAGGAATGAATAACTACTACAGCCTTTGCCTTCTAAAATCAAGGAGAATTGCCCTTTTAGAGAAAAATTATAATTTTTATGATGATAAAAAAAAGTCAGCATACCCCAAGCTAAAAAGCAGAATCTAATTCTTTTTCCTGTGAATACACAGGTGCAGAGGCGCTCGTTTCCTTGCTGAAATGTAAATGTTCATGCACCTTGCGCCGTGATGTATTGCCATAAAAGACACTGAATTTCAAATCACCAGCACACCAGGTGACATAGGGATGTAACGTAGCGATTTGTCTTTATTTGAGGCAGCCCGTTTCAGAAATCTCACTTAGGGAGATTCCCAGTTGCCATTAGAAAAGCAAAATAAAATTAATCTAAATAATTCTAACTTAAAACTTGAAAATTAATGATGGATTAAAGACAGGCTTTTTAGAGCATTAAGAAGAACTAGTCTGGATACAGTGTGTGTTCTGGGGTCTGTGATTACACTGGTAATTTTGCAGATTGTATCACTGTTTATCTCTGCTGAAGGATGTTTCACACCATTTGAAATGCTTCCTTCAGAGACAAGTTGTTCTGGAATAACTCAACATCCAAAGAAAAGCTGTTATTTCACTCCTCTCTTTATGGATTACATGTGTGTAATTGTGTGTGTATGTACATGTGTTGACTTTGCCTCAGCAAAAGCACAGACTTTTCATGCTCATTTCTGTGTTTATCAGCCTCCTCAGACAATACCAAAAATGGAAAGTCGTGAAATCTGTTCAGAATAGGGCTTAAGTGCTGAAACCAGAGACCCTGCATAAAACAAAGCAGGAGCTGGTCCTTCCTCTGAAAGGTGAATTCAAATACATCTGGGTTTGAGTGATTATCCAACTTTGAGAGTTCCCTTCTGTTTCTCATTTTGAAAAGGAAAAAAACCACAGAGATAAGGACAGATCTTAGTGGGCTTTGTCTGGCAAAGGTGATTTGGGGAATCTCGAGACCAAAGGGATTGAGATTTGAAAGAATTGCCTGCTTGTTTCCAAGCCTAAGGTTGCGAGTCTTGCAGCGTGCAGAAGCACGAGCCAGGCTGGTGTTTGCAGGGTTTGCTGGGTTTGGTTCTGTGCAGGGTTTGGTCTGACACTCCTCTCCTCACAGGCTGGTGTTTGCAGGGTTTGCTCGATTCAGATCCATGCAGGGTTTGATGTGACACTCTCTCCCCACAGGCTGGTGTTTGCAGGGTTTGCTGGGTTTGGGTCCATGCAGGGTTTGGTCTGACACTCCTCTCCCCACAGGCTGGTGTTTGCAGGGTTTGCTCGATTCAGATCCATGCAGGGTTTGGTCTGACACTCCTCTCCCCACAGGCTGGTGTTTGCAGGGTTTGCTGGTTTGGATCCATGCAGGGTTTGCTGGTTTGTTCTGGCAGGGTTTGGTCTGACACTCCTCTCCCCCAGGCTGGTGTTTGCAGGGTTTGCTGGGTTTGCGTTCTGTGCAGGGTTTGGTCTGACACTCCTCTCCCCCAGGCTGGTGTTTGCAGGGTTTGCTGATTAGATCCATGCAGGGTTTGGTCTGACACTCCTCTCCCCACAGGCTGGTGTTTGCAGGGTTTGCTGGATTTGGATCCATGCAGGGTTTGCTGGATTTGGATCCATGCAGGGTTTGCTGGTTTGGATCCATGCAGGGTTTGGTCTGACACTCCTCTCCCCACAGGCTGGTGTTTGCAGGGTTTGCTGGATTTGGATCCATGCAGGGTTTGCTGGGTTTGGATCCATGCAGGGTTTGCTGGATTGATCCATGCAGGGTTTGCTGGATTCAGATCCATGCAGGGTTTGGTCTGACACTCCTCTCCCCACAGGCTGGTGTTTGCAGGGTTTGCTGGATTTGGTTCTGTGCAGGGTTTGGTCTGACACTCCTCTCCCCGCAGGCTGGTGTTTGCAGGGTTTGCTGGGTTTGGTTCTGTGCAGGGTTTGGTCTGACACTCCTCTCCCCGCAGGCTGGTGTTTGCAGGGTTTGCTGGATTTGGATCCATGCAGGGTTTGCTGGGTTTGGTTCTGTGCAGGGTTTGGTCTGACACTCCTCTCCCCACAGGCTGGTGTTTGCAGGGTTTGCTGGATTTGGATCCATGCAGGGTTTGCTGGGTTTGGTTCTGTGCAGGGTTTGGTCTGACACTCCTCTCCCCACAGGCTGTTTGCTGCCAAGTGCAGCGGCTGCATGGAGAAGATCGCTCCCACCGAGTTTGTGATGCGTGCCCTGGAGTGTGTGTACCACCTGAGCTGCTTCTGCTGCTGCGTCTGCGAGCGCCAGCTCAGGAAGGGAGATGAGTTTGTCCTCAAGGAGGGACAGCTGCTCTGCAAAAGTGACTATGAGAAGGAGAAAGACTTGTTGAGCTCGGTCAGCCCAGATGACTCCGACTCAGGTAAGCTTTTCCCATCCCTGCTCTGAGTGGAAAAGCTGCAGGAGTTTGTAGAGCCTTCTTATAGAAAAGTACATCGATTTCCACATCCGCTTTATCTATATGCAGGTGCCACCTATGCAAATGTGCAGGCACAGCTGAAAACATTCCTACTCACAGTCTGCTTTCCCTAACCTGACTCCCTTCCTCAACTTCCTGCTTAGTAAAAGACAAAATCTTTCTGTTTTCTGCAAAGGGTTTTCCTATAAGATCATGAAACATGAATCAGAGTGACTTCAGCTACCCAGGGTCTCACTCAAGTGAGGCAGCAGTGCACTGTTCTCCAAAGGCATTTTTCCATCCACTTAATGTATTTTTCAGGGGATCTTCCACACGTACTGTTCCAGCACTAAGTAGGGAAATGGGCACAGCAAAAATACAATTTTTGAGAGGAATCTCTCGGCCAATCACAAATAGTGCCTTTAAGAAAGATTACAAGTATAACATAGAAGTGCTGAAGAACTTTTTGGAACCAGATCTGGCTTGTGATCAGCAGTGAGGAGCTACCACAGTAGCACAAACCAGCCTTAGTTTCAATTTCATTTTCCTTTGGCACAAAGGCGAGTTTCTTACTCCTGGAGATGCCTTTTTTTCCCTCATTATTCTCTGTTAGCCAAACCCAAACCTGAAAAACAAGCTGACAAATTAAACAAGTTGTTTGTTTCCCATTGTCTAACACACTGAAAACGCTGATCTCCCAGAGGACTGTGTGAGAGCACACAGCCTGCAAAGCCCTGGCTGAGAATGTGTCCTGCTTCAATCAAATATTTATCCACTGCACTCAAAAGTAACTCTCCAATGTGCAGTATTAATCCTCACAAACCTTTCCTTAGAAATGGCATGCTGGAAAGTTAATAATGTCGTGGTTATTAAAATGGCTGAACTTCTCTTTAATCATTAGGCCAAAGATGCTTATTAAAGCAAAAGGTGATTAAACTGCTAGGTGCATAATAATCAGACCCTAAAATGAATTAAAGTCTGATTTGTTGATTCCCCAAATGTAGTCTTTCAGTATATAAAAATTTCTGTGTGTTTCTTCATGCTGAAGTCCCTATAATAATGTGATAATGTTTTCTAGAAGAAAAATCAGTAGTCTGGTGAAATAAAATATGCTGAGTTGGAAAGCTGATTTTCACAACAAAATTTGTATTTACCCCTCAACCTTTGCCACTGTGCTTGAGATTTCCCAGGACGATATACCAACACATGTAATATCACCAGACTGTATGAGGATTCAGAATTTAGTTATAGAAAATACAAAGCATCTCATTGGTCTACGTGAGCACATGCACGTATTTACTGAGGAAGAGAACTTGCACATACAGACACGTTATAATGCACAGAGGAGGATTACTGGTGTTTTCTGTGGAAAGTGAAAATGAGATGACAAAGATTATGCTTAATATTATCTCTAGAGCTTCAAAATTTTCAGAACAATATTCAATAACTGGAATCTGCACTGTATTTAGTTAGACAGGCTTTGAGACACTTGTGTGATCCTTTCCTGATGCTGTTTTGCTGCTGCAGCAGTGAAGGCAGTAGGATCAGATAATGCTTCAGGAGAAGCTGGAGCTGGGCTGTGAAGGGAAAGGTGTTTATCTGGTGCTGAGATTGGAGCTGATGAGCTCTCCGAGAGATGCTGGAAGGGCACAAATTCTCTCTGTGCCCAGTTCCTGGAAATACTGAAGCATATTCTGAGTTTCCATCCCCTGATCAGTCCCATGTCCTCAATTAAAAATTGAAAACATTGTTATGCTTTTGTGGCGTTTGATTTAGGCAGAGTACACAGATCTGAGATAGTCTCTTCCTGCCCACAGCTGCTTTAGGATTCAGATAACCATGGGACAGTAGTTGAACCTATTGACTGAAGAGCAGTTCTCAAACATCCTGTTTTCTTGGTGCAACAAGTGCAATTATTATCCTGTTTCTCACCAGTCAAAAGTGATGATGAAGATGGAGATGTGAAGCCCACCAAAGGCCAAGTAACCCAAGGGAAAGGAAGCGATGATGGCAAGGACCCGAGAAGACCCAAACGACCAAGGACAATACTCACCACGCAGCAGAGACGAGCATTCAAAGCATCCTTTGAAGTATCCTCTAAGCCCTGTAGAAAGGTGGGTGCTTCACGAGGAATGAAATCAGTCCTGACAGCCCCAGACAGTCCCTGCCACTCCCTGGGACAATGGCACTTCTCCTCGGGTGCAACCAGAGCACTTTGTCTGGGCAGAAGTCTTCTATGGGTAAAATAAAAAACATGAAATGACTTAGTGCAATGTTCCTCAGCTCAGACTGTTTTTTGAGTAGTTACAGAACCAGTAGTGCCATCAGGGCAGAACTTGACAACACCGTGCAAAAATATGATGAATTTTAGAAGTAATGCAACACATGCAATTTTTGTTGTAAATACAAGTGCTCCTCCTAACAAAACCGATTAGGGTTCTTTGGGGTTTTTTTAGCTTTTGAACAATTGCATCATTAAGCATTTCCTCCTGCAGGTCAGAGAAACCCTGGCAGCTGAAACAGGGCTCAGTGTGCGAGTGGTCCAGGTCTGGTTTCAAAACCAAAGAGCAAAGGTAGGCTGTTCCTCCCGTTCTCAAAAGTCAAGTGCAGGTTATGCCTCAGCATGGGCTCTTGCCCCAAATGCAGCTCACGGTGCAGAAATGCCATGGCTGAGCTCTGAGGGCTCTGCTTGTGCTGCTCACTGCATCCACACCAGAAAGACAACTTCTGAACACAGATATTAGATTCATATGCTCAAAGTAACACGTGGTTGGGAGTAAATTTTGCATGTAAATCTGAACTGGAAACTAAAATGTTTAAGCTTAGAATTGAAACTGAACCGACAGCAATGTCTGCATAAGTATAAATGGTCTGTGTTAACTGATAAGATGTTTGCAGAGAGTTTTGTAAGGAAACAAAATTGTTCCATTTGGGGCTGTGAGGTTGTTCTGTTCTGTTCTGCTTTTTTCAGATGAAAAAGCTAGCACGAAGGCACCAACAGCAGCAGGAGCAGCAGAACTCACAGCGACTGGGACAAGGTAGGGGATTTGTGATAAAGCAAAGTGAGAAAGAATCTGCCCTTGTCTGGAGGGGCCATTCTCAGAGGATGCTTCAGCAGAGCCATCCAGGGGTGCGTGCAGGTCTGGGGTGATGTGTGAAATCAGCACTGGAGGCATTCTGAGGGGTGCCTGAGTGCCACACAGCTCAGCCCTGGTTCTCGTGGTGACAGCAGAGCCAGGGGTGCTCACACAGAAGCTGTTACCTCCTTTCCAGAAGAAATGTGCCATGTGGACGTGCTTCCACTGGAGGAAATCTCCAGGAGGCTTTGCTTCAGATGGATCCTGCAGTCTGTTCTGTTCTGCAGAAGGGGCAGCTCAGCTGGAATGTGCTCAGGGATAAGCCCTGCTGTCCCAGCCGAGCATGGAGAGCCCCTCCTGTGCTCCTGCAGGTGCTGGACTCTGTTTCACAGAGCTACCAGGGCTTTCCCTGCTGCTCTGTGCATACTCTGGACGAGCTGCAGCTCCCAAGACCTTGCAGCCTCAAATCCTCCACTTTACCCAGAGCCAGAAAAACTGGGAGCAGCAGAAGTTAGAGAAAAACTAGGCTCTGTCACACACAGTATACAGACTTTGGTAGGACAGGATGCAGCACCTAGGAGCTGCAGAAATTACTGTGGAGTCAGAAATTGCAAGTCTTTCAGCATATTGCTCAGGGTTCTATGCTTGGACAGAATCTGGAAAGTTTCTCTCACAGACAGGATCCTCCTGTGTGCATTTGCTGGGCTCATTTTTGCCGCTGATGCTGCCCCGTTCCCCAGCAGTAACCGTGCCTCCTCTTTGCTTTGCAGAAGTGATGTCCAACCGAATGGAAGGGATGATGACATCTTACACACCACTTGCAGCACCGCAGCAGCAGATTGTAGCAATGGAGCAAAGCAGTTATGGCACAGACCCCTTTCAGCAGGGTCTTACCCCTCCACAAATGCCAGGCGACCACATGAACCCCTATGGTAAGGCTTGCCTCATTCTGCCACATCCGAACTAGTGGGGCCGTGTGCTGGATCACACCTCACGGGGCAGCACCAGGACTGGCTTTTAGAATATTTTTTCTGGGATTTGTACCAGGGAATTTGTACCAGTTAGTTTCATGTGTATATTTTCTTATACACATAAGGGGGTAGAATAGAGCTTATCTCAAGCTTTGGAAACCTTTCAAAACTATTTCACAGTATAATTCTGATAAATGATAAAGGAAGCAGCATCACCTCACCAAGCTCCACTTTTTTAAACCACTGTCCAAGACACTGAAAAATAAACAGTACCAAATTCTAGCTCCTTCACAAGTTTTTCCTTTTTTCTTAGAAGCTTTGAGGAAAAAGTGCCTTCAATAAAGAGAAGTAATCTATTCATTACAAAACGAATAAGCAGCCCTTTAAGACCACTCAGATTGGATGCGTGGATCTGTTAAAGAGCAGCTCTTGAGCTACTAAAAGATGGGTTACCACAGGACATTGCTCCTGCATGGTTTTATTCTCTGTCCCAAATCAAGATGACGGTTTGCTTTCACCACACATCAAATGCATTACAAGCACTAAATGCTCCATGATTCATTCTGGACCAATGCAGTGTGGCATTTAAAAAGAGTGTCAGAGGGTTTTTCAGACTGTGATTCTCAGCCTTGGGCCCGTTTCAGGCTCATTTCTGCTGACCAGGAGCAGTGCACGTGCACAGGAGACCTGCTCTGGGTCTGTTCACTGCTTGTGTCAATGAAACAAGTCCATGGTGCACACCAGGAAATCTGGGAGGTCCTGTAAGGATCTGAGGAGATATGAAGTGCCCTCGAGCATTAGGTGGCTTGTGATTTGCTGGTTTGCTTGGCTTTCTGAGTAAAACTCGTTAGGAAGCAGTTCTGCGCTCCAGAAGAAGTGTAGGGGATGGCACAAAGCCCTTTCAAATAAGTGTGTGAAGAGAAAGAACCAGACTAACATTTGCACAGCCCCCAGGACTTGAGCTAGAGTTTCTTCTGTACCTCCAGTGTTGAAGTAAGCTGAAATCTTAGTTGCTAAGGCTAATAAACGGTGCTGTTCCAAACCAGCCCTAAAAGAGTGGAATTTTCTGAAAGGAGAGCATGTTTACAACTGATGTCACTTGAAGCCATAGAAGCTGGGTGTCTCTCTGGGTTCTGTCACACTGGTAGAACTTTCACTTAGTGTATAGATGAATATGACTCTTAGACCATGCTTCCCTGCCATGGGCACTCGATATCTGCTCCCACCTTTCTTGACAATGCCACTGTCCCCATGAGTGCCAGAGCCATGGAGGAGCTGAGGACGTGCTCCTCCCCAGTACTGTGGGCTCCCATTGTCAGCCAAGACTGTGTTTTGTGCTGCTGACTGAAATTTCACTTGAATCCTGGCAGGTTTGGGGGTGTTGCTGCCAGCTGACCCCTGTGGGTTGGTTGCAAGCCCTCGTCCGTGTAGATCAGAGCCTTAGAGCCAGAGTCTGTTCAGATGTGGCTGCAGAAGGGGCAGTGTTCCCAAACGTGCAGCATTGCCCATCCGTGTGTGCTGTGTCCTCCCCTGGCTGCACAGACCCAGCCTAACGTCTGCGTTTCATTTGCAGGGAACGACTCCATTTTTCATGATATCGACAGTGATACCTCTTTAACTAGCTTGAGCGACTGTTTTCTTGCCTCTTCTGAAGTTAACTCCATGCAGGCTAGAGTAGGAAATCCCATTGACAGGCTGTACTCTATGCAGAGCTCCTATTTCGCCTCATGAAAATAAAGGAACCTAGCAGCCGGCGTGTGTTTAGCCAGTGACTTTTCCAGTGCAGACTCTACAGCCATATGTTGCCCAGCTCTTCCTTCACAGTGACTCTGCTGCCTCTGGACTGCAAAGAGCGTTTTTTTAGGAAGACTGTCTCTGTTTGTGTATATGTGTATGTATGTTTATATATTTTAATAGCTACCTGCATACATACATATATAGAGAAACAAAACACATCCACCTGTCCCATACCCTTGATTCCCAGCTCGCGCCAGACCACGAGACAAGCACGGAAGGAACAGAAGAACCTGCTCGTCCTCAGCCTTTGATCTGGTTTGGTTTGAGCTCCTCATCCTAAAGGAAATGGATTTTATGGAAAGCTAGATCTTTTCCTTCTTTCTCTTCTCCTTTCTTTTGGATGTCTAAACTTTTTTTTTTAAAGCCACTGATATTGACATCAGTCGACCATATGACAAATAAATCAAAGAAACTGGAGATTCCTCCCTTTTCTTACTGCATGATTCATACTATGTTGTGGATAAATTGCCATTTGAACTGTGAGAAGTTAATGTAAATGTGACGTTCGAACATTTGTTTCCTTTCTACACTTTTTTTACATAACCTAGATCTGCTCATTAGTTTATAGCCCTTATGCATATGATACTGAGGAAACTGATTAATAGTATTTGTGGAGAAAGCCAGTGATTTCAGAATAAGAAAGGTCTATGGCCCTGGAGAGGAGATGCATGTTAGGGGCAGAGGCATTTAGGTTAGTATTGATCTTAAATAATTAAAACTGAAGGTGCTTTCAAGACAGATTTATTTAATTTTTTTGAAGTGTGAGATAAAAACATTTACATTTGTTTGTAAGTATTGAAGTGCCAAATTTCGAGTCTAGACCACGATTGGCAAACAAGTGTTGTTCATTCTGTTCTGTTTATTTGTTTTGCATGAGGCATAAATGTGCTGTTCTCTATTGTCCACCTGCAATAATTGAGCACTCCTTTAGTTATCTTGCCTCAGCAAGAATCGAGGACACACAGTACTAGCCTGAAGCACCACAAGTCCTGAAACGTGCACCAGCTGGGGACAGGAAACTGTGACAGGAATTTCAATGGGAAGTTCAGGTACGTTGAGCTGAAATTCCACCATGTCCTGCAAATCTCCCACTGCCAGGACTGTGTGACTGCAGCAGCAGCCAATGTCAGTGCCAGTGCTGTCAGAACAGCTGTACCGACTGAAGGGGCTGTCCCGGCTCACCTCCCATTGTCTCTGATGTTGAAGTTTGAGCATATGTCAAATAGGTTTTTGTAGGGCATAAAATATCATAAATAATAATAGTATAGCTATAAATATTGCCTGGTGGTAATTATGATGTGGAGAAGCAGACAAGTACAGTCATGGCTCTCAGTAGAGAAAACTTCATGGGGAAAATTTGCCAGGGTAATATCAGTAATTATAGGGTGTGTTCAAAATAGAGCTCATGGGGAAAGATTGGCAGGATAGGCACTTTCTCAAATAAATACCTTTAATATATTGACCGTAATAAATGAAAAACGAGTGCAAAGCTTTGGTTAATCTAGCTCCTCCAGGCTGAGGACTGAGACCAGGCCAGCACAGCAGTGTTCCTGTGGGGTTCAGCACAGCAGTGTGCCTGTGGGGTTCAGCACAGCAGTGTCCCTGTGGGGTTCAGTGTGGCAGTGTCCCTGTGGGGTTCAGCTGTGGCAGTGTCCACTGTGGGGTTCAGCGACGAGCAGTGTCCCTGTGGGTTCAGCGGCAGTGTCCCTGTGGGGTTTCAGCACGGCTAGTGTCCCTGTGGGGTTCAGTGTGGCAGTGTCCCTGTGGGGTTCAGCGTGGCAGTGTCCCTGTGGGGTTCAGCACAGCAGTGTCCCTGTGGGGTTCAGCACAGCAGTGTCCCTGTGGGGTTCAGTGTGGCAGTGTCCCTGTGGGGTTCAGTGTGGCAGTGTCCCTGTGGGGTTCAGCGTGGCAGTGTCCCTGTGGGGTTCAGCGTGGCAGTGTCCTGTGGGGTTCAGCACAGCAGTGTCCCTGTGGGGTTCAGTGTGGCAGTGTCCTGTGGGGTTCAGTGTGCAGTGTCCCTGTGGGGTTCAGGTGGCAGTGTCCCTGTGGGTTCAGCGTGGCAGTGTCCCTGTGGGGTTCACACCAGTGTCCCTGTGGGGTTCAGTGTGCAGTGTCCCTGTGGGGTTCAGTGTGGCAGTGTCCCTGTGGGGTTCAGTGTGGCGGTGTCCCTGTGGGGTTCAGCACCTTCTGTGGGACTGTGTGTCTGCCATGGAGGGGTAGGGCAGAGCAGGATCCTGTAACCCTGGTACCAGGGAGGAACAGCCCCTGTGGGACTCTGTGTGTGTCTGTGTGTGTGTGTGTGTGTGTGTGTGTGTGCACACGGGGGCACAGCCCAGTCCATTCCCAGCCCTCCCTTGTCCGAGGTGCAGACACTGTCACACTGTCCACAGACACTGTCAACACACTGTACACACACTGTCACACACGACACTGTCACACACCGACACTGTCACACACACTGTCAACACACACTGTCACACACACTGTCACAACAGACACTGTCACACACAACACTGTCACACCAGACACTGTCACACACTGTACACACACTGTCCACACAGCACTGTCACACACAGACACTGTCACACACAGACACTGTCACACACACACACTGTCACACCCAGACACTGTCACACACACTGTCACACACACTGTCACACACACTGTCACACAACACTGTCACACACACATCACCAAGACACTGTCACACACAGACACTGTCACACACACACTGTCAACACACCACACTGTCACACACACTGTCACACACACTGTCACCACAGACACTGTACACCACACACACTGTCACACACAGACACTGTCACACACACACACTGTCACACACAGACACTGTCACACACACTGTCACACACACTGTCACACACACACACTGTCACACACAGACACTGTCACACACACTGTCACAACACTGTCACACACACACATGTCACACACACTGTCACACACAGACACTGTCACACACAGACATTCACACTGTCACACCAGACACTGTCACACACACTGTCACACACACTGTCACACACACACTGTCACACACACACACTGTCACACACAGACACTGTCACACACACAGTCACACACACTGTCACACACAGCACACTGTCAACACAGCACTCACACACACACATGTCACACACAGACACTGTCACACACACACACTGTCACACACACACACTGTCACCACCACTGTCACACACCACTGTCACACACACTGTCACACACACACTGTCACACAACACTGTCACACACCACACACTGTCACACACCAGACACTGTCACACACAGACACTGTCACCACACGACACTGTCACACCACACACACTTCACACAAACACTGTCACACACAGACCACTTACACACAACACTGTCACACACACCACTGTCACACCCAGACACTGTCACACACACTGTCACACACACACACTGTCACACATAGACACTGTCACACACAGACACTGTCACACACACACACTGTCCACACAGACACTGTCACCAACACACGTCACAATAGACACTGTCACACACCGACACTGTCAACCAGCCTGGCTCAGCCCAGGGGCTCTGCTGGCTCTGGTGGCTCTGGTGGCTCTGCTGGCTCTGTGAGGGGACATTGCTGTCCCTGACCGTTCCCATTGCTGCCATCCCCAGGAAGGAGGGGCTGTCGTGTCCATGTGCTTTGCCTGGACCATTTCTTGCTGGGAATGTGGTTTCAATTGAGGGCTGTGAGCCCCTGGATGTATTTTGAAATGGAAAGGATTTTCTTTTCTTACCCGTCCTGTTCAAGTATTTTTCCCTTTCCTTGTGAATCAAAATAAATAACTATTTCCTTTCTCTCTGCATGATAGCAAACATCTATAAAGAACTCAGGTGATCCTCTCTGCTTGCAGGGCAGGAGCAAGCAGGTTTCATATGGCACATGTAAACATTTGTCACTTGTCACCACTGATCTCGATGGATTCATCGTTCCCCCCTCTCCCCTCTGCTGTGCTGCTTTACAGTCATAGAAAAGCCTCTCAGAAATACCAGTTTGTAGACTCCTCACACAGGCACAGCCTTGCTTCATATCTCACTACTGGCAGGATCAAAATGGCATTTTTGGTGTTTACAGGGACTTATATGAGAACTATAATGCGATCTACAGTTTGGAAACTGCCTTGTCCCAACTCTACCTCTGTATCTGGGATGGATGTTGAAAAATAATCCATCTCCAAGGAAAAAATCAGATACCACATTTTATAGCTGAAGTGACCATAACGTTTTGCTGATTTATTGGATGACTGTTTGCCACCTTTTTTTTCCTGCTTGTACATACCATGTCCTTTCCCTTGGTGTGTGGGATGATGATGCCTCAGCTCTTTGTTGCCCCATGTTCTACCACCTTTGGAGCCACAGCGCAACATTCAGGCCCTGGGCATATCTAACATTTCCCGTGCCATGGTGGCTTCTGCTGCTCCAGGAAGGGATGCATGGTCAAGGATTTCCAGTGGGCCTGCTATAGCTGGCAAAGGCCAAAGTTTATTAAAGCAAAATAAATGTCACTTTCTCTTGGTGGAATAAATTACCCTACTGGAGTGTGATCATTGTGGATTTAACCTGGGACCTTGCAGTAAAAGATTATACAGCAACCTCTGACCTTTTTGATTTCTGCTTTACTCTTCTATTGCCAAGGGAATGTCCCTGATCAGGTGAAAGTGAAATGTTTAATGGGCCCTATCACAGTAATATCTTACATTGAGTCAAATTGATAAACTCTTGCCAAAAATTCTTAGCATCTGGCACTTTCACAGAAACCACAAACAATGATTGCACATATGGGATCTCAAAGGCTAGAGGTCATGACAGCAGTTTATTACATGCACCTTACAGTGATCATTTTCCCTGGGAAATTAACCCCTCTCTAACACAAATGCATCAAGTGGGCTCCTCACGGTGTATCCATCATATTGTTTTGACTAATCAAGGAATACATGCACAGCTAGAGTGGTGGCAAGATGCAATTAAGTAAAAGATGATTGATTAGGTTTCAGTGTGCTC
Organism: Malurus cyaneus samueli; assembly: GCA_009741485.1. Lineage (NCBI taxonomy): Eukaryota > Metazoa > Chordata > Aves > Passeriformes > Maluridae > Malurus > Malurus cyaneus. The sequence goes on from CM019229.1 coordinate 12,113,397, forward strand.
AATAATGTATAAAAAAGGTGATTGTGAGAATGAAGATGCTGGGTAGCAGCTCAGAGCTGCTCACTGTGCAGCTGCAGGTCCCTGATGGTGGCTCAGCAGTTCCTGTCCCGCTGGCTCTGGGATGGGCAGCAGCAGCACCTTCCCTTGGCATGGTCGGGTCCCGAGGGCACAACCCCTGCCCTCACTGCTCCTCTCAGCCCCCCTTATCTCTGCATTGGGAGGCAAACCCTGGCAAACATACTTCACAGTCACAATATTGGAGACAATTATCTTGCTGTAAATAAATTGTGGTGGTTGTAATCACGTATACTGAACATCATCCTGGGCATTTTGATCTCCTTTTCTTCTTTAAACTCTGTCATCACAAACATGCAGGTCACTTGGCCCAGTCACAGCTGCCTGTGCTGAGATGTGGCTCCTGGGAGTGGCACAGCAGCTGCTCAGTGAGCGTTTCAGATCCACCCTGCAGTGCTCAGATGAGCGTCACCAGGTCCTTTGAAGGGTCATTGCTCAGCCACCTCACTGTGCATCGTGTCATGGGGAAGGTCCTTCATGCCAGCAAAGCTTTCAGAAATGATGCCAACCCATTTACCTCTTCCTACTGTGCTCAGGACTCCCTTCCCGTTTCCTCAAGGGTCAGAGGCCGAGCCCCAGGTACTCCATGGGTTCAGCTCTGGGCTGCTGCCAGCTGGGGTTTGCAAGAGTGTGTGAACCCTGTTATGGGAATTCTGGTTCTCCCTGAAAGTCGCTAGAAATGAGCAGCAGAATGGTGAGGAAGGGAAGGATTCTCAGAAGCTGGAGTTGGTCCCAGCAGTGAAAGGACAGAGGCAGCTGAAGCACAGCGCAGCTCTGGGGGCTGGAGCCGCAGTATGCAGAGCCTCAGTGCTTCAGATCACACTGTACACAATCCATGGCCAAATCACCTCACCAATTCCCGACAGAAGCTGCTCCCTGGCACACCGATCCCTCCAGAGCCCCCTCCATGGCCTGGGGACACAGGGCTCCAGGCACTCTGCTCCTTGCTTAGGGACGTGCTGGTGCTCTGTTTGCCTCAGGCTTTGGCTTTGCTGGGTTTTCAGCATGGTTTTGCTTCCAGAGGTGGATCTGTCTGCACTGGTGGCTGTTCCCTCCTGCTGCAGCCCGGAGCCCGGCTCGGTGCACTCTGGTTCTGCTCAGCACACGCTGCCAGCGACGGGGCTGCCTCACTCTTTGCATTGGGAACTCTGTTTTTAAGTGAACACCCTATTTTTTAGCTCTGTATGGCTGTATTACTTGTATATTTATATATTCTGTATTTATGTTATCGAAATGTAGTATTTTGTAGCTGTCTGTTACAGTTTGTTTAACTTGTAAAAAATATGACTGTGCTCTCTCATACTTAACCAGCTCCTTTCACTGTAGATTCGCTGCTCCTTTCCCTCTGTGTTGGAAACAAACCACCATAATGTATGTAGATTGGAATTTTTTTTTAATTTAATTATTTGTCACTATTAAATTATTTATTAGTGTTTTTAAATTTCATTTCACTTCAATTTTTTTCCTGCCACTATTGCTGGCAGTTAAGGTCCATGAGTTTCTCATGCATCATGTTCCTTCCCACAAACATGTGCATGTGCACATCACACACACACACAGACACACACAGAGTCTAAACAAGAACAGAAAAAGGAAAAAAGAGAGAGATTACACTTCAGTATATTTGTAAATAAAAGCAACCTGTAAACTAAGCAGGATTTCCTCTCAGTGTGCAGTTCTTTCTTTCTTTTGCAGACTGAGAACGTGTTGTGTGTCCTGGGCTGGCAGCAGCGCTCTCCCAGGCAGGGATGGCTGAGCCCAGCCTCGATGGTTTTAATGGTGTGGAACTGGAGCCCGGGCTGTCTGCTGAAGGGACACGGCAAGGGGGTGACAGAGGCTCCTTTCGGGTGGTGTTTGGCCTCTGCAGGTAAAGAGCTGCTCTGCAGGGATGGGAGCAGATTGTCCCACATCACAGGGATGGACACAGAGCCAGCCCAAAGAGGCAGCCCTGGCACAGGAGTGCTCCGTGCTGATTGCTGAGACACAGAGGGATCTTCCTGTGCAAAGCACATGTGAGGACAGCCTCCTGCTAAAACAGACAAATGGGTGTGAGTGTTAGCAATGGATTGTAAAGCACCCATCCAGTAACGGCAAACTCAAGACCAATAGAAAATGATAGATACCTGCTGATGTCTCTGGGCCATGTCAACGTGAACGTGAACTTCAGCTGAGGTTTGGTTCATCTGATTACTCACTGCCATTCCCTAGGTCCAGAAACACCACATTTCTTTTCCATGCCTTGGGCATGAAGTCACAACTTCTACTTTTTATAAAAATCAATGCACACAGTTTTACAGATCACCTAGGGTCACCAAATGGGACAACCCCACTGCCACCCCCTCATGCCATTCCAGCACATCCCTACAGTCCTGTGCAGTATGTTCTCTTGCCTTGAGAAGCGTTCCAGAGCCACAGCAGGGAGCTCAGGGTGTGTCCCAAGCCATTCCAGCACATCCCTTCAGTCCTGTGCAGCAGTGTTCTCTTGCCTTGAGAAGCATTCCAGAGCCGCAGCAGCGAGCTCAGGGTGTGTCCCAAGCCATTTCAGCACATCCCTACAGTCCTGTGCAGCAGTGTTCCCTTGCCTTGAGAAGCATTCCAGAGCTGCAGCAGCGAGCTCAGGGTGTGTCCCAAGCCATTCCAGCACATCCCTACAGTCCTGTGCAGCAGTGTTCTCTTGCCTTGAGAAGCATTCCAGAGCTGCAGCAGCGAGCTCAGGGTGTGTCCCAAGGGCAGCATTGGCACCTATGGCCACCACGTCGGTGACACCACAACGGGCACAACACGTCCAGAGGGGGTATCTCAGTGACACAATAAAAATCAGTTTAAAACTTTTCCTCCCTCTTTGGTTCTTAAAGATCCACACGTGACTGCCAAGCACAGATCCCCCTGCTCAAGGTACTGGAGGAGCCACGGCCCCAGGTCCCACCTGAGGACCAGATCAATAAAACATTTTTGCTCCGAGTCAGTACTTCCATTCCCTTTTCCTTTGCAGCTCTAAACTGCATCACCCTGTCCCACTCACTCTGGTTATTGGTGGAATGTCAGTGAGGAAAAATGAATTGCCATTAGCAATTGGATTCACCTAAGTCAGAATTAGCTACTCAAATATTCATGCTCTCTGTGCATCTAATATTTATGAAGAAAGAATTAGAGTTGCCCGTAGCCATTTTTGAATCTTCCCAAAAAAATAGGTGAAAGGCATCACAAAAAAGGAGAGGAAAAAGAAAAGATTAATACATTTGGGGCTTGGTGTTGTGCATTGTTTGTGGCGTGTTTCTCTTTGGTGTCAGTGAGACAGAATGGAGACTGATTTATGTTCCACAGCTGTAGCAAACAAAAGAAGAGACAGGGAAATGGCTAGAGGTAAAAATGCCAGTGCAAGGGGCTAAAGGCCTGCACCTGGGTACTGCTTCCCATGCAGCCTCCCCCGCCTTGGAGCACCTTGGAAAATCAGATTATCTGCTGGACACACGAGTTCAAACAGCCCTTCAAAAGATTTGTCTTAATAATTGCTACCTTATCTTAACTTCTGTTTTTTTATCAGCCAAACTGCTGCTGGGAGGCAGATCCTGAGGATAAGGTTCTGTCACTCTTAATTATTATTACCTCTTATAATGAAAACGCATTTGTTCATCCTCCTGTGCACTTGGAAGTGGTGTAACAAATGAATATCTAGTGTTTTATCAGTATTTTTAATAACATAAAAAACATTATGAGTATGGCCCCTCCGTATAAAAGATTGTACATCAGATACTATGAAATAGCATATTTACTTCTCATTTATTTATATTCAAATAAAACCAATTACTCAGTAAGAATGAAACACATTTTTACATCATCAGAAGGCTGTTCTTTCCTGAAAACCAAATTTTGTAGTGAAGGTGCTGTAGGGTTATTTTCCATCACCGAAGGAACATGATAATTAGCCCCAGCACCAGCAGGTACGTTCTGAAATGAGATGATAGACAGTGCTAATTCTTTGTTTACTTATGATGGGAAAATGAAACAATTCTCTCTGATAGCTCACTAATTAATCTGGCCCCTTAATATTTGTCAAAGCCACAGCCACCATTTGCAGTTTTAAGCTGGCTTTGCTCATACTTGGAGAACTAAATACGGATCACTTGGATAAAGTGAGAGCACCGTGTCAGTAGCATGTGTGGAAGAGCTTAAACTGAGAAAAGATCTGCAGTTGTCCTTGCCCAGGTGTGGGGCTCTCAGCAGCCATGGCCAGGGCTGGATGCTTTGGGCACACACAGCTCATGGTGTCCATCTCTGCTCCTGGAGCAGCGCCCGAGCTGGGCACGGCAAAGCCACACCTCGAACTGCAGAGCAAAGGAAACCAAAGTGAGCAATTCTGTAAGGCACAACATGAACCAGACCAATGCACATTTCACAGCACTGAATGCTGATAGTGTTTGCTCTGCTGTCTGCATCCACGCTTTTCTCTTTACTCTCTGGATTTACAGTAACAATCTCTTCACCTTTAGTTAGCAAGAGGGCATCACATTCTCTTATCTGTAACCAAAATGAGGAAGTGAAGTGACATTTTTTTATGCCTACGGGATGGCGTATCCACAAGGAACTGTGCAGGGATCTAACACAGCATCTGCTCACCCCAAACTCTTGCTGCATCTATTGTGCCTGCTGACTAGACTGGCTGTTAGGACAGACCTCGCTCCTAGAAGCAGCAGGTTTGCTCAGACCCTGGCACATTCAGATGATGTTCAAAGCAAAAGGGATTGCAGATTTTATCTGCAGTCAGATAAAAGCCATATTTTTATGGCAAGCCCTTAGCAGCTGACAGGAGGGACAGGCTGAACACACAGCACAGGAGCCTGGCTCAAACCCCTCATGTCATCGGTCAGCGACACAGATTTCTGTCACTGTCCTGTGCTTGTTGTTCCTCCCCTTCCAAACAAATCTTTCCACATGCTATGGTTTTTTTACTTTTAACAGGCTTGGGTAGAATTCAAATGGTTTTGTCAGAGTTGAACCATTTTTTTACTCAAATTACTGTATAAAAGGGTAGGGCACTGAAGGATTTCTTGGGGCTTTCTACCTGAAAGCCATACTATCTCCTGCATAAACAATCAACCTCATTTGGAGCTCAACACTGCTCTTCCCAAAATTTTTTTGGCTCTTCTGCTGCTCCAGTTCAGTGTTCAAGACAATGTTCTGGCGTGCTGCCTGCTTCCCTCTGGCAGTGGGGCCCAGGGGGCACATGTGGGACCCGGAGGGAGTTGGAATGAGGGAGGTGACAGAGACTCAGTGCACAGAGGTGCAGAATTGAGCGAGCGTTGGTGTCCACTGCTGCACATGGCATTTTGTGCTGAGCTAGGGAAGAGCACCTCTCTGCCTTGTGACCCTGTCTCTAACCAGAACTGACCTTCAGCCATGAACTTCTCTGACCCAGCCCTGGGGACGAGCTCTGTCCATCAGATGGGACAGAAACCTTTCCCCAGAGCAATGGGAAATGCAGGCAGCTGCTCTGCCTCTGCCACTGCAGCAAGGATGCAGGTCACAGGGTTAAGATTTTTTTGAGGAAGATATTTCACAGTGAGCCATCTGTATTAGTAAAACTGGGAACAGGGGATATGAAGTACCTTTTCCTTGTGAACACCTTTTCTGTCGGTGGTGGTGAGCAGCGGCCAGGAACAGCACACCCACACAGCAAAGCTGTCCCCACCACACCCCCAGCTACAGCACTGCTCAGGTAGGCTTCGTTTGTTCCTTTGTTCAACTGGGACCGAGCAAACTGGTGTCCAACAGGACACAATGAGTTACTCCAGATCAGATTACCAGAGATCCGTCCCATCTGCGGCATCCCAACACACCTGTGTTGTCAGATCAGTGGCGATAAGGAGCCGCTGATAAAGCGTGAACTGAAGCGCTCTCAGGGAACTCCAGGCAGTCCCTTGATCTTTCTTTACACTTCAGCACTATGCGGAAATCTTTTGTTTTAGGACTGAGAGGAGAAAACAGGAGATTATAGTCCCAGTGGCAGCCATTGGTGCAGGACACAGCAAGCTGGACACAGGAAGCCTGCTGCATAGGCAAAATATGTCTGATTAAAACCAGTTCATTCCTTAGCCCAGGATAACTGAAACTACATTTTTCACTGCTATAAAGAGGGAGGAGCCCCCAGAGCTGTGCACGAGGCACAAAGAAACAAAAAGCGTGCTGGAAGGTAGATTGCTACCCAGCTATGGCACCCAGGATGCTTCAGGGATGCGGCTTCACTTGGGGCTGCATCTGAAACTGCGCCCGGACGCTGCTCCTGCCTGGTTTCTGGATCAGCTGGGCAGAACGGAAAGCTGGAACCAAGATCCCATTGTGGTTCATCTGCCTGTCTGACCTCCAGCGACCAGGAACGAGTGCAGGCGCTGCTCTCCGAGCGCCCAGGCGCATCCTGTGTGTGTCCAGCTGCTGTAAGTGTTTGTGTGTGTGAGTTCTTGAGTCCCATTCTTAAAAATGCTTCTCTTCTCACTGCTGCATCAACAGGCAGCTTGCAAAACACGGAGAAATTAAAATCTTAGGCAAGTGTGAAATGAATGGCTTTGAGGAGGACTGAGTACCAGTGCGGGGCTGTGTGCTGTGGGTGCACTGGGATGGCAAAGGCCGGACCCGTCCCAACCTTCAATCGCTGCCCTGATGCCATCTGCAGCCACCATGGACCATCCCAACCTTCAATCGCTGCCCTGATGCCATCTGCAGCCACCACAGACCCATCCCAACCTTCAATCGCTGCCCTGATGCCATCTGCAGCTGCCATGGACCATCCCAACCTTCAATCACTGCCCTGATGCCATCTGCAGCCACCATGGACCATCCCAACCTTCAATCGCTGCCCTGATGCCATCTGCAGCCACCATGGACCCATCCCAACCTTCAATCGCTGCCCTGATGCCATCTGCAGCCACACAGACCCATCCCAACTTCAATCGCTGCCCTGATGCCATCTGCAGCCACCATGGACCATCCCAACCTTCAATCGCTGCCCTGATGCCATCTGCAGCCCATGGACCATCCCAACCTTCAATCGCTGCCCTGATGCCATCTGCAGCGCCATGGACCCTCCCAACCTTCAATCGCTGCCCTGATGCCATCTGCAGCGCCATGGACCCGTCCCAACCTTCAATCGCTGCCCTGATGCCATCTGCAGCGCACATGGACCATCCCAACCTTCAATCCTGCCCTGATGCCATCTGCAGCTCCATGGACCCATCCCAACCTTCAATCGCTGCCCTGATGCCATCTGCAGCGCCATGGACCCATCCCAACCTTCAATCGCTGCCCTGATGCCATCTGCAGCTGCCATGGACCATCCCAACCTTCAATCGCTGCCCTGATGCCATCTGCAGCCACATGGACCTCCCAACCTTCAATCGCTGCCCTGATGCCATCTGCAGCTGCCATGGACCTCCCAACCTTCAATCGCTGCCCTGATGCCATCTGCAGCCACCATGGACCATCCCAACCTTCAATCGCTGCCCTGATGCATCTGCAGCCACCATGGACCATCCCAACCTTCAATCGCTGCCCTGATGCCATCTGCAGCCACCACAGACCCATCCCAACTTCAATCGCTGCCCTGATGCCATCTGCAGCCACCACGACCCATCCCAACTTCAATCGCTGCCCTGATGCATCTGCAGCCACCATGGACCATCCCAACCTTCAATCACTGCCCTGATGCCATCTGCATCTGCCATGGACCATCCCAACCTTCAATCGCTGCCCTGATGCCATCTGCAGCCACCATGGACCATCCCAACCTTCAATCGCTGCCCTGATGCCATCTGCAGCCACCACAGACCCATCCCAACCTTCAATCGCTGCCCTGATGCCATCTGCAGCCACCACGACCCATCCCAACTTCAATCGCTGCCCTGATGCCATCTGCAGCCACCATGACCATCCCAACTTCAATCGCTGCCCTGATGCCATCTGCAGCTGCCATGGACCCATCCCAACCTTCAATCGCTGCCCTGATGCCATCTGCACTGCCATGGACCATCCCAACCTTCAATCCTGCCCTGATGCCATCTGCAGCCACCAGGACCCATCCCAACCTTCAATCGCTGCCCTGATGCCATCTGCAGCCACCATGGACCATCCCAACCTTCAATCGCTGCCCTGATGCCATCTGCAGCCACCATGGACCATCCCAACCTTCAATCACTGCCCTGATGCCATCTGCAGCCACCACAGACCCATCCCAACCTTCAATCGCTGCCCTGATGCCATCTGCATCTGCCATGGACCATCCCAACCTTCAATCGCTGCCCTGATGCCATCTGCAGCCACCAAGACCCATCCCAACTTCAATCGCTGCCCTGATGCCATCTGCAGCCACCACGGACCATCCCAACCTTCAATCGCTGCCCTGATGCCATCTGCAGCTGCCATGGACCATCCCAACCTTCAATCACTGCCCTGATGCCATCTGCACGCCATGGACCATCCCAACCTTCAATCACTGCCCTGATGCCATCTGCAGCCACCACAGACCCATCCCAACCTTCAATCGCTGCCCTGATGCCATCTGCAGATGCCATGGACCCATCCCAACCTTCAATCGCTGCCCTGATGCCATCTGCAGCCACCATGGACCATCCCAACCTTCAATCCTGCCCTGATGCCATCTGCAGCTGCCATGGACCATCCCAACCTTCAATCGCTGCCCTGATGCCATCTGCAGCCACCATGGACCATCCCAACCTTCAATCACTGCCCTGATGCCATCTGCAGCTGCCATGGACCATCCCAACCTTCAATCGCTGCCCTGATGCCATCTGCAGACCATGGACCATCCCAACCTTCAATCGCTGCCCTGATGCCATCTGCAGCCACCACAGACCCATCCCAACTTCAATCGCTGCCCTGATGCCATCTGCAGCCACCACAGACCCATCCCAACTTCAATCGCTGCCCTGATGCCATCTGCAGCCACCACAGACCCATCCCAACGTTCAATCGCTGCCCTGATGCCATCTGCAGCTGCCATGGACCATCCCAACCTTCAATCACTGCCCTGATGCCATCTGCAGCTGCCATGGACCATCCCAACCTTCAATCGCTGCCCTGATGCCATCTGCAGCTGCCATGGACCATCCCAACCTTCAATCGCTGCCCTGATGCCATCTGCAGCTGCCACGAGTGCAACTGCCTTGAGCCTGGTGAGTTAACAGCTGAACTCCAATGCATTGGAAATGATAAATGGCTAATAATAAAGCAATAGCACAATTTTAAAAACCTAATAAATAATTAGATTTCAATTATTAGATAAGTTATTAATAATAAAGTACTGGTTTTAATGACATTTATAGCAAAAAACAGCTGTTTCTTCACTTTCTTAATCTTTGAAACTTCTATGAGGCCTTTCAAGTCAGAAGGTTCCTGTAAGACAACCAGAACATGCATGGCAAAGAACAGGCTTTTGAAATCTAATCTTCTCCTGCTTAAAATAGAGGTAGTGCTGGGCTGTTGAGAGTAGGTCTCTGAAGACTTTCAATATACTTTTTATTCTGTGAGTCTGGCTCCACATAGGAAATTAATTCAGTGACAATATTTTCATTAGATTATAACCCAAGTTCTCAATCTTAGGCACATTTGTATGCTTGTAATACATTCTAATTACTTGTAAAGAATAAGTCTGTGTGCTGGTTGGCTTATTGAATATATTAAATTAATGAATAAATAAATTTGTCTCCATGCAGGGAATGCCGCTTGACATCAAAGCTTGCTGCAGAAGGAAGCAGAAATACACTTAGTTGGGGTTCAGGTTAACAATATGGTTTGTATTGTAGGTGCACTTTCCTGTCCCTCACAAGAGTGTTGAATGTAAAAAGCATCTTCTATCCCCTAAAACAACAGAAAGCAACTATTTGAAGAGACTGCTACTTTTTTGTTTGTTTGTTTGTTTTAATGATGGCTCATTATTGATTTAGTCCGGAGAATTGCTCTTGCTGGCTCAGCTCATGTGTTTTCTCTGGGAAGGAACTCTCAGGAATACTTGTGCTCTCATGTATTTTTAAGTTATGCAAGTAGGAAGGAAAGAGCATATATATGAATGAAAACAGTGATAGTAGTAGAAGAAAGGGTCAGATTTTAGTATCGTGTAGTGTCTGCCTATGTTGTGGAGTTCTCGGTTTATCTTATCATATTACAGGTTTTAAAAAAAAAATATAGCATGGAACAAAGTCATCAACAGTGGGACTTTTTCTCAAAAGATGGGAAATCTGGTATTTTTAAGAGAGCTTTGAGGTGACATGAGAGATAGGACAAGTTTCTCAGTTTCCTCAAAGCAGAACTGTGAGGGTTCTGCTGTACTGTAACACATCTTGGGACTGTAACTCATCTTGCCCCCTCCTTCATGGTTTGTTCATTAACTTGTTACATACTGAGTTTTCCTGTCCTGGAATGATCTTCCTCTCTGGCCCATTAGAGAAAAAAGTGCAGCCATGAAATGTGAGGCAGCCAACCTGGTGCTCTGGAGCGCTTGGGTTTGCAGTCAAATGCTTCTCACTCTTCAGAACAATTGCATCCCTCACAAGCATCAAATTTTCTGATAAATGGGCTTCCAAAATCTAAACCAGTGACGGTTCAGATATTTTCCTGGCAGTGGGATCCCTTGACATCAGGGACAATGTCTACAAGGGAGTTTCCTGAGGACACGGGGCAGAGCACAAGGGATTCTAGCTCTTAGTTAAAATGCAAGTGAGATTCAAGAGGTCAAAGAGGCCCCTGGCTGTTCTTTCAGGGACTTGGTGGCAAGGCTGGAGCAAAGAAAGGAAAATCTTCTCTTCCAGCCTGTTGAAATCAGAATCCATGGAACATGACAATGTGGTTTTCAGTGTTGCTCGGGCTGCAGTGCTTTGTTAGAGAGCTGTTCACCCACGTGAAAACACGTAACCCTGTCAAGCTGCCAAGTGAAACTTGGGGTGATCGGCTGCGTAAGCGCTGGTAGCACAGGATAAAGCTGCCTTCGGCTACTTTCAATTACACACCCAATTCTTTTAAGACTTCTGAATATTTGGGAAAGGGGAATATGCAGAACTTGTTTGTTTACATCAGATTGTGCTGTGTTTTCAGATTTCTCAACTGCTTTTGGAGCCTGTGAGCACAGCCTAGCCCTTCCCCTTCCACATACCTGGCAGCTTTGTCAACGCAGCAAATGAATCCCCTGCAGGAATGAGCAGCCCTGTCAGAGCGATGCCGTGCGGGGTTTCATCATTTCAGCCGAGTGGGAACTGGAGCAGAGACAGGCATTGAGCACTAATGCTCTGCAAAGCCAGCTCTGGTGATTCAGGGGCCCCGGGCGCTGCTGAGCTTGGGCTGGGCTGCAGGAAGCTGGTGACTCCTGTTAGATCTCAGCCTTTCATCTGCTGTGTGCTGGAAGCCCTGGCCAGGCTCTGCTGAACTTGGTGCTGGGCAGAACGGATGGGAAGTGCCCTCGGTTTCTCTCTGCCCTTTTGGGGAGGTCAGGCACCCCGAGTTGGCCAAGCACCAGCTGACCCCGCAGCGATGCTGCCCCAAAGGCTCTGCACCCCGAGAAAGCACCAGCGAGCTTTGGCAGGAAGCTCTAAGCATTGCACCTTCTTCAGAGCTGGAACATTTTTCTCGTCACTTGGGTTGCTCTCAGGATGGCCTGTCTGTGCAAGTTGCTTTTTTCCACAGGTGATTGCAAGTGAGGTCTTTTGGGTGAGGAACTCACTGAAGTTGACAGCTTAGCTATTTCGAATTTATGTACAGCTTTCTGTTCAGCACCAGGGTGGTGCTCAGCCTGCCTTAATTAGCCTAAATTACTGTGGTTACAAAAAGCAGAAATTGATTTTCATGGTACCTTGCTTATCTCTACACAGAGCTACTGCAAGGACATGCCCCTAGGGCATCACAGTAAATTTCTGAACCTTAATTCACATGTTCAAACTGTTATTCAAACTTCCACACCAGACCTTTTACTGCTTTCAGTAGTTTGCAGCTTCTAATAAAGAGCTCTGTACCTTTCTTTCCTGATCATCTCGAAACATTAGCAGCTGTCAGAAGGGGATCCTGAAGAGCCACGACACCGTAATTTCCCCTCCAGATGAGCAGGATTTCACAGCTCAGAGCTGTCTTGCCCATGACAAACCCACCCAGGATTTCACAGCTCAGAGCTCTCTTGCCCATGACAAACCCACCCAGAGTTGCTCATCCTCGCTTTGTCCCAGTGCTGCTTTTCCCCACATGATTCCACTCACCCATCCCCAGGAGTCATGCCATGGTGGTGGGGAAGGCAGTGCTGCCCTGCTCACGCTGCTCATGAAGCAATGCCTCAATTTGCTGTCAGAGCAGAGTTTCTGAGAACTGCAGCTGGTATCTGCATGCCTGGAATATTTGTGTTTCTGTACCAAAAGTAATAATTACACCACAGGAAGAAAACCAACATCCACAAAATAAGACAATAAAACCAAACAGGTTTGGTACCACGTGCTCCACCTGTGAGTACGTGTGCTCCACCTGTAAATACCATGTGCTCCACCTGTGAGTACCATGTGCTCCACCTGTGAGTACGTGTGCTCCACCTGTGAGTACATGTGCTCCACCTGTGAGTACATGTGCTCCACCTGTAAATACCATGTGCTCCACCTGTGAGTACATGTGCTCCACCTGTGAGTACATGTGCTCCACCTGTAAATACCATGTGCTCCACCTGTAAATACCATGTGCTCCACCTGTAAATACCATGTGCTCCACCTGTAAGTACCATGTGCTCCACCTGTGAGTACATGTGCTCCACCTGTGAGTACATGTGCTCCACCTGTAAATACCATGTGCTCCACCTGTAAATACCATGTGCTCCACCTGTGAGTACCACGTGCTCCACCTGTAAATACCATGTGCTCCACCTGTAAATACCATGTGCTCCACCTGTAAGTACCATGTGCTCCACCTGTGAGTACCACGTGCTCCACCTGTGAGTACATGTGCTCCACCTGTAAATACCATGTGCTCCACCTGTAGTACCATGTGCTCCACCTGTGAGTACCATGTGCTCCACCTGTGAGTACATGTGCTCCACCTGTAAATACCATGTGCTCCACCTGTGAGTACCATGTGCTCCACCTGTAAGCACCATCCACTGCCGTGCAGCTGACACCAGGACACGCCTGTCGAGGGGGAAAGCTGGCACTCCTGGAATCCAGGCAGCATTAATGATAGAATCTGCTGTGTCCTGGGACGAAAACATGCCACTCTATTTGCCAGATGCCCAAGTCTCATGCTACATGGTGAGAAAGTGCTCCTCACAGACTGGCATTGACAGGGGAAATAACAACACAGCCACTGCTCTTGGCAGAATTCCAGAGCAAGATTTTCACAAGGATTAACTGTTCCTGAAAAATTTCTCCAATATATAAGGTACAAATATTCTTTTCTTCTCATCAGTCATGCAGGGTTTTTTGTACAAACACTGCAGCCAACAAAAGGAAAATCTTGCCCTCCAGTTACAAAAAATGCTTTCAGTGCCCCTGTGGCAAATTCCACGGGTGCTGATGGAGGACAGGACCGTGTTCCTCAGGGCACAGAGTCTGTCCAGCACTTTGTACCTGCACACCTCCACTTGGGAAGAAAATCTGCACCAGAGATCCTGTCCTTCTCTGAGGCACCGGCAGCCAGAGCTGAACAGGCCCCAGACAATTCCCAATCCATGTTAGTGATGCTCTGACCAACTGATGCTTCTTGTCCCTTCACGAAAAACACTCATGTCACCTGTGGTGCCAAGGGAAGGACTCCTGGACACCCGGTTTGGTCTGGAACGGGGATTCAAAGGGGTCATCATTTCTACCATGGTAGTGCTTATGTTTTTTGTCATTAACAATACCTCAATTTTGCATTAGACCTTGGTCCCCTGGCTTGGGCTTCTCAGACTACACTTAAATATCACATATGCACTAATTCTATCAGAGATTTTTATGAATAGCTGCTATCATAAACTGATACAAATCTTTAAATTTTCCTTTAATTCGATTTCACGTTGATGTGGCTATCAAAGCTCTAACACATCAAAGCAAATGTTGTCTGTTATGATCAAAGTCTGTGGGATTTTTTATGTAATCACCATCAAAAATCTGAAAGAAATATTATGAGAAGGATTAGTTTGATTTCAGGCAGCTGAATTAGAAATAAAATCCCAGTAGATATTCAGTAGCATTTTGACATCTAGGTCCTAGAAGCCCTCTGGAAATCCTGGACCAAGCCAGTGGGCAATGCACTATTTTAGCACTTTGCTCAATAATTTTATCCTCAAACTATTTTAGTTAGGGGCACTCCCAACATCTATCTCACAAATTACTGATGGAGTCACATCCCCTGCAGCAGTGTTAGGATATTGTATCATGCATCTTTTTTGGCTTATGACTGGAAAAGATAAGATCTGAAAAGAATTTGGTGGTGAGGTAGGTGATGAAATTCTGCTGCTGTGTTCGAATACATCAGGCAGGAATTGTTTTGAGTCCTGAATATGTATTCGATTTCCACAGGCTTATGGGTGAGCATCCTTTGCGGAGGGAGTACAAGCGCTGATAAGCAGATACAACAAAATAAATATCAATAATCCAATGACACCTGAAAAATCAGGGAATACATTATTCCGGAATAGTAGATGAACTAAGAGCCATTCATTTCTTTAATGTTAGATGCCAAACAATGGAATGTTACCCGCGTTGTCTCAAGCCTGGTTTATATGCATAGGTAAATACAAGTTAAATAATCTCTTCCAAGATGCTTATCAACCTCTGCTATTCTTTGCATCGAAGGCATAATAACAATCATAACAGCAGGGAGAAGGGGAAGGACACCACTGCAGTTTTGATCTTTTTCAAGCTCCTTGGTGGTGATTTGGCAAAGGGCACACTTTTATTTAATCCACACTACTGGGCATTGTCCCTTGGTGTTCAGTGCAGGTGTGAACACAGGCAGTGGTTTAGATAAACATGCAGAACAAATGCAGTTTAGTCACCATGTATGCTAAATTGTGGCGAAGGCAACCAGCTGCTGTGATGCTCTTGGCAGCAGGAACTTGGTGGAAATGAGGACATGGGGCAGTGATTTTCTGCAAGGGCCACTAGGAAAATGCTGGGAAGCAGGTAAGCAGGTTAGGTCCAAAGGAGACAAGCATAGGATGCACATCCCGTGCTGTGTCTTGCTGAGGTGCAGGTGGGGAGCAGCAAATGGACATGCTTGGATCTGCTTGCTGGCTCCCAGGCTGGGAGAAAGGTAACCACAAAAACACAGAGGGTGGAAAAAAATGTTCCATGCTTTTAGTGCACCTACATCAAACACATCAGGGAAGCAAAGTTCCAAAATGGGAAAACAGAGAGCAGCACTAATTTGTGATCACTGTTTTCTGATGTCTCATCTCAGTCAGACCTGCCTGTTCACTCCTGCATTGAGAGCTCTCTGCCAGAGGAACTGGGAATGATCCTGCCATGCTGGGCAGTCTGTCCTGAACATGAAACAGCCTGTGCTGTTTGGAGAGGATCGTGTCTGCAGAGCCCTCGCAGCACGGCAGCCTCTGCTACCCCACTCCTGTGCTGAGCTCAGCTGTGAGGTTCAGCTGAAATGTGCCTTTTTCATCCCTTTTGTGTCACCGTGCAGCTCCTTTTCTAGGCGGGGACATTTTCCCTTCTTCCCTCTTACCTTCCAATAAAGCAAAGCAAACAAAGAGGTGCCAGGGCCCTCCAGGCTGTGAGCACACACACACACACACACACACACACACACACAGATATTCCAGGCTGCAGGAGCAGCATCCTGTGACAGCAGTGGAGGGTCCCCATTGTCTGGGTGACCCCAGCTGAGCTGGCAGCAATGGCCCAGGGCTGGGGCCTGATCCCAGCTGCACCAACCAGCTTTGTCACAGGCAATAAAGAGCAGAAGAAAAGACTTTTGTCCTTGATTGTGAGAATAACCAACCTCCATCTCATTGGCAGGGATGACGATTAACCGCAGAGGATTTGTTCATTGTCTGGCAGCCGAGATCTCCCAGCATGTCCACTCCAGCACGTTCATACAATGGGTGACACCTTAGCCGAGCTGGCTTTGTGTGTCTGTGCCAGACTGTCAGCCTGCAGGAGCTGCCGGAGATCTCACTGATGTATGGCTGTGCTGGTCAAAATGTAGGGAAATATCGCCAAACAGGCTGAGGCTGAAGGGAGCTCTTCTTCCAGTGAGCTTGGAGTGCACAAACAATGCAGGGTTGACAAGCATTCCATGGGGGCTCCATCACTCCGTGTATAAAATCCTCTCTGGGATGGCATGCCAAGCTCAGCCCTCCAGCCTGGAGTGAGGTTTATAGAAGAACTCTTTATCGCTGCAAAAGGGCACAATATGAGAGCAAGAAACAGCATTGCAACAGCCCTCCATGCACTTTCCCCCATCTCACCTGGGGAAGAATGAATCCCATTCAGGGAGGGAAGCTTGTTCTACTAAGGCTGCCACCAGACACCCCTTCCTGATGCTAATCCTATTCTTCTGCTGTGGATCAAGTAATTCTTGTCTGAGTATTTTTCGTGGGCTAAAGAAAAAAGAAATTTAACCACAACAAACCTGCTGCCAGCAAATGTCAGTCGTAGCTTCTTGGGTCTAAGTTATAAACACCAGCTATCAATTTCTGGCTGTCGTTTTTTACTTCAGAGGTACCTCACACATTGACACCAATCTCCTGGCTGTGCTAATGCTTTGCCATCCTTCTGAAAGCAAACATATGCAGTCGTCCAAGACATGAGAGAAACTTCATTAGGTTTAGTGTTAGAAGACACCGACCGCAATATTTTAAATAATCTCCTGCAAAATTTGTTCAGGAGGGCAGAAAATTCTCATTGCAGAAAAATACCTTCACTAATTTGGAGAGCAGAGAAATGCTTGGAGGATTTAAGCCTTGTTGGGTCACCGTCCTGCCCCTCCACCAAGCACTTCAAACCCCTCCTCCACATTCGGGTGATTTGGTCGTTGTAGCAGAGGTTAGAGAGGGGCAGCGTAAAACTGCAGAAACTCAAGAGTGCCTCACATCCTTATGAGGCAAAGTTCTGAAACCTGTTTTTAAAATCTCGTTGCAACACTTCCAACAGACCGAACGGTTTATGTTTTGTTGTTCATTTTTTCTCAATTAATGTTAGGCAAATCTGTCTGAACTATGGGGCTGATCTTCCACAGTGACAGACAAGGCCATAAATGTGGATTTGTTGCCCATTTATTGCCTGGTACCGACCCTTCCAGTGAGTGCCCGTTCTCAGAAAACATCAGCCTTGTCCAAGTCCTCAGCCTGAGCAGCTCCGCAGCCTCCACTCCCAGCTCTTCCAAGGAGAAGGACATTTTCAGTTTTCCAAGGGCAGGGAATCTGAGCAGCTCCAGCCCCGTGCAAGCTCTTCATTGCTGAACTGGTAAAAGGTTCTTGTGGAAATTGCTGCTGCACTCCTGGGTGTGTAAGGTTCCTCTCTCCAGCTGCCCTTCAAGCAAACGCTCTGCTGAGGAAATGCTGGTCACAACAGAAATACACAAATGGGGAAAGAGAAGAAGGAAAGATGAATCCAGTTTTGTTTCTAGCCATGACAGACATTTCATAACCATATGATACTTGCCTAGCACTGCAATAAATTCCCTTATTGCCCTTTTCATGGACATTTTCAGGATATAGCTGGAACCTGGAGGCCAGATTAGACACATTTCCACAGATTGTTTCGGCATAGGAAGATGCTGCTTTGTAATTATAGCAACTGGAAACAGCAGAAGCTGAACTATGACAGGGAGAACAATGTGGTAGTTAACGTGCATAAAGCATAAACTTTTTATAAAGTCTTCAATGTATGTGCCTTGCCGGAATTTACAATAATTTAAGGTGCTTATTATTCCTTGAGGCATGGAACTCATAAATATTACTCAGTGCTCTTTGTCATTGGCTTCTCTGTCATGCATAAGGCAAAATTAAATACTTATCTCTATATCATTAACGTATTAAACATTAGGATTTATGGTGTTTGAGATCTTACTTGCTCTGAGAACATTAACTTTCTGATGAAAGATCTGAATGCAAATAGAAGGAATGCCAAAATACCCTGGAACATAATTAAGGATACCGAGGTGTGAAGAAGCCCCAGGCAGAGGAATGTGCACTTTTCTTATTTCCACTGTCATGGTGGGCTAGATTTCTTTGCTCCACATTTTTACACACTGCCTCTATGTGCCACCGTGTTTCTTTGTCATATTAGTTCATTCCTATATGGAATATCAGAGAAACAGTACAGTTTAAAATATATCCTTTCTATCTATACTGGGAAGCAACAATTCTGCAGTGTCTAGATTTTTTTAAAAAATCATAGATCCCTCTTTGTCTTAATAAAAGTACCTTTCACAGGTGGTGGGAACTTGTTTAATCCGACTGTCAGAGAGAGCTCAAAAAAAACTTCTCCTGTATAGATAAAAGTGCACTGTCACTGTCTCCAGGATAGGGAGAGCTGTGACACAAATCGTCTGTCCCAGCCTGCTCCAGGTGACATCACTGCTGCCTTTGGGACAGTCAATTTATCCACAAGTCAAATTGTCCTCCTGTTCCAGGCTGTTGTAGATGCAGGTGGTGAGATTTTGAGGGGAACAAGATATCGCTGGCAGCTGATTTCAGCTTCGCTTGGTCTCTGTCTTATTTTCTGCATGGAGATCAAAGAGCTGTGTCTTCCCTGGTTGCTTGTACTCTGCACAGATTAAGGACCTTTATTATATATTAATAACTAAAAGAATAGTGATATATTGATGTATTCACATGAACAGAGTAAAAGATTTCTCAAAAAATTAAATAATCTTGCAAAATTAAAGAAATTGTTATTTGTTTGGAGATTATAAAATCCAAAATGAATACTAAAATGTCAGCAACAAAATTTCCAGTTTACCAATCTTCTCTTTGAAAGAGGCCTTTTCTCATTCCGTGCATTAGGGATGTTTAAATGAAAGGTTACACACGGGGTCATCAACAAGGCTCACAATGCCTCCAGCCTTACAATACACTCCACTTCAAAGGGATTGGCTGCATTCCTGAGCCTTGTACCAATAAGCACTAATAACACTGAAAAATGAAAACTGAACCAGATGTCTCCAATAGCATCGACTCTTATTAGCTGTTCCCAGCTATTCCGACACCTCTGGGCACGGCGAGGCCGAGCGGCGCTGGGTGTGCGGCTGTCGGGACCGGAATGCCCTTGGAATGCTCTCGCACTGCTCTCAGCTGCATTCTTGACACACTGTCTCCATTATGATCTTAAGAAAACTTCTTTAAAATGTCATTTAAAAATGCATCAAATATGTAAACTCTTACTCAGTCAGGATAGGATTTGACAGTAACATGTACTTAAAATTAACCAAAAAAGTGACCAAATGTACAGCAGAACTGACCCATACATTTTATCTGTGCCTTGCTACTGATTCCAGAGAAGCTGAGGCCACCCAGAATGAGTTTAGGGCAGGTCTGTGGCAAGAGAACAGAAGTTAAAAAAAAAAAAAGAAAAAATGTGCGTACTACTGCACTGTGAATACTCCAAACAGACAAGAAACAGCCTTAAGTTCTTTACACAATCTGCTCCCTGAACGGAAGTGAAACTGCTTTGGCATAACCCACAAGTGCCATGAGTTTCTCTGTCCTTGACCACAAAACCAGAGGCCAAAACACACACCTCTTTGGGTTTGCAGAGCTTCCTTGTCTGCCTGGTTTTCTAATACGCTATTTTTCTTGGACATAATTTTTCTGCTTAGGAAGAAGAACAGGCCTGACAGTCAGGGAGTCCAGAAGGAACAGATTTTAACATCATTTAATCAACAGTGAAGACTGCTCCTTCTGAAGAAGCAGATAATAATTTTATTCTGAAGTTTGGTAGTGCAAGGACACTTTTCAGAGTGCAGCTGCAACTTGAGAGAACAGGAAAGGGTGATGATCTAAATGGAGATGCTATGAGAGGGATGATGTGCAGACCTGAAACCACTGATAAACGCTGTGTCCTTTTAGCTGCCAATCCAAAATGTTTTCTGTCACTAAAGGCTGCCTAATGAGGTGGATCCAGATGCTTCATCCAGATGAAGTTAAAAATTTAGGCATTTCAAATACACATCTGGTTTGTAAGAAAGCAGTAACAAAAGAAGATTTTCTTATTAATAACTGAATAATCTGTTTTCCTTGGTTAATATGAAGGTTGCTGGTGCAGATAACATGATGATGCTTCATATCAGGAGGGACCCACTCTGCACAATAAAGCCTGCAGACCATGAGTCCAAATCCTGCTGTTGCTGCTTCCAAAGCAATGCTGAGATACAGCTTGAATTAGCACAGGAGAGTGCCATGTTTGCTGAATTGGCCAGGACTTCAGACCTGTTGGCAGAGGATCAAGAACTCCAATAAAATCCTTAGCTTGCATTTGATAAAATGGATTCCCCAGAACTCACTAGTCAGGGAGTTGTTGCAATGAGTCGCAAAACATGTTTGTTGGATCTTGGCTTCAGCCATCCCCCCTTTTCCCTGTAAAACCCATTCCACAAATTCTGTATTGGGTTATATCCCAAACGAGATTATTTTACACCCAACTATATTTAATTTGTAGTGAGGGAAACACCTTGGTTTGTTTCATGCCAACATGCCTGTTTAATTGGGCCTCTGATTATTTAATGTCACTGCTGAAGAGGTTGTTTTTATGAGGCACAAAAGAAAATTTAATGAAAATTATTCACAAGCCCAACTTCTGACTAGTAAAACCAAGAGCTTAATGTAAGAGGCAAAGTCCCCATCTGGTACTTCTCTGAAAAGAACAGCCACATGAAGGATTTATTGTG
This sequence comes from Malurus cyaneus samueli, assembly GCA_009741485.1. NCBI lineage: Eukaryota > Metazoa > Chordata > Aves > Passeriformes > Maluridae > Malurus > Malurus cyaneus. Next base: position 12,134,322 of record CM019229.1, read on the forward strand.
ACATTACAATGCTTGATGTCAAATAATCTAGCCAGAGGAACAATATTGCCCTAAAGAGAGCCATCAGGCCCTGTGTGACATGGGTATTTGAAAGGATTAACTGCACTTAAATCAATATGGGCAATGAAAACAGAAATAACCAATCTCTTGGCCGCTCAATTATTTAAGACTGTCTTTAGTCCCCACAGAATGGAATTAAACGCTTGTTTAAGAGGACTGACAATTAAATCTATTTCTTTAATGCCAAGATAAGGACATGGATCGGATCTGTGACTGCAGTATAGAATGAGGAAGGGGCATCTCCCGGAGAGGCACATGTAAAGAGGAGATGTTGGGTGTGCTTGGGGAGGGAACGCAGCTGCTCCCCACTGGCACAGCCCTTGTGTGCTGTACACTGCTCCACAACCACAGAATCACACAGTGGTCACTTTGGAATGACCACCATGGTCACTTTGGAATGACCACAATGGTCACTTTGGAAGGACCACCATGGTCACTTTGGAATGACCACAATGGTCACTTTGGAATGACCAAATGGTCACTTTGGAAGGACCACAATGGTCACTTTGGAATGACCACAATGGTCACTTTGGCAGGACCACAATGGTCACTTTGGAATGACCACCATGGTCACTTTGGAATGACCACAATGGTCACTTTGGAATGACCACAATGGTCACTTTGGAATGACCACAATGGTCACTTTGGAATGACCACAAATGGTCACTTTGGAAGACCAAAATGGTCACTTTGGAATGACCAAAATGGTCACTTTGGAATGACCACAAATGGTCACTTTGGAATGACCAAAATGGTCACTTTGGAATGACCACAATGGTCACTTTGGAAGGACCACAATGGTCACTTTGGAATGACCACAATGGTCACTTTGGAATGACCACAATGGTCACTTTGGAATGACCACAATGGTCACTTTGGCAGGACCACAATGGTCACTTTGGAAGGACCACAATGGTCACTTTGGAATGACCACCATGGTCACTTTGGAATACCACCATGGTCACTTTGGAAGGACCACAATGGTCACTTTGGAATGACCAAATGGTCACTTTGGAATGACCAAATGGTCACTTTGGAATGACCACAATGGTCACTTTGGAAGGACCACCATGGTCACTTTGGAATTACCACCATGGTCACTTTGGAATGACCACCATGGTCACTTTGGAATGACCAAAATGGTCACTTTGGAATGACCAAAATGGTCACTTTGGAATGACCAAAATGGTCACTTTGGAATGACCACAATGGTCACTTTGGAATGACCACAAATGGTCACTTTGGAATGACCACCATGGTCACTTTGGAAGGACCACCATGGTCACTTTGGAATGACCACCATGGGTCACTTTGGAATACCACCATGGTCACTTTGGAATACCACCATGGTCACTTTGGAATGACCACATGGTCACTTTGGAATGACCACAATGGTCACTTTGGAATGACCACATGGTCACTTGGAATACCACAATGGTCACTTTGAAGACAAAATGGTCACTGTCCAGCCTCTCTGCTCAGCCAGGAGTACTATTCATGCTGGTACTATTTCTCCTGAGGTGTTTGTTCATCTCAAATAAAATGAAAAAATTTCTGGTGTGAAATGTTTTAATAAGAAGTTCTATTTTCAGATGATAAAGAGGAAGGAGAAGAGCAGGATGGATGCAGCACGTTGAATGTCCAGCTGTCACACTGTAGATACCCTGGCTTCAGGGGAATATCACACGCCTGCACGTGGTCACTTAGAGCTCCCAGGCTGAAAAGCTGAGACATGTTCTTAACTTGGACACAATCCATTGCACCAGAAATTCACAGAAAAGAAGTTTATTCACTACACTCCATCATTAATTTCAGTTTTTCCAAGGCTTCTGTGAGTGGCAGGACAGTTTAAAAGTCTGATGTTTTTAGGTTTCTTCAAAACACAGCAAGTCTCTGCAGAAGTCCTTCTCTGCCTGGTGACCAACATATGTGCATTCTCAATGTGCCATAGGGATTTCCTGCTGCTGTTGAGCTCCAAGTGATGATAAAAAAGCTCTTCCTAGGTCTTCCATCCTTTTTTTGTGTTTTTAATCTGTCCATTAAAATAAAATTTGACATTAATTTCTTTCAGCCAGGAAAAAAGATGCATCCTGAAAAGCTGAAATTTTTCTAAGTACTTTAAAAAAAACACTGTGTGGAAATATATTGCAAAAAATCATTACTCAAATCTTTGTCCTGACAGTTATAAGCATAATAGCTTGAAGGTACTGCTGATTAATGATTTCTGCTTCCTCTGATGTTCTTGTCCTAACTTGTCCAGAGTCACAGAGTCATAGAGTAAGGTGCAAACTAAGAAAAAGAAAGACAATTGTCACTTTGTAATCAGAGATCTCAAGTAGAATCAGTAGATTTTATGGTTTATATGTGCCCTGACAGCTTTCCATACAATTCTCAACTTCAGCACTCAATAGTTGTGGTGCTGAGCCTGTATTCTGCACAGGACTGGCTTTGTTGTCACCCTGCTGGTTATTCCCAAGCCATTATTTTGCTGAGAGCATCCATGAGAGAAAGCGTGCTCTGCTCTGGGCATCTGCCTTGCACAAGCAAGTTCAGGAGGCTGAGAGATACAGTGTCCCTTTTCCAATCCCTTGGAAATTGTTAAACAAACTTCATGATCTCATGGGCTGCTTTTTGTCATATAATTTCAAGGTACTTATTGTCATGCTTGTGAAAATTTCATTAAACTGCTTGTATGTTTGTACAGGTTTGAGGCAGAAAAGGCAGATTTGATTTGTTTGCAAGTTTCAGAATTTCAGAATTCAATACTAAGGTAGAATGTCAGAGGAGAGGAAGTTTTCCTCCAGTGTGGACTTATTCTGTGAATCCAAATTTGGAATATTCATTCCGTACTAGCTTACTTGTGCAGCTCCTGCATGATTTGGATCTTGAATATTTGTGATGATTGTGGCAGGTGTTGGAGGCTGTGAGGCTGAGAATGAACTCGTTTGGCCAATAACCGCAATGCAAGGAGCAGGTACAGCATCCCTGAGTGTGCAGTCATGGGAGCCACCAGGAGCTCAGGATCACAAACCTCTCTCTGCTGTGCTCCCTGTGTTCCCAGAGCTCTTGGGAACTGAAACAAAAAGGGAATCTCTCCCTCTCTCCCCTGACTCATAATCTGCCTTCAGACGACTCAAAGGCTGGATTTCAGCCACAGGCTGAGAGAGCTCTGTTTTGCTTTCCAGCCTCTTTTACGCAACAGGAGTTATTGTTATTGCTCATTGCATGTAAACACAAAGTGGTGGCTGCAGCCTCGGAAATACATGTTCACAACTGGTTCCAGCCTCCTCCTCCTCCCCCTCCTTGACCTGGAGGCGTTTTCTGGTTCCCTGGTAGGAGCACACAGGTCCCAGCAGGAGATCTGGAGCTCGGGGAGCTGTGTGTTCCCATCGGTGTCTGAGCCCGTCACCGCTGGCTGCTCCGCCAGCACCAGCTCCTGCCTGTCTGCTGCCACTCGCTAACGGGGACAACTCACCTCGCTCACACTTTGCTGTCACTCTTTTTCACTTGACAGCAGACTGGTCTGACATGCTTCTTGTCACTCAAGTGGTGTAGAGCACAGATCCCTTTAATCCATCTCACAACTTCTCTTGTCTTCTCTCAGAACCAAAACTAATTGCAACGCAAACCGCAAGTGTGGGGTTTCAAGCAGGAATACAAGGAAAGAAAAGGCAGTGTTTGCATGACAGTACACAGAATAGGCAGACATAAACTCTGTCCTATTTTGCCTCCTTTCAGCCTATTTGCTGCACCTGAGAAAAGCCAGGGCACAGTTTAAAACACGCTCAGTAATCAGATCCTCAGCTGGGCTCACCACCTTCCCCGATGCTCTCTGTGGCAGGTCAATGCTGTAACTCTTTCCAATACAGATTTTCTTCCATAAACTTTGCCCCATCCTCAGCAGACTCTGCCCTTTGGTTCTGTGTCTCCCTCATTCACAGAACAGTTCAAGCAATGGATCCCCTCAAAGCAGCAAAGCTGTTCACCTCGTGGCATGAACCACTGCGAGCACTGTGCCTGTGCCAAGCTGGAGCTCAGGCCCTCTGTTTGCTGTGCCAGGGTCTACTTTTACCTTTACCTTTTAATAGGAGAGAGGTTCCATTATTTCCAGATGAGAAAATAGGAATGCTTTCCCCACATTAATCATTTTTACTGTTCTTTAGCATCATAACAAACCTGGAGCATTGCACGTTAATCCACTTCTTTGTCCAGTTGCAAACTGATGGACAGGAAAATAAAGTTCAGAAAGGTAAGAATTCATCCAGTGCCTGTGCTTGTTACTTGTCTTGGTAGTTGAGGTCTGCGCGAAATAATCGGTAGTAGAGTCATGTCTGCTTAGGCAGAAAGACAAAGAACAAGCAAGGAGTAAAACAAGAAGTCTAATCTCCCTAATAGCTCCCAGCCCAGGGAACAAAGGATCACAGAGCCAGGAAGAAATGAACAGTAGGTTATTTATTCTCTTACGAAGAAATCTGACGTGGACAGTGTGTTATGGAAGTGTGCTGGACAGGCTTGAAAACAACGTTTTACCTTGAGGCTTTACTGCCAGTATATGGGATGAGCATTCCTGTAAGGAATTCGTCCCATGTTAAGAACGGAGCTGGCCTTGTCCTGGTGCTGGCCATGTACCTGCAGAGGCTGCAGCCCCATCAGCCCTGGCTGTGGGAAGGAGAGCCTTGTGCCTGGAGAGATCTCAGGATTGAACATTGCTCCTGCAAACTGCCAATCCTCAGCTGTGCCCCAGCTCCTCCCCTCACCAGCACACACTTCCATCCCATGTATCGGTTCAAAGAGTGGGGCTGGTTTAATCAGTGGAGCAGTGCCATGCTAACAGCCCTGCTGGGGATGGAGCCCGAGCTGCAGGAAGAGCATGGCTGAAGAATTTGGCTGCTTGGATCTCCATGGGCTCGGTGCTCCTGTTGTCTGTCTCGGCTCTGAGCCAGCCCAGCCCAGGCTGGCCAGGCAGTGCTGTGCTTGCAGAATAGCCCTTATTGGGGTCATTTTTCAGGACATAACACAGTCAGGAATCCTTCAGAAATCTCCTCTGATATCTCTTCTGCATTAATGTGAACAAAATTGATGGAATTTATTAACAGAAGACACAGCACATCAGAGCTGGCAGTGACATTATATTTGTGGACCTGTTTGGAAGCAGAAGTTCCGAAGGCAGCAGAGAGGCAAAGTGTGTTTATGCAGATACTGAGAGAAGGAGGAGGGATGTTCTGGCCTCTTTTACCCACAAGGAGTGGGAAGCAGATGCAGCACATTGTGACCGACTGCTGAGGGTCTGCTGGGGAATGGGCAGGTTCAAACTAATTCTGATTTGTAGAAGCCAATAATTCTGCTTGTTCCTATATGAAACACAAGGAGTGACTTGAAATGTGATCCTGTTTCAAAATACACTTTAGCTGCAATAAAGCAACATTTCTGAAGTAATGTCTCTCCTGTCTGTCACTATGGCAACACGTGTGGTGTGATGCAGCAGGACCTGCACTGGGGCTGCATCCCACAGTGGGTCTGAGGGTCAGCCCGATGGCAAAGAACCAAACACGGGTTCAAATCTTACAAAAGAGGTTGAACAGGACTTTGCAGCAAACTCAGAAAGCAAACTAAAGATTGTCAAACAGCTGCCTGTAAAATTACCTTTTGGAAATCTTTTCTGACTGTATCACTCCCCCAGCCCCTCACTGCTGTGACACGGGGTTGATGGCTGGCAGCTGGACTTTGGAGTAAATCCAAAAATTGCTGCTTTCACATTTGCCAGTAAGACCAGTAAGAACTTGTTAACATTGCAATATTTAATATTAAATAGCAAATTAAGAAAAAAAAATTCAAGAAAATTTATCAGACAAGGTTTTAGTGATATCAGAGGCTCAGAAATGAGAAATCGCATCCTGCCCTTTTATTATATTTTTAAGGATATACAGAAAAATGATTATATAGTCTAAAGACAGATGTTGGTAAACATTTGTGCTGGCAGTCCGGACTTGTCAGAAAAGCACTGGTTTTGTTTTGCTGCTTCTGACCAAAGCATACTTTGCTTAGAACATCTGCATTGAAAAGTTTATTCCAGGTTGGGAAAGGGAAAGAAAAAAGGTCCTTTCCAAAAGGTCCTTTTTCTTGTGTGATGTCTGAGGATATTTACAGATTATTAAGTAATTTTGTTTTGTGTTAGAGAAATTAAAATCCTTTAAGAAGTAAATTCAGGTGTTTTGCTGAAAGCAAAGACATTGACCTGCAAGTTAAAGCCAGTTCTGCAGGTAGAGTTCTCAGAGTGATAAACATTTTTGGCATATTAATTGAGGCTGATTTACCTTCTCGGGAGTCTGATGAAGAAGAGAACACCTTTCCCTGAAGCCCCGTGAGGTCAAGGTCCGGCCCATGTGCCAACAGCTCTGAAAGTGGGCTCTGAGTTGCCAGCATGTCCTGTAAAATGTTCATTCTTCCCCCTGGACCAGAGGCAGAGTTGCCCTCTCAGCATCCTGGAAGGCCCATCTGTGAGCTGTACACTCAGACTTGTTTTTAAAAATGCTGCAAGAATATATTAATAACTCAGTAAATGTGCCATAATTTACAAAAGGCGTGAAAAAAATAAGTCCATGTCTCCCATAAATTTGGGAGGAAAAGACATTCTGTTTGTCTCATCCAAAAAACCTCTTCAGAAGTTAGAAAAGAAACACTGAAAGGAGAAAATAGATAATAAATATAATACATACATGTTGTTTTAAAGTTTTGGTTACTTGGTTCCTAGCTTCAAGGAACTCATGAGCTGTGTGAATGCAAGGCTCTCAGCCAAAGGGAGGTTCAAAGGTTCCAATCTCTCTCCTTGATCAGTCTCAGACCCCATTCTCATCCTTGTTTGGCCTTTCCCCACAAGTGAAGTCAAGCCTACCACGTTTTATGCTCAGGTATGCTCTCTGAAGCAGCGTTTTATTAAGAAAAATCAGCAAGAAAATACTCGGTGCATTCTTATTATCTCTATGGCCAGTGCAATATCAAGCGCTGAGATCGAGGACCAAGAGGTAAGAAAGAAGAACCTCAAATGTAGGCTCTGGAATTTCAGTGCACAAAGATTCCAATTAAATCAAAATTATTCTCACACTGAAAAGGCATCTAAAAATAATGATGGACAAACAGTGTCCTTTAGCCAATGCTACAGAAGGAGTGAGAGGATTCCTTGAGAATTATTGGAACTGCGAATAGATCACTCTGTCTCTGAGATGCTCAGTAGAAGTAACCATTATTAAAGATTATCAATGATCCGGTTATAATAACTACATGCCCTTTCAAAGCTGGTCACCCCAACCTCACTTCACTGATCCCACTTCAGGTCCAGTTGTTGAACAAACCAGCTTTTCACTGAGATTCATTTGTGGTGTAGATTACTTTGGAAAAAGCTGTGGAATAACAGAACCGGGGAGATATTTGTATCTGCACACAAATTCTGGGCTTGGGGCTGGCCCAGGATTCTTGTCCCAGTGCTGGACAGTAACTTGCACAATTATGGCCACAAGATGGGCTCTTGGTACATTTCTGTGCTCTGAATTTATAGAGGCTGCATTTTCATTAAAAATGGCTGAGTGGTGAGATGAAGACAAAGACAGCGAAGGTGAACAAAAAGCGTTGTATATTTATTAGAAGGTTTGGCATAAATGCGGTGTTGGTAGCGGATTTCAGCTGTATAATGTCTCAGCAACAGTTTAGCCAATAACATTCATATCACAGAATGGTGTAGATAATATCTGCAATAAAACGGGCTGGTTTCTGCTCCCGAGCAGACAAAGCAGGGAAGCGCTGATAAAAGCCAGCGAATCTTTGCGTTTGGCTGTGGCACAGCTCCCTCTACCTCACCGCATTTCCCGCTCTGCAAACCGGACCTGCTCCACTCCCACCTCCATCTCCGGGGACAAAACGCTTCTGATTCTGTATTCTCGGAAGCATTTATGACATTTATAATTCATCTGGAAGAAAAAAAAAAAAAAAAAAAAAAAAAAAAAAAAAAAAAAAAAAGCCCCTAAAGCCCAGCTGCTAGCTGAACGGCATTAACAACAATGATGACAGTAAATTCCAGACTTTCCCAAAGAATAGTATAGAGAAAAAAATGGTGACACCAGGAGATGTGACTATCATATGCACCTTTCTGCCTCTTCCAACTTCATTCCCTTGTATTTTCACATATAGTTGAGACAACGAACCATTTCAAAATGGCAGTGAGCAAGCTAGAGATATTTTGCAAGGTAAATTTATTTTTTAAATGACTCTGAGGAATCCAAATTTACCCATAAATATTCTACTCACCTCTATTTATTGGTAAGAACAAATCACAAAAAGTGATTAAGAAGTATCTTAGATTAAGGGTAGAAAAGCAATCACCATCACTTCTTTTGTGCAGAATAATTTCTTTGAGTTGCAGATCCACACATGTTCCCTTCTTTAGGATTCATCTGTTTTTCAAAGCTGAATTAATGGGTGTAAATTCTAACTATACCTTAAAAAAAGTGCAATGAATGGTCCATTATGGAAACATTGTTTTGCTGAAATGCTAATTTGTGTAGATTAAGAAGACATTTCTGAAGAATAATATCCAAAATCTGATACGAAGCTTAAATAACTGCTGAAATGATAAGCAGGCAGAGCTACAGGAGAAGAGTTAATTAAAAATCTCCAAGGCAACTTATATTCCTTTGTCACAAAAGAAAGGCTACGCTGCTGATACTGTACCTGGAAACTGAAAAATCACCAGCTGCTGTCGCTAAGCAGAGAATAGAAAAGCATTTACTGCTTAGCAAAGTCACAAGTATTCTGCATTTTAAATGCATTTGGTCACAACGTTTCATAAATATTGCTCCCTAGGTTTTCTATTTAACTTCAAAACTACTTCTCTTAAGCTCCTTTGCACAATGAAAAATTAAGTTCCCTCATGTTAAAATTAACAAAGAATAGGCTTATTACAGACTTTGAAGAATCTGATTCATTAAGAATAAATATTAAATTCTGATTGAACACAAAAGACAGTTCACACACCTTGTTTGGGATTCAAATACCTAATGAAAAACAAAGCTGTAAAAATCTTTAGGGCTGAAACTGTGTCTGTATTATTGCTGGTCCACCACGCCAATTAATTAATGTATAAGATATTATTTAAACAAAAATAAATATGCTATTTAGATGTGTTAGTATGCTGAGATTTCGAAACTGAATGCTCTAAAAGCTCTAATCAGAATGCAAATTTATCTGCTAAACAACAGCATGGATAAGAGATAAAAGTTTTGAAAATGCAGTTTACTCTTTATTAATTAATGGGGAGTAATGTTCCTGTTTTAAAATATATCATACAAGTTAAACTTAAGAACGAGTGCAGCTTACTGTGAAGATCAGTAAACACAAATTCTTCTGAAATGTGTTTTACACTTGGAACTGCATCTTATCTTCTCATCCTGAGTACCAACAGATTTGACAGTCGTGCACAGGAAGAGCTCAGGTTCTTTTTATTAAATACGCTATTAATAAATTCATATTCCTTAAATCACACTCAATACAGAGTATTTGTAGCAAACTGATGGGCTTTCTTAATGATCTGTACAATAACAGAAATTGCTCGAATAATTTCAAGTATGCAAACTTGTTATTTGAAGCTTTTTTCACAAAAGATAAATATCATCATACACTGAAATACTTTAAAAGGTCAAAAGAAGTATACTGAAGTCCTATAAAAACATGTGAAATGACACTATGCAATGCTTTAAGGTACAGTATTTCACTAACATGAAAAGACCAGATTTTTCAATGATCACTGCACTGAAAATGTTTTGCAGTTCATATGAACACTAAAAAAAATTATTTTACAGCTCATGTAGAGAGAGATGTTATGTGCATGGTCACATCTAGATTGGCTTTGCTGCGAGCTTACAGTTATCAAGAAAATTCGAAGAAAACATGAAAACAATAGATGAAATGTTGCAGCTTACAATCAATTGGCTTAGACTGGAACAATTTGGCACAAGCAAAGTGTGTTTGTTTTAAATTGTTTTTTTCACTAGACATTTTCAGACTATATAAAACAATTTTTTAAAATTTAAAATTTCTTGCCCTGTAGTTAGGCACACAAGTGATTTTATGCACAAAATAAAATAGTAATTATGAAAATAATTTCAAATTATATTTTGAAAGAAAATTATTCTTATCCAATTGCATGTTGTAATCTTATTCTGTAGGTTACTTATAAGGATTTCTTTATATTTTCCAAATTCTGATAACACTAAACCTGCAACTTTCTCCTTCTTCTGGAGTATTATTTCATCACTAAAACTATGGTGCTCCCATGACTAAGAAATCTATTGAGAAATGCTGTTTTTCTCTACTTGCTATATTTTGCCTACTTGCTGCAATAATTTTGAAGCTTCCAAAATAAATTTCTGAACTGTATATAAGCCTGAAATATTTGCTCAGGAGATGACACAAATCAGGGCAGGAGTACCTCTGAGGAGAGAGAACATGCACACATATATCCCATCCAGCATATTATTCATGCATCCAATCAGAGACACAGGAAACCTCTGTACAAACAGAAGTGTGGAGAACTGGGGAGACGAAAAATTAAAAAAAAAGCAAAAGCAAAAGAGATTGCAAGAGCCATCAGGAAAGGCAGAGATCTCTCCTATCTTTCCCGAAGTCCATCTGCAACCTCTCTCTGAGGCTGAGGCTGAGGGGTGGTAACAGCTTCTGCTAAAGATTTCTGCTGGGACCAGGGAAAGCACTGTCATTGCCCTAACGCCACTGACTTGGGAAAGAGATTATGGAGCAAGTGTAGTAGCATCGCTTTGGGTTTTTTCCTTTTATTCTGAAATTATACACAAGCTAGTAACTGAAACGCAAATTAATTTATGCTGCAAATTTGGCTTTGATTGCATGAGCCGGTTTTGTTGTCAGCGAGAGAGAGAGCACTGAGGTGTCAGTGAGTGAGTGAGTGAGTGAGCTCAGGTGGACTGAGCAAAATCCTGCTCTGCTGTGACCCTGCGGTGTCCTTGCTGTGTGCAACCTGTGTGCAGTGTGTGTGTAACCTGTGTGCAGTGTGTGTGCAACCTGTGTACAACCTGTGTGCAACCTGTGTGCAGCCTGTGTGCACCTGTGTGATCCTGTGTGCATGTGTGACCTGTGTGCACCTGTGTGACCTGTGTGCATCTGTGTGACCTGTGTGCATGCCTGTGTGTACCTGTGTGCACCTGTGTGACCTGTGTGCAGCCTGTGTGTAACCTGTGTGTAGCCTGTGTGCAGTGTGTGTGTAACCTGTGTGCAACCTGTGTACAACCTGTGTGCAACCTGTGTGCAGCCTGTGTGCAACCTGTGTGTAACCTGTGTGCAGCCTGTGTGTAACCTGTGTGTAACCTGTGTGCAGTGTGTGTGTAACCTGTGTGCAACCTGTGTGCAACCTGTGTGTAACCTGTGTGCAGCCTGTGTGCACCTGTGTGTACCTGTGTGCACCTGTGTGTACCTGTGTGCATCTGTGTGTACCTGTGTGCATCTGTGTGTACCTGTGTGCATCCTGTGTGTATCCTGTGTGTATCCTGTGTGTAGCCTGTGTGCAGTCTGTGTCCAGTCTGTGTGTATCCTGTGTGCAGTCTGTGTGTATCCTGTGTGTAGCCTGTGTGTATCCTGTGTGTATCCTGTGTGCAGCCTGTGTGTAGCCTGTGTGTATCCTGTGTGTATCCTGTGTGTATCCTGTGTGCACCTGTGTGTATCCTGTGTGCATCCTGTGTGTATCCTGTGTGCATCCTGTGTGATCTGTGTGTATCCTGTGTGTATCCTGTGTGCAGTCTGTGTGTAACCTGTGTGCAGCCTGTGTGATCCTGTGTGTATCCTGTGTGCAGCCTGTGTGTATCCTGTGTGTATCCTGTGTGCAGTCTGTGTGTATCCTGTGTGCAGTCTGTGTGCAGCCTGTTTGTATCCTGTGTGCAGCCTGTTTGTATCCTGTGTGCAGCCTGTGTGCATCCTGTGTGTATCCTGTGTGCAGCCTGTGTGTATCCTGTGTGCAGTCTGTGTGTATCCTGTGTGCAGCCTGTGTGCAGCTGTGTGTATCCTGTGTGTATCCTGTGTGCAGCCTGTTTGTATCCTGTGTGCAGCCTGTGTGCATCCTGTGTGTATCCTGTGTGCAGCCTGTGTGTATCCTGTGTGTATCCTGTGTGCAGTCTGTGTGTATCCTGTGTGCAGTCTGTGTGCAGTCTGTGTGTATCCTGTGTGCAGCCTGTTTGTATCCTGTGTGCAGCCTGTGTGTATCCTGTGTGTATCCTGTGTGCAGCTGTGTGCAGTCTGTGTGTATCCTGTGTGCAGCCTGTGTGTATCCTGTGTGCAGTCTGTGTGTATCCTGTGTGCAGTCTGTGTGCAGTCTGTGTGTATCCTGTGTGTATCCTGTGTGCAGCCTGTTTGTATCCTGTGTGCAGCCTGTGTGCATCCTGTGTGTATCCTGTGTGCAGTCCTGTGTGTATCCTGTGTGCAGTCTGTGTGTATCCTGTGTGCATCCTGTGTGTATCCTGTGTGCATCCTGTGTGTAGTCCTGTGTGCATGCCTGTGTGTATCCTGTGTGCAGCCTGTGTGTATCCTGTGTGCAGCCTGTGTGCAGCCTGTGTGTATCCTGTGTGCAGCCTATGTCCAGTCTGTGTGTATCCTGTGTGTATCCTGTGTGCAGCCTGTTTGTATCCTGTGTGCAGCCTGTGTGTATCCTGTGTGTATCCTGTGTGCAGCCTGTGTGCAGCCTGTGTGCAGTCTGTGTGCAGTCTGTGTGTATCCTGTGTGCAGTCTGTGTGTATCCTGTGTGTATCCCGTGTGTAGCCTGTGTGCTGCCTCGTGCTCAGCAATGCCCCAGCACTGAGGAGCTCTGCTCTGTGACACCTCACACCCTCCACAATGCAAACACACAAATGTGGGCTCATTGAAAGTTTTTCCCATTGGCGTTCAGATCAGCCCGGAGCTGCTGGGGAACAGTGTCACAGTGCGGCCACGGGGAAACGCAGGAAAGCAGATCCTTGCGATAATGGTGGCTCTTAACGAGGGACTTGAGGGAAGCCACTGCAGTTTTGCTACAGCTTTACTTTGGAACATTGTCACCAGTCAGCTCTGTCCACAGGAACACACGGTTTGTGTGCGGTGTTTTGATGTTCAGCTCTCGGGAGGTGAAGCGGGGCTGGCACACTTTGTAACATTGTCACAGTCAGCTCTGTCCAGAGGAACACACGGTTTGTGTGCGGTGTTTTGATGTTCAGCTCTCAGGAGGTGAAGCAGGGCTGGCACAGTTTGGAACATTGTCACCAGTCAGCTCTGTCCAAACACACGGTTTGTGTGCGGTGTTTTGATGTTCAGCTCTCGGGAGGTGAAGCGGCGCTGGCACACGCAGGGCACAGCTCCTGCTCACGGCAGGGACTGCTCACACCGTGCCCACCACCCGCCAGCCTGACTGAGGAGGGCACTTTGCTGTTGAAAATATTCTTCAGCAAAAAGTTTTCAATGATGGTGTCATCATTGTAAATAACAGGGTCTTTATTAATGAGTGAATGATGATGTTTATACATTTTGATATATCATTATTGAATAACTTGCCAGCACATTCTGAATGAAATTTCCTAAAAAATGCAATGAACTGAACTGAGAAGGATAGAAGGCATATTTAATCTCTCTTTTCCCTTTCAGTTCTGCTTATGTAGAGTGATGAATCTGAAAAAACCCCACAATTTAAAGACCCCTGTGGCCTGTCTGCGCCTTACACATCATACAGGACTTGGCTGACACTGGAAGGTGCTGCAGCTTTGCAGAAGGATGAGAATTCATTGAAACAACCTTAAAGTCCGACTTCAATGTTGATTTCTAAAGAATAAAGTTAAGAAGAACCAGTTTAAATTCAGAGACAGTGTAGTGTGTCTGAAGCCAAGAGCAACTGATGTGTGATTTAAAGAGCTCATAAAAGCAGACAACTGGCTTTAGAATCTATGGAAAGCAATAAAGCAGTTAAAAATTCTCCCAGTTGTAACGCCTATAGATTTCCTTATCTTAAATTCTTTGGCTCAAGCCCTGGAGCAAATGACGGGGCACGTGATGGGAGTTTTGTCTTTCAGCCCTGGGCAGCCCCGGCCCCTCTCTCCGCTCTGGGGGAGCTTCTCTTGGCGGCAGCGGCCAGACATTCCCAGCTCCTGTCCTTCCTGACAGTCTCATGCCAGTGGTAATTTCAAAATTGTTTGGTATAGGCTGTGCCTCATAGACACAGGGAGCCAGTAATAACCCCCAGCTCAGTGACCCTGCTCGGATCATCAAACACAGGGCACAGCCAAGCTCAGTTCAGCACTGGGGCAGGAATCGTGACCTCCCCTGCCCTTTTTTGTAGATTTAAAATTGTTTTGAGAAAGAGAAGAATAAAAAAGATACAACTCCAGGCAGTTCTGGAAAGCAGTCCAGCTTCCTGTACTGTACACATGCATATAAGTAACATGTTTAAACAGATGCAGCTCTGGCAGGCCTGAAAAATTAGGATTTAGGTACTTTGTACATTTTTTTTCTAATAGAGTACACATTGCTTCTCTTTACTTTGAAAACTTTGAAGTTAAATGACACTGTATGAAAATATTATCCTCACTACATTTAATAGCAAAGACAAAAAAAGAAAGGCAGGTAAATTTATTTTTAGAAAATTAAGAATAAACTAAGGAAAAAAAAAATCAGGATTACTCTACATGGATTTTTCAGATGTGTTACAGAAAACTGCCTGGTGTATCAGCAGTGTGTACCAGATGAAAAAAAATAACACTGAGATTGCTAGACAAATTGCCTCACAAGAGTAATATGCATACAAACATAGGCTGGTGGGTTTTCAAAGGTTTCCTTTGTGTGCAGAGCATTTGCAGTCACAACCAATAAAACAAAATATACTGGCACTCTCTTTGTGGTTTTGGTTTTGGAATTGCATAATGGTGAGTAATATTTTCTCAAAACTTACTTTATAGTATTTACTTAGCAGAATTTTCATGCACTATACCTGGAAATCATGAAATATACTTTGTGTGCTTCCAAAAGGTTGTGAAGGCTCAGGAAGAGGTTTACCAGTTTATGGAACGAGAGCAAAAAGTGTTTCTCCTCTCTAGGCTTTTATATGGTTCAGATCAGAAACATGTCAGCCGGGAGAGGGAAGAGTAAAGTTACAGGAGCTCTCCAAGAAACATAAAAGTATAGAGTGGGAAAATGAACTGCCAACTCCAAAACAACACACAGATCTTACAGGGGCAAACTCAGTTTAACAACACCTAGGTCATCAATGCTTTTGCTGTTTTACAAAAGCAAAACATGTTCATTTCTGTTACAGAAATGAGACTATCAGCAAAAAGAAAAAAAAGGTCTCAGTACTGATGTGTGGTGGTGGGGCCCTGGGAATGTGAGCAATGGCCAGACACAGCAGCACATTCCCAGCAGTGGCAGCAGTGCACAGCTCCAGCCCAGACAGGCACAGGTGACCTCTGCAAGCTCCCGCTCTTGGAATAATTACCTGCTGGAAATAGGTCAAGATTTCGTACTGTGTCAAAGTTTTCCATTCAGACTCGTGTCAGGCAGCTGTCCCTGTACTTACACACAACTGCTTATATTCCATGCATATTCTAAGGATGTCTCCTAAAGTTTTAGAGACACACGCCAATTACATTTTTTGTGTTGAAAGGTTACAGCCTGATCTAATCATGGGAACACAAGAAACTGAAGTCCTACAGGTGCATCCATAATTTCCTAATCCGGTCCTGGCAAGACAAAACTTTCGTAGTATAAACCACTCTCAGAGACCTATTCCTCACGGAATTCCTGTATTTTACTAGAGGTAACTTTGCTGCTGTTCTCATGAGGAGTTTAAGAAAATTCCATAATAGCCAAGTCCTAAGTAAAATACTTAAAGGCCTCCTATTTCCATAGACCAGGACAAGAAAGGGGTTGTAAGGTCTGATGTCATTTGCAAGTGAGTAGAAAAACAGTATTTGCTTGCCAGAAGCTATTCACACTGCAAATCCTTTATATTTTTTTTCTTCTCCATCCTTCTGTCACAGCAGCAGTCACTGGAGAAAAGCAGCTGGCAGAAGCAGAATTCAGTAACTTGCCTTTCCTAGCACACTATCTCCCACAGCTCTGCTTCTGCTCAGTCTTTCTGATGCAGAACTCACACAGCAGAGACCTTTGGTATCTCTTTTTGAATCAGTAATGGCAATTGAAAACAATATTTGTATGATTTCTCTCCACCCTGTTTAAAGTATCGCAGCTCCCGTCTTGCCCTTTGATGTCAGAGTATGTGCAGTGACAGCAAACCAACTCAAGCTCACAGCTCACATGGACTGAATACAACAAATCCTCTGGTTCCCGGGAATTCCTGGAAGCTGCAAACTATTAAAGATTACCTACAATTATTGTTCTCTACACACCCAAAGGTAAAGTCATTCTACCTGAGACAAACACCACCAGAGCAGCACTCCCCAGAACCTGTGCTACAAAGGTGCTTTCCTTCCTTCAGACCTGAAGATATTGTCATGCTCAAATGGAAATAAGAGGAGAAAGACACAGAATTCTGGAGGCTAAAATGGTCATGGAATCATGTCAGGGAACTCACACGGACCTGTGTCGAGGTGCAGCCCATGGGATGGCCAACACTGTCTCATAAAAGGTACAGGAATCTGAAAACAATCAGTAAAAGAGGAGAATAGGTTTTGTCTGAGATGCCTCCAAATCCGAGGCCACCCTGTACTCTCAACAGTGCATGCAGGAGCTTGGAAGTGCCCAGGACTGCAGACACAGAAAGATGATCCATGGAAGAGGACGAGCGGTGCTGCGCAGGGAGTGCTCAGGGGACACAGCCTCACACACCCCAAACATCTTTCATGCCATGCTGGACTTAGTCTCATATTTTCCCTCTGTGGTTGCATCAGACAGAAACACAGATGTAGTTAGTGTTTAGAGGATGCAAACAATAGGAGTTATCCTGGCTCTGGTAACTACAGGGTTATTGGTGCTAATAATTATTTGCTGTAATTTTAATAAGGTATTAGTAGTGTAAATAATTGAATCTGCATGAAAACATCCATCAGAAAACCCAGGCAACCAAAAGAAAATCACTTCTAAAACTTAAAATCAAATTGATTAAATTTTAAGGCCTCAACTTCTGCTTCCCATGGGGGCTGGTATGGGAGAGTGAGGTTAGAGCCAGCGAGATGCTATTGCGTTCCTATGGCAACGGGGAGGTTCAAGCAGCCTCTGCCATTCCCTAGGATTGCTAAAATCACTACACAGTGTATAAAGTGGCCAAGAGAAGCAACAGCCAATAAATGCAGAAAATCCTTAAATCAAAGAGACACAGAAATAAGAGATGGAAACAACCTGTTAGACCATCTTATTCATTCCCTGAGGCCCTGTGCAGTATTATTAACAGTCTCAGGAACCTTAAAAACTCCTAAAAATTCCATCCAAGACACGTGTAAAAACTTACTGAAAGAGAGAGCAATATCTCAGGAAGTTATAAAAAAGCTTCCTAATCTGCTTTCCGTAGGTGTGTGCACACTGTGCTGAGTGTGCTGAGATATCGACTTCTCCACGTTTGAGAAATGGATGGAGGGCAGAGGCTTCAGGGCATTACTCACCCTAACACAAGTGCTTTTGCCGAAGATAAAACATCCAGTGAAAACATCCTGCCAGCTATGTACGTCCAAATTCTCCCCTCCTTTCCACAGAACAGCTTTATGTGCCTTGAAAACAAAAGAATTATTTTGAAGAGCCTGCCTCTCTATTTTGCAGTAAGGGTGAAGAGAGCTGCTTTGATTGAAAGATATTTTGACTGAATCAAAATTTGTGAGCCTCTGTCAGGAAGACAAATGGAATGCCAGACATGACAAAGCATCCTAGGGTTTCAGACTCTGCAAAAGCACAAACACTCCATGCTCAATAAAATAAAACCAAAAACCAAAACCGTGTATTATTTAGGTGGTACAAGGCTGCAGAAATGTACCTAGTCTTGTTCTCATTATTGCAAAGTTCTTGAAGACATGTTGGTAGAAGTCTGTGTCCTCCTACCCAGATTGATTTACACCTACCAGGCCAAATACTGCTCTTACACAAAACTGTGCTGCTCCAGAGTAATTTACTAAAGCAAATAACATTAATATAGGTTTGCTCAGGTTAAAGGAAGATGTATCTCTTCCATATCATGGCTTCAGGCAGAGCTATGACTACAGGTGTGATTTCAGCAGCAGCACAGATATATGCTAAAGGAATAGGGATACAAATGGAATATATATATATATATATATATATATCCAAAAGGAGTGCTACCTTCACCTTGACATGGGGTTATTGCTGTGTTCCATAGCACAGTCACCAAGGCAGCTGCAGTTTTTAGCTACATCTGTACACTAAAGAGGCAGCTGTCACTAAATGTTTGAGGAGAGCTAAGTATTGGAAAGATGAGGGAAGGGCAGGACTGGATCTGCTTGCCTCACTCACCTGTCAAGCCCAGGCTCTCCTGAACTGCCAGAGCTCAGTGCTGAGCTGGAGCAGCATCAGGCTGTGCCATTTTGCAGTGCTCTGCACTCCCCAGGCTTGCCTCCAATGCACCCATTGTGTCTGACAAGGGCGAGCAAGGAGCACACAACTCATCCCTGGAGCAGCAGCTACCAAGAGAGCTCTTCTGCAGCTGCTGATCCGAGCTATTTAATCTGCCAGCAACTGGGCAAGGAGCAATAATGTTCAGCAGCTGACACAGAAGTGCTGGTATGCTGCTCGTGCTTTATTTTCTTGCAACCATTTATTGATCACACTGGGCTCTCAAGAAAAGACACCTCATCCCATATTCGTATTTCCATACTTTATCCCATATCCCTGCTGCTCTTTCCAAGTGTGAGATTCTGATTACATTAATATTCAGGACTGTCTCCTCCTTTGATAAAGAAATGTGGACTTTGTGAAATCCCAGCCTGGGATCCTGTTACCAGGCCAGTTGCAGTCCCAGCTGAAATGAGTCTTATTTTATTTACAAATAGAAAATATAAAAGTATTATCATCTGTTATCCCAAGGGTATTGTTTACATTAATTTATGAACTGCTTCCAAGGAGATACAGAGTTCAAGAGTATTATTAAACAGTGAGAACCCATCCTGGATTGAGTTACTGACAGAATTACAGCTGACACTAAGAACTGCTTGAAATGTCTTGAGGGGAACTAGAGACAATGGGCTGTATTATTTAGCAGAATAAAGGTGAAAATACAAGGGATACTTGAGACCAAGAAGGCAGTGGCAGTGAGTCTACCACAAGCATCAGCTCCGGTTGTACTAGCAAGGTTCCCAAATCAAGGAAAGGAGATATTAAAATAATAATATTTGTCGGACATCATTCTCTAGGGTCCTCATAACCAGCTAAAGGAACAAAGCATAGAATGCAAAAAAGAAACGAAAATGTTTCGTTCAGGTTCTGGTGTTTATTTACTACGGGGATACTTTACAATTCTCCCATTTCAGGTGGAGGTGTGAAATTCCTTTCCAAGACAGATGCGATATTTTCTTGACAAGTATTAAGTGGAGGTAGCACTCTGTTATCGATAGTGCAGAATGAATCTCCTGTCTGTAATTAGCGAATAAAGCATAAGAGTCTCATGTTCTGCTTGTGGGAGAGTTTTATTGCATTGTGGGTAGCGACAGCGGGCAGAGTTTTCCCATTTCACACATACTTGTAGCTCTTGGCTTGATATTTCTGCACTTGGCCAGTTTGTGGAGCACTATATGAAATTTAGTCAGATGAGTGTCTTTTACTGCCCGTGTATCAGGGTAGTTCTCAGCCTCTTGAGAAAATCTACAGAGAGCAATAAAGTGAGATTGTCCAGCCAAGCTCAGTAATTGGGTCAAAGTACTATTAGGAGATTCAAAATATTTTTCACTCAAAGTTTTTATGAATAGTTGCTCACTATTTTAAAACCCTTCTCCTTGACAGCATATATGCATCATTACTGTTGTAGCACTGCTTAAGACTTCTGAGCAGAAGCCAAGGATTACCTAAATGATAATTCTGTTGCTAACTTCAGCTGGGGTATGGGGTACAACCAATTAGCAAGAGCTCACAGCTTGGCAGAGGTGAGTGGATGTCCCACAGCACCTCAGAGCAGAGTGAGCACAAGAGCAGGCACTGGGATCCCATCACAAATTATTACACTCTCTGCTTAACCGGCCTGATAAAGAAGCTGTAGCAAAAGAGTCTCAAAATCACAATTCTTTCCTTTTGAACAAAAGAGCAAAGACAGAGATGGAGCTGTAGACTGAATTCCTGAACTGTCAGTTGAGTAGGAGGCTGTCTTCCATGGCCGGATGACTCTCTGAACAGACCTGTGCTTAAAAAGCTGTCTGCTCCTACGGCTTTTTACAGTAAAAAACAAAAGAAGAAATTTGCACCTTGAGGGTTCAGTTTCCACCTGCATGTCATGACACTTACAGCTAACACTGTTAGTTCTCAAAACTTCTACCTGTAACTCAAGCAAAACCCAGGCCAAACAGAGCAGGCTGAAAATAGATGGATGAGATGAAAGGAACCTCCAGATAATGCAGTCTGATCCAAGGCTGACTTTTCACCTCACTGGAACATCTCTATTAACAGCAATTGCCAGATTGAAGTCTTAACTGAATGGTGTTCTCCCATACTCACAAATACAATCTGCAGCTGAGTAATTTGCTGCTCTTCTAGACTGTGTCTTCAGCTATTGCAGCACTACCACATCCTCATCCCAAGGATGAGCAGATAACATTGTTTTCCACACAAATTTTGTGAATTTGCACTAAAATTCAGGGGCTGGACTCTACCAGATGGGCACTGGCAGATGTAAGATCTTCCATTTTGAACCAAATATCTATGTGATTTGCCATGGTCCCCATAGTGCTCTGTGCTCTGCTCCCTGTCCGTGGAACAGCTGTAAGTATCACAAAACATGAGAGGCCTTTGTAAGGAAAGGTCTCTGCTCTAGGAGCCTTGCTGTCCAGTAGTGTTTGTACTGCCATCGGAACTGGCAGCTGAGCTGGGCTGGAAACCTGCACCAGCTGCTCTCGGGGGATGCGTGGGCACGGCTGACCGGACTCCTCTGGGAGTGGGCAAACCCTGCACTTTCCAACGCAGACACCATGCTCTCAAAGGCCATTATCACCACCACAGCAGGCAAGGAGGTGGGATATTTGTCAGCACTGCTAAACTTTATCCTCTCAGGTGCTGCCAACGCAGCCTTTCACTAGCTGGGAGTGGGCGATTCCCTTACCAAATGTTTCCTCTGCACTGCATTGCAGCAACAACAGCATTTCTTTTTACAGATCACCATCGCTCCACACGATTCTTCCCTGGCTTTCCTCTCCTATCCTGCCTTTTCCTTCTCCATCTCCCCTCAGCAGGACTCAGCCCTAACAGGAATTTGCAGGAAGGCAAGAAGAAATCTCTCCTTCCCTGCATGAGCAATGGGAGACCATTCCTCGCATATTTTATTCCATATTATTTTGACATTCAGAAGTTAAAACAAGATCTCTTGGCACTGGGGCTTGAAGAGCAGTATCTTACTTTGATCACAGGTCCTGTGTTTGTGTTTGGGAGCTGTGCTGAGAGGGACTGAGAACTGTCTCCAGGCAGCATACCACATAGATGTCCCTCTGACAAAGTCACACATAGCAATTGAAAGCACAGAGAAACAATGATGGCAATATCTGTGAGCCACACAGAGAAAAAAGGCCACTGAAGCTATTTTACATTTCTGCAGCAGAAGGAAGCATAAGCCCTGGCATATTTTGCCTTGCCCAAAACCTTCAAATCTAATCGTGGCACATCCCAGCACTGTCCATTTGTGGCATAACAAATGTTGAAACAGCAAGCGGTGTGAATGGCATGTCCTGCCTGACCTGCTGCTCCCTGCCTGAAGCTGCCCCTGACACCGAGGAGCAGCATCTGCATCCCTGCACCTCTCCAGGGCAGGGGAATGGGGGTCCCTCCCCAGGAGCCGCCCCAGTCCTCGACCCCGCACAGCCCCACCAGCAGCACAGGCCCTGCTTTGGGAGAGCCCAGAGGTTTGCAGAAAAGTGAGAAGATATTTTGCTCCCCCTGCGTATTGACACACAATTATTTGGCTGGGCCAACCCGCTGAGATCAATCTCTCCTTTACTGACATGGTGTGTGTATCCAATGCTCATGTCTCATGGAGGAGAGTTGGGTTTACTAATCAGATCTGTGCTGCTATTGTGGTGCTGGCTACCCCCTGCCATACCCACAGAAATCCTTCCAGATTCAGTGCATGTGTTCTGACATGCCATCTGATTCAAATTAATGCTGGCCTGCACTGGGTTCCTTGCTCAGCACTGAGTTCCATCTGCGGTAAGCCACTAACACTGCTGCACCTAGTCTCTAATTTGAATACATTTTACATTTCAATACATTATGTCTGAATGTTAAAAATTTCCAGGACTTTTTTTGCTCCATCAAGTCAGCCTGCAGTGCAGTCAACCCAAAGAAAGTCAAGATTTGCTGCAAATGGTCTTCTCACAGCAAAGGTTGAAGAAGCAGACGCTCAGCCAGAGGGGAGGATGCTCACAATCCCGGTACCTGTGTGCCACAGCTCTTCAGTGATGCTGCTGAGGTCCACTGGGTCAGGTCCTAGGCTGGGCTCCACCTCCAACCCACCAGGATGTGGCTGTTGATTAGTCAAAGACTCAGCATCTTACGACCGCTCTTTGAATTGAGAGAAAGTTGAAAGCACTGAGGAAACTCCTGGCTTGGCCGATTGACAGGTACAAACTGATTGCCAACGTGACTTTAGAAGCAGATTCTGCACATGCACTTGGTCTGACAGCTTCAGGTCAGATTTTGAATGACCTAATAACCATGCACCGCTCCACAGGAAGCTCTAGACACCGAGTCTAGGTAAGACAGAATTAAACTAACACACACTCCCAAGTGTCTCTGTGGGTCCTACGGCAGAAGTGGCTCCACAGCCTTGTCCAGTGCCGACCTCTCCCCGCTGCCCAGAGCACACAGCTGCTAACAGTCTGTAGTGCAGGTTAGATCCTGTAGGAATAACTTCACAACACACCTGCAGTGACAGATGAAATTATATGGAGAGGCATACTGTACATGGACAGTTTTTCATGCAGGTAAAAAAAAAAAAAAATTACTGAGGAAGGAAGCTTGAAAACAAGGTCCGGAGAGACAAGAGAAACAAATACTCATCTTCACAGAAGCCAAGAGCAACTTCAGCTTACAAATCTCAGAACCTGCCTTGGAATGTAATTGGTTTTAGCAAAAGAAAACAATGAACTTAACAGAACACAAGCTGGGTGTTAATTGCACCATGTTTTCCTTTCAGTTGCCCCCTGTGCCCTCATTCAGTAGAAACCTGGCATCCTAGGCAACAAAAATATCGGTTGGTTTGAATTTCTCCCCATCCACAGTGAGGAACTGTACTCTGGTTCCAGTTAGATCCGGAGTTGAACTGCTGAGAGCAATACTGCCATCAAATTCAGAGCAGTGTGGTTCAGTGTAGAGCTAAGCCTGCTGTGCCCATGGCTGACCAGCCCCATCCAAACTCCTGCCTTCCCAGTCTCTGGACTACCCTGACACAGACCATCTGCAGCAGCACCTGGGCAAAAACAAGAGCAGTGAGCATTCCCTCGCTGCAGCCCTGACAGAGCCCAGCAAAGCCCTGATCTGCCGAGTGAGGAGATGTGAGGGATGCACAGGAGCTGCCCATCCAGCAGATCCCTTCACCAAGAACCTGCTCAGTCAAGAAAGCACCCAGCTCCAATGCCACTTTGTTTGAGTTTGCAGCTGATTTGATCTCTCCTTCAAAGGGAAAGTGGCAGCTGCTCTGTTCCTTCACTCCAGCTGAATACTGAAGCTTTACGCTCAGCAGATATGCAGGAGGGACGATAATTTTCCGTGACAGCAAGGCCAGATGAGCTACAGAAACTCTCTCCTCCTAAGCAGCAGCTTACCATTAACACTGAGCACAACCTGCAGGAGAGGGCAAACAGCAGGGTGGGTAATTCACTGACAGGGGACTGGGTGGCAGTGGCAGCAGCATGTCCCAAACTGAGGCTTGCAATGTTGATGCGCATTTAACAGCAGCAATTATAGTAATTCTGAATGTTTCAAGGGATGAAATCAGATATAATATTTAAATCATAAAAATGTAGCTGTTTAAATTTTACTTATAAACTATAATGAAATTTCTGCAACAAGTAGCTTTTGTTGTTTGTCTGCAAATTATTCACACTGATCTGCTAATAATAGGATATGGAATGCTTTTCATCACCAGAGAAGCTGTAGTTATTAGTCAGCCTTAAGGTTGTTGGTTCAGTTCATTATTCTCAATTATGCTAATGGAAAAGCTGGAGTGGAGAAACAAGGCTGTTCATTTTCCTGCAATTGCTGGAACCCAGAAAAGCATTAGGTACCGGGTCTTTGCTCTTATCAGCTGTTTTTGTGCAGCTGATCAGAATGTCCTGGATCCATGGACAGGAAATAGGGATGCTTGTTTTCTCAAAAAGGTAAAATAAGTCCTAAAGCAAGCCAGCCACAAATATCTTTAGCAATACCCCCTACTCACCCGCTCTTCTTCTAATCTGTTCTGTGGAGCTCATCTAGGAAGCAGCTGAAACAAAAATATCTAAGTCAGGGAACCTTTGTTTTCCTAAAATTGTCTCTGCAGCCCAAATTCTTTCAATGGAATAAGCTGTTCAGGTGCATGTGGGGCCAGGACTAAAGATGCACTCAGGTAGGTAGTCAGCAGCTCTGAGCTTCATTCCCTGATGGTCACTAGAAAAGGCTCTGGATTTGGCTCTCTTACCCTGTGCCATGAGCGAAGCCTCAGAACAGCAAACAGTGACAATCGACCGTGCGTGTTTGCAAAAAGACGTGGCGTTGAATTCTGTAGGTCACTCACAGCTAGAGAGATTCCATCACGAGCTGGAGTCTGTGAATAATAGCTGAATAATAGTTGTGTCCTTTCACCACTGGGCAAGAGATAGACAACAACATAATTAAAAGCATTCAATAAAAAATACAGGCAAAATGTAATTTTATTGTGTTGCGTTCCAATCAGCAGGTTACATGGGCAAGGCACTTCAACAGGACTTAAAACAGGTTAGAAAAAATGACAAAACCCAATGCAGAGAAATACACAAGTTTAGGCAGTGATGCAGAAGAAAGCATGCTGTGTAAAGTGTCTCTCTGCATGTCAGAGCAACCTCTGGGATGTTGGTTCTCTACAGCATAACTGCAACGAGAATGGTTCGGGGTGAGATGGCAGCCTTGGGAGAAAGGCTGCAGTGAATGTGGGACCAAACGGAACTGGAAGAAACTGCTCTGCTCTACCAACTGCTCCAACAGCTGAAATCTCTTCCATTAAAAGTAAATGTACATGTATGTGTGTGTGTATATATATATGTATACACACCCATATATTTACACTTCATGTATTCCAGCATTAGAACTTAATAACTTAATATTGCCCTACACATTCCTTCTTAGAACTGTTCCTATTTGCATAACTAAAATGAGGACATAGAGTCTTCCATGTGGTTTTTTTGGGTTGGTTTTTTTTTTGTTTGTTTTTTTTTACTCAAGGCAGGGGCACCACCTAACGGCCACTGGAGCCCGGCTTTGCTTCCCTGCAGCTGGCGAGCTTTTCTACCAACATTGAAACGCAGGTAGCAGAGAAAAAAACCCAGCTGTTCAACAGAGTTTGAACTAGCAATTGCTAATCCTGAAAATTGGCAAGACTGATCAGAGCACCTTACATTGCACAGACATGCTCATCTCACACTCTCAGCCCGCACGCACAACAAAGCTCCAGAGGGAAAATAAAACCCCCCTGAGACAGCAGTCCCTGACAGCATCTGCCACAAAACACAGACGGTTCTGGCTCCTGGGGCTGGGCTAAGAGCAGCTTGAGAGCAGTAATCCTGCACCAGTTAACACTCTGTCCTAAATATTTTCAGCCCTTTTGTTTTTGTGGTCGGACACCTGTAACATCCTGAGCAGCATAGGTCAAGAACTCCCCAATCCTCATGGTTGTTCATGGCATCTGTGATGTTTCCTGCAGATTGTGCAAGGCAAGGACAGGGAGAAAAGAGCACTTTTTGTGCTGTTCTGAAATCCAAATACCTGTAGTTAATGTATATGTAGGAGTTAAAAAACTATAACTGAACAAGTATAATGCAGATCACAATATTTATCGGCAGAATCTGTCACAAATACAGGGAGAATGTGAAGTTGAGACAGACAATCTAAAGAGCACGTTGTTGTAATACATCTAGGAAGAAATTTATTCTATGCATTCCACCCTTCACCTTTAGATAAAACACTGATTTATAGCAGACTCGTGGGAAATTCAGAGATTACTCCATTTTCTATTGACATTGGCAAGGCACAACTCAACTCATGCAGCTTTGCCAGCTCACTACACGTGCCTGCACAGGAAAGTGTGTCCCACTTGAATGTGACTTTTAGGAATTACAAGGAAACTTATGCAACTAACTTAATGATTACATCAGTAAAATCACATGAGAGAAAAGGCACCATGAAAGACTTCGGGTCACACTTTAGAATTTGGGAATATTTTCTCACAAAAACTCATCAAAACTTTAAAAAACTAGTGTCTCTTCTCCATATGCTAATTGGGAAAGCCTAACTCTGGGCAAACTTTGAATTTGTGTAAATGTCACCTGTATATTTTTGGAGGGAATTCCTTACCTGTACCAAAATGTTTCTTACACAATAGCCTTGCACCATCCATGTGTCTAGGCCTGCTTTAGCCCGTCATCTTTTCATAGACATTGTTCTCCAATTAACTCGAACTGTGGACAGCTTCCATCAGGATCATTAATTCCTGAATTAATGTCTCTAAATATTTATCATTTTCTAACAATTCCAGCGGCTCTCTGAAAAGCAATGCCCCCATCAACCTCACGTATTTAGCATGATATGCCAAGGAAGTGTTTTCATTTTAACATAGTCTGAAATTCACAATAAAACTTGCAATTTTCTTTTTCTATAAATATAACTCAGGCTATTGAATCTCTGAGTATTACACAAAAAAGTTTGGGAAGTTTCTGTGGTTTTCTTCTTTGTTTTCAGATCTACTTGTCAACCAAAAGTAAAAACAATGCCACAATTATTCCACCAAGCAAGGGGCTCCTGGAGTACATAGCTAGTGCCACAGACACTGCCACTAAGCGTGCCCAAGCTGCTTGCTTTCTTGCAAAACTTCCTGAGTAGCCATATGAAGATAATTATTGCCCCACCTGATGAAAGTACAGTGTATCTCTTCCACCTTTTGATAAATGCCTGGCTTTGTTTGTTATATTTGGCAAACTGGGACCTAACCTGATTTCAGCCTCAATCAAGTAGATTGTGGGCAATTTGCTCTCTTCTTGGAAGAGAATATGAGGAATCTTGACAAATATGACTTTCACTATAGTGGGGTTTTTTTCTAGATTTATATTACAAAATTAGTTTGAACATAACTAATTGTTTTTACTGCCAACAGGGTGTAAAATCTGCATGTGTCCTACATGCACCACAGCAGCAGGCAATGCTCTTCACTGCTGCAGGAAGCAGATCAGATGAGGTCACAGCAGGTCAGCAAATGATCTCTAAAACTTTGAATAATTTAAAGGGTAATCTGATGATCAATGAATGTCAGACCTTTGCAATTCCATAAATCATCTCTCCTAATGATCAATAACTTGCATTAAACAATGAATTTTACATTAAACAATGAATTGACTGTCTGCCCCACATAAGCATGGATTTGAGACAGATAATTGTGTGTGCTCACATTATTTTGACGATTTACATGACAAGGAAGGGAAGCTGAGTACATTCACTTTCATTGAGAACAATACGTAACAGAGTCCTAGCGAAGAATAAAGCAATGGGACACCATCTCATGACCACAGAGGCTCACAGAGTCTGAGATTCCTGTGTCCTGAGGGTTCATTTAGAGCACTTGGTTCAACATGAGCTTCATTTTTATTTCCTGGTTTGCTTTGGAAAAAAATGGAGAGTCTTAAAATCATTAACTGACTTCTGTAGACTGTACCATGGGTTCTGTCAGCCACTCATTTAATTTAATTGAAAGTAATAATTTTGAAAGTATTTTCATCCAAATATACTAATATTATTTCTGACCCCCTATGAAGATTTTACTGAGCATACCCAATGATATGTAAAAGTATATTTTAACTGTCTTTATATTGCTCCTTTAACCTTTTGAAGTAGTCATGCTCTTTTTTTTGTGTTTTCTTCAAAGTAAATTTGTCTCCAACAAGTAACTGCAAAGTCACAGACATTGCCATACAGACAAGGCATGGGAGAACCATGGAAAGAGAAGCTTAGTAGCATCATTTCCACTTCAAGCAGAATGAGGGTGTCAGCCTCAATGTCCCCTGCAGCCCAAAGCAAAGCACAGGTCCTTTCAGTCCAAGAGCCAAAGGCTCTGGCGGGCAGTTACATCAGGGCAAGGCACACCCAATGCCTGTAGTAGAGTGTCCTCACCCCAGAAAGGCTGACTGTCCCCCCAGGCAGCACAAGGTCATTTCATGGGCAATAAAGACCCTTTTATCTGAGGCATATTAATGGACTGCACAAAGCACAGCAGACAGTTCTGGGGTTTTTTTGTGGTGCTGATTTTATGTTCCCATTGCTATTACAAAACATTGAAATCTACAGGAAACTAATATATCCATTTATTCAACCCAGAAAACTGATGAGCAGATTCCCAGGGTTACTGTACCTGCTTCAAAGATTAAACATCATTTGGAAGTCAGAGGGCAACCATTTATCGGCTGCAATGTATTTAATTGAGAGCCTTGAGCAGGATTATATTTCTCATGAGTATTTGTGCTAATTTCAAAGGCTAGACTGATAGACAGTGTCTGAAAACAAAATTATAGAGGGATGGATTTAAACAGAATGTTTTTCTTTCCAGAATCCAAAGTGCCCTTATTTTTCTGTTGCTGGACTGAAAAATACTTCCACGTCCTTGGAGGATCAAGGGCTATCAAAACAGACAAAAGGAAGATCTGTGATTTAGTGGCATCACAGTTCACATGGTTTATATTTCTGCTAAGCTCTCTGTGCTGTTTCACAGACCATGTGGCTTGGGATTGCTTTCAGACACAAAACTATGCACGGAAGTACAGATTTAGATACAACCTAAGATACATCCACAGATATTTGGTGCTTCTGAACAATCTGTATTGAATCAAACCTGCTTATATTAAAGTATTAAATACATGTTGTCTTTAGAAATTTTCAAAGGCATCTTTGGGAAGTTGTTATGTGGAAAATGTAAGTAATTGCTTTAGACCAAAAGGACAGTGTACCATCTGAACAAACAGAGCCTGCAGAGTATCTTTTAGAGTGAAGGACTATTTCACTTGTAATTACTACAGCAGCAGCATGGGATCTTATTACTGTAGCACATGCTATCAACAAAACATATTTTTCAGTTTCTTCTTGATTAAAACAACCATTTTTGCATTTATTCAGTTGTCCCAATGCAGTGTGAGGAAAAAAGAATGTGAAAGGAAGGTCTGAAATTACTCTTGGGGTAGAAGAAGCAGAGAGCACCTCTTGAATCCTGAGAAAGTTCTGTATTTTTCACCTGAGAAAGTAATCCGGGGTGAGTTGGAAGTCTCAGTTGCTGTATCATGGAAAAGTTGTGGGTTCACCCTGGTAGCAGCTCAGCCCCACACAGCCATTCCCTCACACCTCCCCACCTCAGTGGAAGGGGGAACAGAAGAGAATTGGAAGGGCAAACGTAGGAAAACTTATGAGTTGAGATAGAGACAGTTTAACAGCAAAGCATAAGCTTTGCGCTCGAGCAAAGCAAAATACAAATTCATTGAACCACTCCTAGAGGAAGGCCTTCAGCCATTGCCAGGACAGCGGGCTCCAGCACATGTAACAGTGGCTGGGGCAGACAAACACCATCATCCCAAACTCCTCTCCTTCCTCTCTCTTCCCCAGCTTCTATTGCTGTGCATGATGTGATCTAGGGGGGGATACCCATCACTGGTCACTTGGGGTCCCTTGTCCTGGCTGTGTCCTCTCCCAGCTTCCCGTGCCCCCACCTCTTGCTGCTGGGTTGTTACAAGCCCTGCTCACCAATAACTGGAACACCAGGTTGTTACTAAGGCTGCTTTGGTCACACATGCAGATGACAGCACCATAACAGCTACTTGGAAGACAAGTAATGCTATCCCACTCAAAACCAGTACAATGAAGTAGCTAAAAAATTTGTTGGCCAACCATACGCAGTCATAGTGAATGCTAGGAGAAAATATGGATTTGTAAGAGAAAAGAACAAGCATTTTGAAATTAACTTCCTTCTTGAGAAGCTGCAATGAACGAGAAGATCTAGCTTTCAACCTTGCAATGTGTATCTGAGAGGGAAGCATTACAAAATCTTTGGCTCGATTTGAATCATTCTTCCAGGGAACAATAATCAGTCCTGTGGGCACTGGCTGAACAAATAGCTAAAGGATTTGACTTGAGACATGAACTGTAGCAAGTTAATAATTCCGTAAGCCCCTGAGCCAATGTCATGACTACTCTGACCATTTCAGGGTTTCCATTAGGTTAGGAGTCAGGCTCACCCAGCTCTATTTGCACTGTCACTTGCCAGCAAAGGCAGAGCTGATGGATGTATTCATCACTGACACAGGCATCCTGCCCAGTGCGTTCCTTCAGGTCATGCCAGTTCTACAAGTTCTTTACACAACCTCTGACCTGATCCACTGCCAAAATTCTGGTCAGAGGCAGCTTATGTCATTTTTTCTTAGAGTACTCATTACCTACAGATATAACTCTACAGCAGTGGGTCAACCAGCACTTATAGCAAACAGTGCTTCAACGCTGTGAGCCTTTTCCATAAGCCTTTTGTCTAGACTGTCAGCTTCTTGGAGTCCACATCCTCAGCAGAAGCAGGGGAGACAGGGCTCAGGTTACTCAGCTTTTAGCTCCATCACTAAAAAAATTGCTTTGGTGCTTTTCAGTCTCTTGCAAATTTCAGAATTCCCGAATCTGGAACATGAACAGTTTAAAAGGCAGAAAACCAAGTCTGTACCCCTTTAGTTTCACACAAGAGTTGCTGAAAGTGAATGACTAGTCAAAGCCAAAGCACAGATCTGTGCTGTTGCTGTTCCTCCTTCTGAACAGCTCTGATCACAATGGCAGAATTTAAGATGCCTTGTAGGATGCCAGACCACACTATTCACATTTGAACCGCACCACTCGATCTACAGGGCACTGCTGGCTGTCACAAGGCTTTTGCACAAACAGCCACACACCTGCTACCTGCACAAAGTAAAGACAAAGCAACAAGGAATGGAATTTTCATTGCAAAAGAAGAAGTAGGAATCTTGGACAAATAGGAAATTGCAGGGTTTCTTCACAGTATGTGCAGAGTCCCTGTTCCTCATTCCCTGGCCATGGTATCAGCCACCTCAAGAGAATCCTGTGCTGCACACCATATTAGCACATCTGAAATGATGTGTCTGGAGAGCTGCACACTAGTTCAGATCACTCCAAAGCCCCCTTAGTGGTTAGTGCTGTGCGACATTAGTTCTGGATGACTAATTATTTGGTTTAAAAACAGGTCTTTTGTTTCTTGGGCTCTAAAGAAAACATGACCACTTTCTGTACTTTTGACCTCAGGGAAAGAAAAGCCACAGATAATAGAATTAAACCCTCATTTCACTTGAGATAATATTTGTATAAGCTCCCTTAGTAAAATGTCATGTACACTGCCAAATCTGCAGGTTATCACTTCCATAGTTTGAGTGTTTGGAGACAGGGCTTGGAAATGGAGGGTATTTGGAGGAAAGCTCTGAGAATTGTAAGATCTGTAACTGTAGAACTTCTTTCCTACTCAGTTCAGCATTTCCTTCAGGACTTGAGCTCAGACAGAGTAACGGTTAGGATATTTTTTATTGGCCCAACACTGAAACATTATATAAGGCTTCAAGGCCACACAGATCATTCTTGCCCTTTTTCTTAAGGCTCTCTGTAGACTTTGTGGGGAGAAGTATTCCCAATGAAGAAATGAAGTTGAAGAACTTGGTATCAAAAAGTACAAACCTATTCTTTAAATATCCATTATACCATCAGCATTTCTTAACTGCAGAACACCACTCCAGCCTTTCCCACGAAGGAATCAAACCTATCGGTTCGCTACACTTTTTAGGTGCACATGTTCATTCAGTCAATATACCACAGTGTAATGTTTTCCTTAATATTCACAGCTTCTGACTGTTCCTCCATTCCTGGCCTGATGTGTCCTCACATACAAAGCTGGCTTTTGGGATTTGAGCAGGGAGAACTGCTGGAGCCAATAGAAGGAAACCAAGAGAGAAAGAAAGTATTAGATCAGTTTTGTGCCATAGGTTTTGTTGTCTTGTTACAGAATAGGCAGTCTACGGTGACAATTCAATTACCAATGCAATGCCACAGCCGAGACCTGACAGAGTGTACAGGTGGTGTTTAATCAGGGCATGTGAATGTACAGATCCTCGTTCATGCTGCCTCCCCTTCACAAGTCAGTGTCTGCAGTGAGCTCCAGAATGTCTGTTTGAAGCACTTGTTCTAAAACACTGAGAAAGCCGAGCTGCAAATAAGCTCTAGGAATGAAACACTCAAGGGTGTGAGGGAGAAAAATCTGCAGAGAACCATTAAAACAACCTATATTGTTATGATTTAACTGCAGAATTCTGGGATTGGAACAACATGAAAAAATACTGGAAATGGACTGAGCCTGAAGTAATTCCTCTTAGCTCCTCTTTATGCTTCTGGCAATGGCCAGTCCAGTAAACCTGCCAAAAAGAAACATGACCATGCATGCAGGAGACTGGCCTTGTTGCTCATAGTCACTATCAGAGGTACACCCCAAGCATGGAACTACGCTACAATCATCTCCACAGGAGACTGGCACTTGTCAGTCAGGACAGGAACAGCTCCAGCTCTCGGCAGTGGCTGCTGGAGCCTTTACTCATCACCGCCCCAGAATGCTTGTTCTTCCAATGGTCCCATGGATTGTATCCCCAAAAAAAGTTTTGCAGTGGTTTAATGCATATGTAGGTGGGCGTGTGTGTGTGTATAGGTGAACAGACACACACGGATTTGTCTGGCATTCCTCTAAGAGAAAAATGAATGAATGATGGTTCTTCAGAGTTGGTTTAGGTTTTTTTTTTTGTATTCTAAATACTTAATATTGAGCAATACACAGGATCCAGAAAAAAAGAAATCTTTCCTGTCTCCCTTTTCAGCTTTAAAAATGCTACAGAGGATACAGACACTATTTCTTCTCTTTAGCAGGTCACTTGTAATAGACAAGCTGCTTGTGATGCATTCCATGCTGGGACCAGCTTTAAGCCATGCATCTGCTGAATTTTGGAATAAAGAGCTGGTCCATAAAATGTGGAATCAGAGGAGTGGCCTCAGGGGCATAATGGTGCATTACTGCTGTGAGATCAGAGTGTTTCACTGAAGGATGTATATTGTTACAGGAAAAGGAGCTCCACACTTTTTGATTCTAGCATTATTTATTGCTATTACTCATTTTCTGTGATGCTGGATCACATGGCAGAGAGAACTAAAGAGAGTGTTCTGCAGCTTGCACCGGAGCTTACGTTATTTGCCATGGCAGAGAAAGTTTTTCTTATTAGAGTAAATTGTATGCAAGAACTTTAAAGCTGCTGCTCATATAAGTACGAAAAACGTTAAGTCTAGGAGTAACTAGACTCGTCTATTCCTGAGGACACAGACTGGCATTGCTCCTTGCTACCCCTCTTCTGAACAGTTTGATGAAGAGACAGGATAAAGAGAGGAAAAATGAGCAGGACTCTGACTTACCTTCCAATACACACAACTTCATGTAACATTAGTCCCAGACACACTTACAGCTCTCACCACTTTTTAATAGCAACAAAGGGCAAGTATCCATTCTATTCTGCTCAGATCTTAATTAGTAGAAACCCCCAGATCCTGGCAGGAACTTCTTACCAGCTGACCATTATCAGGCTTAATTATTTACAAGATACATCTGACAACTTGGACATTCATTAAGTAAGAGCCAATGATTAACTATGGATGCTTTTCTTATTTTTTTATCTTGTAAGTTGTTCTTAACAGCATAACTTGTAAGTGAATTGTACCTTAGATTAGCTGGATTTAAAAAAACGGATTAAAAATTGCTTGGATTAATTATTAATTGAACCAGGCACATGACTTGTGATTTATGTCCAGGAACAGAAATGTGTCTCTGTAGAATCAGGTGTCTGTACACATTCCTGCAGCTGTATGTGCAGATTTCTGATTGTCATTTGGCTCTTGGAACTGCTGTGACACCTGCCTGCTCTGAGGCTGCTCTGATAGGCTGTTTCTGCTTAATAATTTCAAGCAGCAATAATATATACAAGCAGCCTTGTCCAAAAAGACAGACCAGAGCTGAGTGACAAGCAGGGATGGATTCTGAATTTTGGGAGCTGTCACTTTTACTAGGTTAATCAATGCCATGTCTCCCTTCTTATCTTGAACGCTACAGGAAGAGAGAGTATGTTAGCATGGAACTCTGCCTTGTCTCCTGCCACGCTGCAGCTTAACAAAGCTCTGCTCTGTTGTGCTGTAAGTCACCTGTTGGAAAGACTGTGGCTGGCTAGGCTCAGCTAGAACACAGCTGGGTATTTTTTCTGGATAAAACATGGAGGAAGTGGCTGTATGAACACTGGAGAGACAAAGGTGGACCTTATTGCTGGTAAGTAGTCCCTATTGGTTTCATTGGCTGACGACAGATAAGACCAATGTCACCTGAAGCTGATATGACTAGAAGCAGCACGAACTTTGCTCTATCTCAGCTATTTTTTGGCTCCGCAGAAGGTCCACTCATAGGTCAAGGGGGTATTTCTGAACATGAAGTCATAGTTTATGTCATTGCCCTGAGATGGTTTTGGGAGTTACAAACTATGCCAGAAAAAAAACCTGACAAGAAATATACAGAACAGGATTACTAGATAATAGCTAAATCTAAGACACTGGCTTCTTTAGTCCTTTTCCAGCATTTGGCTGAATACTCCCAGTTTAAATGTTTCTATCAGGAGGAAGCCTGCCACTGTACCCCAAGTCCTTAGAAGTGTCAGTACAGTTTGTTCTCAGACTTTTACATAGATTCAGTTGCATTTAGTTATGCCTCCTAAAGCCTAGCAAAGCTAGGCGCCTCCTGTCAAAGCAGAAGGTGCCTGAGCAGGATGGGCCCTCTGGAGACTTGGAGCCTGCAAACCGGGCACTCACTGCCTGCACACTGGCACTCACTGCCTGCAAACCGGGCACTCACTGCCTGCACACTGGGCACTCACTGCCTGCACACTGGCACTCACTGCCTGTCATTGCTGTACACTGCGCTGTGCCCCCCATGTGGGCAGGGCTGCCATCTCTCACCCTCCCCAGGCTCCGAGTGCTGCCAGGGACAAAGGTGAATCAGACAGGCAGCTGATCTGCAGACTGAGTGAAATGCCCAGTACAGTGTATGGGGTGGTTCTGTACCACACATCCATTTAATAAAGACAGTACTTTCCTTGAGGAAAGTCTTGACTCTGTCACACAGTCTCCTTTACTTCTCCTGAGCAGTTCTTGGTGTCTATAAATGGAGTTTCTAGGAAAGATGCCAAAATGAGCTTCAACTCTGTAATCCCAGATTAATTTAGGATTTTTCTCTATAGGGCTGCTCCTGGAGAGTTCCAAAACAGAGCTAGAGGTTCTAGTTTGCTCTCATTGTTTAGGTACCACATTTTTATTTTGGGTCAGGTGTCAGGAACAAGTGTTGAATGTGGCCTGTACTGACCCTTTCCCTCCCCTCTTCTTTTTGCTCCTGTAAAAGGGGGACTCAGCAGCATCCTCCCCAGAGGACAGAAGTTTCAGACTGAAAATTATTGTTGGAGACTGTGTGAAGGGTCAGAGGCTAAATGGGAATTTGTTTTGTATAAAAAAAAATTCTCCTGCCCTAGCATGTCAAATATTAACCTCAGACTCCTATATTTCCCCTATTAGATTGATGATCTGACATATTCTGCTAAATCTGATATTTATTCTGCTAGATATGGCATGTTAATATTTCTTTTGAGTTGCATTTATCTTACATTCCT
The DNA here is from genome assembly GCA_009741485.1 of Malurus cyaneus samueli. Taxonomy (NCBI): domain Eukaryota; kingdom Metazoa; phylum Chordata; class Aves; order Passeriformes; family Maluridae; genus Malurus; species Malurus cyaneus. The sequence goes on from CM019229.1 coordinate 12,170,594, forward strand.
GCTGGAGAAATAACAGCTGAGATTTTTAAATTGCACTGGAATTTGTTGTGTGGTTTTTGGTAAAAGTTTGTAAACCTCATTTGAAAGTATTGGGGTTTTTTCCAAAACAAATATGGAGCCTGAACATACTGCAAGATATTTCACTGAGGCCATGTATTAATATTCTGAGAAGGTAACAAATTGGTCAATGCCTTCTTTAATACAAATGCCATACAAGAGGATATAAAACATAAAAGTGACATATATATGCTTGATATTAAGCCAGAGTCTCAGCAAACTGGTCAGAAAATGTAGTTACAGCAGGATGTAATGCAGAGAAGTGGTCTGTACAGCCACAGACTCACCCATGGGCACATTTCAGACCAGCCAGCCCTAATCCACTCCAAAAATCAGTGTTGAAATGGCCAAGTCCCCTCTGGATTTTAAACAATTAGCTGCAGATAGAGAACTACATCCATTTTGCAAGGATGAGTACTAGGTTATAGGTATTTATATTTTTTTGTTAAAAAAGTCTCTTGAGATGGTTATTCTCCTGAACAGTCAAAACTGACAACTTTTGGACAATAGAGTTTCAAACTCCAGAAACATAGCTCAGGAAGAATCCCCAGTTCATATGCAACATTTATTTACTTTAAATCTGGGTTTGGGGGTAATTGCTTTTTATTTGGGTTTGGATTTTGTTGAGTATTTTATTTTCCTTTTTTTTTTCTGAGCTTGAATTTTATAGCACCAGAAGAAAAAAACCCTAGGTATTGATCCTTTAAGGTTAAGAACTTGGTGCACTTAAATTATTCTAACCCAGAAAGTTTGAAATTTATAGTCCCTCTTGTACCTTTTTGCCTCACCAGCTTCCTTGGGAGGACCCTACTACAGGCTGCACGCCAACTGCAGTAAAATTTAAAGAGGTGAGAGAGAAACTTCCCAGAAAATATAAACATTTCATGGAAATGAAATAAGTCTTCCCTTATAGGAACTCACCTCAGCAAGCTATAGATAAATGGAAAGGTATTCAGAATTGTAAGTGGATATAGAGTATGGTGGTTAGATACATTTGTTTATGAGGATGCAGAAATGCATATTGTCCTGGGAGGGTGTGGGGGCCATCAGTCCCCCCGTCTCGGGCCAGCAGTGACCAAGGGATGGTTTGTAGTGCCCTCCCTTCCCCTCTGCCCCCCTCGCTTCAATCCAGCACATCCACAGCCCTGGGAAGGAGGGAAGGAAACATGCCCAACTTCAGCCACGGGAAACTTGGGAAAACAGCAGCGAGCACGGCACAGGAATGCACTCTGCTCTTGTGTTCGAGATCTCTGCTGACACAACACACAAGACTCACATGGCTGTGGGGACAAATCAAGTGAGCACTAGCAGGGGTGTAAATTCTCCAATGGCCTGCTACTCCTGCAGCTTTCTGTGATCCACATTTCCTCAGAAAGCTCACCACATCCATGGAGGGTCTCAGAAGCTGCTGGGAAAAACACATGAAGGAGTTTTTCAGAGGGAAACCTTTTTGACGGGGAAGATGCCGGAAAATTCAGATCCAGTGGTAGCTTGAAAACACCAAGGGGATGAGGCCCAGCCACTGCTGCTCTCTGCAGGTCCTTGTCATGACCTCAGGAGAGACCTGTTAGGCACACGGAGCGTGGCTTTCCCAGCCACTCCTCTCACATGGACACTCCTTAAACCAGCAGCACTTCCCAGCAAAGCCCATGGTGAACAGTGCAGAGATGTGAGCTGGCCCGGCCCAGCATGGGCTACACATGGGTGGTTGCTCATGCTGCTCCCATGTTAATGCCACAAAATAAAAGCAGGCAAAAAGTCATAAAGCCTGGCATTTACACATGTTGTTACTGATTGGAATCGTTCTGAGGTCAGGTTTTCCTTTCCCAGTTCTCTCTCCAGAAACATATAAACTCAATTCATTTAGAAACTTAAACCCATGTAATACTTGTCCATAAGAAATACTTATGAGTGTTCAGCTCTTTTTTTTTTTCCTAAAGGCTGCTTATTTTTTCTTTTTACATACCAGTCAACCTCAGAAAAACTCTTGCTAAGCAACTGAAAGCTGGCTTCATTTTTACTGATATTACTAAGGGTCAGTTGAATTTCTACAGAATTGGAGTAGAGGAGATTGCAGAAAAATTCAGTAGTTAAGAGGCAAAATTTTTCACACCAATGTTTTTGAAATGGGAGCACAGGTACATCTGCTCTCTCAGAAAAGCTTTATTGTCCAAAGTTTATGTTAGATATTTTATGAGTGAAGTTGAAGATCAAGCAAGAATGCCATTACTTTTGCCAAAAGCAGACAGGGTAGGAACAAAAGGGATTGCAATGCTCTCATGCCTTCTCTGTTCTTCTTACTTTAAACTGTAAGCATTCTTTGGAGTCACAGCGCTGCCTCAGCCCCCATCAGGGCTCTTCCACTGCTCTGTGTGAGCACTGCTCCCTGGTCCTGGTTCACGCATCTGCACTGTCCTGGAGGTGTGCTTGGAGGCAGCAATGTTGCAGCTTCTCTCTTCTTTGTGACATACATCCAGAAGAGAAAGAATTGTCTTGGAGGGAGCATAAATCAGGGGCTGCTTTCAGCTTTCAAAATGATGTAAAGTTTGTATGAATATAATTATAGCCCCTGATGCAAATAAAACAAGATGTGACACATAAAGAAGGCCGCCTCTACTAAGCTAATGCTATAAAACTTCAGTAAGTGACTATCAATTGGCAGGATGTTCAAAGAGATTTTACTCTCCCTGACATTGATACTGTGTCTGAGATATCTCTTTTTAAAGCTTTTTGCTGAGTTTTAGATGCTTTTAAAAACACTGATTAGTTAAGATTGCCTTGAGCTGCATCCTTTAAACCAAATTTATTGATTCCAAAGTACCAAGTAACTTTCTCCAGTCATCAAAAACAAAGGTATGTTCTTTGTGGTATTTGTTTCTTGGAAGTGATGTTGCATTTTCATACAGCAAACAAATATTTTACTTTTACAGCAAAATATTTTACTCTACAGTCCCTGTAAAGTTCCTGATGGGGAGCCCATGGCCCCGCTGGCTCTGCCTTGCTGCTGCCACGAGCTTATTCATTTCATGGGCACCGCTGCAGATACAAACCATTCTTTACAGTCAGTTACATATTTCCATTGGCAAACCTCCTCGCTCAAGAGCAGATTTGAGAACATCCCACTCAGCAAAGCGAAGCCAAGCCGCTAGAGCCAGCCCGCCGTGGCACGGGAACGATCCCCCTCTGCCCGGCCGCTGCCCCGTGGGGCTGTGCTGGTGTCACCCCAGGACAGTTGTGGTCCTGACTTTGTAACGTAAAACAATAATAGAAGAGCGCTTTTGTAAAAGCATGTGCGAACCCCTTAATGCGATGGAAACAGCTCTGAAGACAAGTTGTAAAAGCCCAGATATGTGAGAACTCTTATTCTGCAGACTTTCAAACTTGATATGAGATATATTTTAACCATTAAAACATCCCCTGCAAAGATGAACAAAGACAAATGGACTGTGGCATACTACATTGCCATTAGAGTTGCCTGTTTTATTTTTTATTATCCCAGTACCCAAAATGTGTCACGCAGCAAACAAATGTGAAAGAAAATATTAACATACAGGTTATCTGAGGGAGAAGATTTAAGACTTGCCAAACTAATCCTGTAACACAAGAAACTTTGTATGATTAGAACATCATGACAGCAGGCAATCAGAAGTCTTTACTAAATACTAATTGTACACAAGGGCAAAAATCTCAATTTTTAGTTTTATAACCAAACATTACTGGCAACATTTATATAGCACTCCAGCAGTGGCCCCGACATCATTAAAAGATTAAATGATTAGACCTTGTTGAAACTTCCTCCTGCTTGCTCTCTCTCAAGATCACTATGTGGCTGAGAGCTGCCTTCCCACACTGAGAACCGAAATGGTTAATAGTAAACTGACATCTGGTACTCTGAAAGAGCCAAGAATGTTACTACAGAGGTCACAGGGTGAGTGGCACAGCCCCCGAATAAAATGAACTCAGAGATTTCATGTAGAGTATCACATTTCCGAGCATATTCTTGACATCTTGTCATATACACATCACCACTGTTACAAATGGGACATAATAGCTGTTCCCTTTGAATTCAATGCTTAAACAGCCAATATTCTTCCAACAAATTCCCTGGTTTTGAAGAGAATTCAAATCTACACGTTTTTAAAGCAACATGCTCAATATGAATAAATAAAAAGTCCCTGGTAGGTGTAGACAATGACCAAACAATGGAGACAATGATTTTTACACAATTTCTGACATATTTTTGTTTAGTTCTTCTATTCATCTACACATGTGCCTGGCAAGACTGCAGTGAGAGAAGCATTATCTACAGAAACTATTTTTGAAATTATGAGGACGTAAAATGTTTTTTGAGCTTAGTGGTTTAGTGTGACAGCTTCAACTGAAACATGTGGCTGGCTTATGTGACCACTATCTGCTCTGCCCCTCCACATGTTCCCTGACTGTACCTGTCCAGCTGACAGCAGCAGCCATGCTCCCATGGTACACAGGTACTGAAGTCAACTAGGAACAAACACGAGGTAAAACATGTTAGTGTTTTCTCTTGGGCAAAATGTAAAGCAAACGATTTTGGTTTGCATTTGCAATGCACTGAGTGCAGAGAGAGAGACAGAAGTGGTTCTGTAAATGTATGGTAATTACATAAGCTGTGATAAAGTGACTGAGCATTTTGTCTTATTTCATCCAAATATATAAATACTAGTCTGTTCATAACCTAATTGCTGGGGACTGCCCTCAAATACCATTTAATTTCACCTTTCCTTCTGTGCCACACTGCTGTGCTGTCACAGCTAAAATATATGAGGAAATGCCAAAGCAAAATCCCTTTCAGCTCTGCCAGTGAGATGGCTGAAAAAATGTTCATTGGATTGTAAGAAGGGTAAGAATATACTTCTCTGGACAGAATAGTGGAAGCAAACCCAAAACTTATAGCATAGCATAATACTAATCTTTTACTATATCAACTAATAAAATAGTGTCAGACAAGCTTCTGGGTATACAGGCATTCCTCACATCTGAAATAGCAGCGTATGAGAGAGAACTGAAGAGAGAATTCAAATTGAAGAGGAGAGGCAAGGTCAGGCGAAATCTTCTCCGTAAGATTCTGGCAGTTGGACACTTGTCTCATCTGACTTCTCTTTGCAGGGCCAGGCTCTTCCTAAACACACAATTAACATTTGTCCCATCAGAAGCAACAGTTTTTAATACCTCTAAAGGTGAAAGGAATAATGGATGTTATTTCTTTTGTGGTTTAAAATCTGCTAAGCACCTGCTGGAGTTTCCTGTGCCTTCCACAGGATGACCAAAAAGAAGAGCCTTTCCTGTCCTCAGCTGCATTTGCTCTTACATTACGAACAGGGATAAATGTGAGAGCATGGTTTTTTGTGGACTTTTTTGATTTCTCATTATTACATGCTCTCTTTTTCATCTCTTCTCTCAACAAAACCAAGTTATTTACAGTAAAATCAAACACTTTTTGTTGCCTGCCTGTGGACTCACTGATATTTGCATTGTATCATTTTAAGAATGAGAGAAGTGGACAGAGTAGTCCTAGAGTTTGGATATCAGTAATGTAATTCTAAAAGTCTGTAGTAAGTTTGTTCAAGTTTTATGTACTATTTTTCTTTGACTAAAGGCTGCACTTTGTCTGCAGAATTTGCTCACCCAAAACATCTGTTTTTGCTAAAATATGTTCTCACTCCTCTCTAAGACTGAGGGCACCCAGACATCCTACATCCACAGCATCTGCAACTTCCAGAGATTTTACTTTCCATTGATTCTGCATGTGAATGCCAACAATGACTGGTGAGCTTTCTAAGAGTGCAGTCCCAGTCTTGAATACCACTAGTTTTTGCTGTGCTTTTGTTATCTTTCCTTCATTGCAAGCCTTCTGTCACTAGCAGCACCAATGCCAAAGGCGCCTTATCACCGAAGTCATCTTTTCTCAAAATGTATGTAAGTAAAATACTTCAAAGCTACACCCACTGTAAAAGTCATACTTGATCCTAGATAATGTCTCCTAGTATATTCACATGTGTTTTTTCCAAATTGTCTTTTTAGATCACTTGCTGTGTCATGTTTTTGCTGGCAATCTGACAACATCCACTGACCAGCAGTGACACAGCAAATCCAAGAAGTCATTAATGGTTTTATGAGTTGTAGCTAAGAGACATCCATTCACCTAAGATGTAACTAGCCTTTACTAGCCTCATAAGATCACTTTTAGCATCTGCACTGCCTAGTGCAAAAGGCTGAGGGCAACATCACAGTTTCAAGACTCTGTCACAACACAGGACTGAAGTACCAGGTGGTGATGGCTGCAGTGTGACAGATATAATCTACCTATGCCAAAAACTACCCTGAGTGCTGTAAAATAAATGCTGGAAGACACAACGGAGCCATTTCAGTAGAATGCTAGGGATCAGCTATAAATGGTAACGTGACCACTTTCTTTTCAGGCTTATGATAAAGCAGGCTAGCTAGAATCGCATTCTGCTCAACATGCCTTTCTTCGCTGCGACACCAGCAATGAGCCTCCAAAGGTAAACTACACAGGGCAGTCTCCTCACAACAGGCAACAGTGACCAGACTCACAGATGTTCTGTGAGAAAGCAAGGGGAGTTTCAGATCTGATTCTGTAATTGCCTTCATCCATCATCCATACCAAAGAGTTAACAAAGATTTTTTTTTTTTTGAGCTTACTGGCTGTTTCATTCTTGTAAAAGCATTTCCAATTCAGTAACAGCTTATACAGAAAAACAAAAACTTCTGTATGGCTAAAACAAGAGCCAGACAGGAAAAGCTATTTTTCTAGCTACAGAAGTGTGGCAGAAGTGGCAGAAGTCCAATTGGTCATCTCTGTAGCTTCACCCTAGGTGAATGATGGGTTAAGGGGACTACATGACTGTCTTTTCTACCGGTCTTGTCCATTGCTAGTGTACTCTGTGACAAGATCTGAGGGTACAGGTCCTCCCAGTGCTTTGGGATCGTATTGAGAGCTGGTTCTTCATCTCCACTTCTTTTTAAATGTACCTATTGTCAGTGCTGATAAATGTGTAAATCTGCCTTCAAACAATAACTGGAAATATTACTGGGATTAGCTTGCATGTCAGTGTCACTATCCAGTCACTTAACAATCACTAAAAGAAATGATATAAAATATCACTTTTTTACATAGATGAATAATAGGGTGTTTGTCAGTCACTTTTAGGCTGACTGAGCCCCTTTAACTTGCTGAAACTAGAGTCCTTTTTCTTTTCTAAGCCTCACGAGAAAATGTTGACAAAACAGGCAATTTTCTGTAATTTCTCTGCAAGCTTCTGTCAGCACAAGAGGCAGCCAGAGCCTGCTCATTTCAGATAACACCACAGGGTAACCTTTGACATCCACCGGCTCGCTCCTGCTGGAGGCTCCTTTAAGTGCAACAGTTGTGTCTTTCAGGTTGCAGGATGCAGACCCACAATTTAGGCTCTTGTTTGCTGAAGGCAGCCTTTGTTTCCCAGCTGACTAAGAAGCTCTTATAAAGAGGATAAGAAATGTAGTTAATAGCTTGAGAGTGGCCTAATCATCGGCTGCTATTACCCCTCCAATATTAGGGAGGATGACAGACCTATCAATAACAGAGCCCCAGGTGAGGTACAGCAGCTGATAAGGTGAACTTTGGCTTGATCCTTGCTCTACAGAGCACAGCGCTTATTTGAAAGAGAAGCCAGCAACTATTTTTTTTCTTCATATTGTGCCAAAAATCATTCAGCTGAGCAGCTTCTGTTGTGTTTTTCTATCTTAAACCACAGTGATTTAGCCAATTTAATTTATAAGCAGAGATGAAAACTTTAGAACTCTCCTATCAGACCATAGAAGCTAGAGATATGCACTTGCATTATGTGTACACTCACATGAAAGTAAAAGGAGATGAAATGAGAAAGCAGGTCTCCCTGTGCTACTCGTCTTTACATACATGGGATACAGCCACATACACGCACAGATTTGCACATGCATACATCATACGCATACCGGTTTCCAAGCTGTTAACTTTCCCTTGAGTAAGCAACATGCAAAAGCTAAACATACACCAAATACATCATAACATCATCTTACGGTCACAAGTTAAAACACAAGGAGAAGCTACAGACTACAGCAACTGAATACACTCTTGCTTGGAAAAAAGACTACTGAGTTTCTTTTAGTACCACACAATCTCAGAAGTTAGGGATATGATGATTCATGACCACTCTCCTGGTTGTATTCTCTGCCTCCAGTCTGGAGAGGAAATAAGAACAGGCCCTCGTGACCACTGGCTTAGTTCTAGCTCTGTGGAAATGGGTGGGAATCCTTCCACGGGCTACAGTGTGCTAGGGTCCGGGGCTGTCAGCAATTGGTGCTCAAGTAGCTGGTACTGGACTAACTCACCTTCCATCATAATTTTGAGAAAGTCAGGATGCAAACCACAGAATCCTCAGCAGGTAGCTGCAGGCTCCCATTATGTTGTACTGAATGGAGGGTAGTATTTAGAAGAGACCACAGCTAAGCAGGTTTTCTTCATTTTTCTTCATTCCTTCTTCATCAAATTATGTTTGTTGGGTTTTTTTAAATCTGTTTAATCCTTTTCTTTTGAAATAAGGGAACTTCTAATATAGCCAAAGTGGATACTGCTTTTAAACTGATCCAATTTTTCGAGAATGGTTTTTTTTCATCAAGTATTTAACTGGAGTTTTGTTACTAATGCTGAACTTATAGAAGCTAAAGCCAACATAATACCTTCCTGAAGTATTGCTCAGAACTACTTAAGCTAATATTTCCAAAGCCAGAATTCTTTAAAAAGCTATGAGCACAATCTCAAATGGCTCATAGCCATGTACCACAGAGTCTGATCCTAAAATTTTTTTTTTTTTTTATTCTAGGCAGTTCTGTGTCCTTAAACTATTAAGGCAATTCTTGCATCAACTTCTGTGACAGCAGCCTTCTCCCAGGCATACTCCTGGCACTCTGAAAAGCCTTAGAATTTATAATCCTCACATAGATGAGAGGATGCAGTGAACAGATTGGGATCTAAACCCAAGGAAATGCGAGCCCAGAAGAAATGATCCCTGTGAATTCCAGCAGCATCCAAAGGTGATGGAACCTCCCTGGTGGTGCTCAGGGCCCTCCATGATTTCCTGGCTCAGAGAATTAGGCAGCTCCTTGCACAGAGATTGCTTCACCCTGCAAATGCAGCCTTGGGCTGGGAGCACAGAGGGGAGCAGCTTTGGTGTGAATGTCACTGCGGTTACGGCGGTTCAGCCCAGGCTCAGCGAGGGCCTGGGGCAGAGCAGCATGATGTCCACAGCAGCTGCTCTCTCCCTTTGGGCACAGCCAGCTCCCACCATGGGCCTGCACAGCAGCATTGTGGCAGAGGCCAGCAGTGCCACCACTCAGACCCTGCCATGCCACACTGGCTCTGCTCCTCTGCCTGCAGCAGCCACCACATTGCTCAGCCTGGATGCCCTTGTCTCTTGAGAACCTCAATGGGCCGACAATCTTGCCATGGCCACGGGCTGGCAGAACACAAACAAGGTCTGGAGACAGCTGCTGTTTTTCTAGAACAAGCAAGATCCTGGCTATTTTGGCTTTGCTTTTCACGTGCACTGCCACCAGCATGCATCTGGGTAGCTGCCATGTCTTGTCAAGCCCAGGATGTGCACTTGGAACGTCTTTCTATGCCTACTAAACTCTGTTCTCTGTGAGTTTGTCAGGGTCAATGTCTCTGTTGTGCCACAGCAATGTCATTGGTTATATTAACCCATCCTCCACAAAGAAATGACAATCTAGCCTATCTCCAAATTAGCCTTTTTATTGAAATCAATAAAGGAGAGAACATACTATAGCACTAAACTATTTGGTGGCAGCTTTGTTATAAACTCATTACTGAAAAAACCTTTTAACAGACCTTTAACCACAGCCATTGATTCCAGCAAAGCAAGGGTGATCTATGGAGTTAATCAGCTGAGTCACTGCAGACAGCCCTGGCTGTATGCTGCCCTGCCTGAGACTCGGCCACATGTCAACAAAAACTCTTCATGTGCAGAGTTGTAGAGTAGGCATAAGCCTCACAAAAGCAAGGCTGACACCATCAATCCCCAAACAGACTGATTTTAAAGGCACTAGTTCACATTCCAGAAGAAAAACAAAAAAAGAAAAAGACAGAAAAAGAAAAAATATGCTATTCCTGTGCCAAACTGGCTGGCAACATTCATTTGGGCCTCTGCAACTGTTTAGCCTGGGGGAATAACCTGCTTTCCCCAGCACCAGGTCTGGGGTTGCTGCAGCTTTTGGACCTGCTCATCTTTTGCTGCAAGGCCCAGCTGACTCGTTGCCCCCTCCCAGGAGCCACACAGAGCCAGCCCTGCATGAGCCAATCCCAGCACAAAACTAGTCTGAGCAGCTCTCCAGAGACGTGCTTTAGGAATCAAGCAGAAGTTTCAGAGAAGTTTCAGGACCCATGCATAGAGTCAATTTTTGCAGTACTGACCCTTTCTGACCTTTAACCAGCGACATGTTCAAAGTTGTAGCCCTTCAAATATGGGTAACTCTCATGACTGTACATCTGGGGAAAAGTTAACAGGGTTTTTTCCCTGAGTAGCTACACTTTTAAGCTTCCTTTTTCACTGAGATTGCTGAAAGAAGAGATAGCATCACTACATACACAGTGCTTTATGTCTCATTCCTGGCCTTGCGACAGAATTTAGAGAGTAACACACTTAGAATCAGATTGTTTCACATGAAAGAATGAATAGAATTTTTGAATGTATCCAGTATCTAAGAGCTTTAAAGAGCCAGCATCTGATAACAAAAGATTCCTGGTATCAGTTTATTCCTAAATACGTGTCTACTTGCAGTCATTTGGTATCAAGCTGCTTCTTGAAAATACCAGGATATAGCATGTGATGCCAAATAATATTTTACCATTCCTTTTGTCCATGGTGCATCCAGAGAGGTATCTTCTCATAAGTGCCTGTGCAGTTCAAAAAAAGAAAGAAAACCAAAAAAAAAAAAAAAAAAGAAATTCAATAAAATGACACAACTTGTATAAAGAAATGTTTGAGAACAAGGCATATTTTTTGAGACATGTGATACAGAGTTTTCTTTTTTCCCCTCAGAAAACCTCTGTAACAACCACCATAATTTAGAAGTAAATTTTGAAGTGAGTGTTTCTAGCCACATCTGCACTCTCCATGCAGCACCTTGAACAGGTGGGATAGGACAGCCCATCTCCCTCAGCCCCTCAAGGCATCGCTGGTGTCCCATGAGCTCGCTCAGTGTCTGGGTCTGCCACCTGCCTTAAACATGTTCCATCCATCACCACTAATGGCCAGGGCAACCACGTACTGGCCAAAGTCACCACCTCAGGATCAGAGATACACCTTCCTCCTAGTAGCTATATTAAAGCTAACTTAAAATTATTTTTCTTACTGAATTTTACCATACAGGCACTAACTTCTTTTTATAGAATCTTGTGACAATACTCAAATTCATCCTAAGGAGAATTTATTCTATTTACTCAAATGAAGCCCAATTGTTTCCCATGGAAACTTTCTGCAGGTTTCTCCTTGGGATGAAATTCACTATTTTTACATGAAAACATAGTTAATTTAAACTTTAATTACAACACAAAGTTTGGATTAAGATGAGTAAGGATTTTCAACACTCCAGATGGCAACAAGTTTATGATTCACAGGCAGGTCTTACTATGAGGGGCTTTTCAGTTTACGGTAAAAGAAAATCCTACTTCCAGGTCATTCTATATTTTATTGTGACTGGGATACTGTAGTCTTCTGGTACCAACAGAAACAATCTCTTACTCATATGTCCTGTGCTGAGAATTCGGGTTTTTTTTTTTTCTCATTCATCTGTATTCTATACTGCTCCTTCTTTAAATCTTTTCCTTTCATATCACCTTGCATTCAAAGCTTTCAGAAGGATTACTCTTTCTTTTTGACTGTCTGCCCTGGAATGTTCTTAATTTAACAGTTTGATTCTGTACATCTTCAGTTCCCAGTGATTAAAGTTTCAAGAACTGAGGTCAAAGTTGCAAACTTTAAACTTTGAAGTGCTTTGGGACCCTCCAGAATAAGAGCAAATGGACCATGCCTGGTAATATCAGCTGCTACGTGTCCTTTCCTCATGTAAAACTACTTATAACAGAAACTTACAACAGAAAAGAACTTTTCCTTCCTACTTTTCTCTTTAACTGTTAAACCAACCTTGTTGCTCAACATCAGTATTTGGCCAATAGGTCAAATAATCTTTCAAGAGCTTTATTTCAATCCTGAAAGAATGTGACAAACAACTAGTCATATATTGGTTCAATATTCTCTTGGATTGCTAGGAAATTTGGGAAAGACTCAGTGGATTCCAAGGCTGGAAACACAGTCAACGGAAGAATACTGTGAATCTTGTTGAGACGTTGCTAAACTACACATTTTACTTTACATCCCAGTTTTCAAGTTCCAGGACAGTGGTTTCTCTGGAGACAGTGAAACAGGGGTTTCTCTGGGCATGTCATGCTTTGATATCTCATTAAGTTCAGAGGAAAGGCAATAAAAACAAGGAAAGTATTTTGTTCAATAGCCAAGCCCACCTTATTCCCATCGTATTGCTGTGTCCACTCCATCCCATATCAAAGTGAAAGAAAGGAGATATTGCTGTAAAGTGCAGAGACTCAAACACTGATTTAACACTGGAAGAGACCCATGCACCTATCATGGGAAATATATAAATGCAAAGCTTACGATAGTGCACACAGTTATATAAATATATAAATGCAAAGCCTAAAATAGTGCATTGTAACATGATATGTGTTCAGATATAATAGAAATTGTTTTGAAAATACAAACTAGGAGAAACACACAGATTCTCAATATTCCAGAATTCCAGATTTTGGTCATTACATGTTTTTTTATGATTGAGCCCATATCCAGCAAAATTAGATTTACTGTCCTTGCTTTTTATGAAATTACACAGAGGCTGCTGCTTTATTCCTCTCCAGGACAGTAAAAAGCAATAAAATTCTTGCAGATTTCGACAGCAGGCAATTCAATAAAAGGTTATGTATATTTTATAAGTACAATAAAGACAAGTCTGTAGCTGGATCCTAAATGGGGTTTTGTTTGGTGGGTTTGTTTCTGCGCGCATCAGTGTTGGAGTGTATTTTCAACACAGAATGGTCTTCTCAGCCCACGGCCTTCCCTTTTTCGGGAGAAGCAGAATGAAATTTATATTTTTATAATGTATTATTTAAGCTTTGCTCAAGGAATTTTGCAATGTGTGTCTGTTTAAAATTTAAAGGTGTTCCGGCACTGAATATTTTCCTGTTCTTGATTAGTGCTATAAAATTTTACTTTTTTTTGTTACATTGTAAAGTGTATCTGTCTTATCATTGTGGCATTCCCTTTTTTATGAGCAAACAATAAATATTTGATACATACATAATCATTTCCTAGACTTCCATCAATGCTCAGTGGTTTTTTAATTCTTCGATAATTTAATGGGAAGATTAATGGATTGCTGCATTTCTGAGCAATAGTGCTACAATGCATTTTATGGCAGTGTCTGTCTGCTGAAATATAAAATTTTGTACAAATGTAAAACCAAAACTGACAACATACAAATGACTTACCCTACATAATTACAGATGTATCCATTTTTTCTTCTCACTTAAAGAAAAAAAAATTTAAAATACGATGAAGCTGATTAAAGAAAAACTATCTTCCCTATCTGTCTCTGGGACAAGTTCTCCAGCACTGAAAATCAGCAAGAGGTTTATCTGAGCAGGGTCTGTGGTATTGAACCTCAAACTTCCTGGAGAAGGAAACTTTTCTATGTATCTACGTAGAATCCACAAGTACCAATTTGCCCTTCTGAGTAGTTTGGTAGTTAAAGTCTGCACCTGCAGCAATTCAACCCCTACTCCTCTTTCTCCTGAATGTGCAATAAGGGCTGCCAGAGCACTTTTTGCAATACTTTGCACTGTTAACTGTGGGATCACATTGTTCTCCACACAGGCCAAAACATATGCTTCAGTTAGCTGTGTGCTATTTCATCTCTCAAAACTTCCTTGCCCTACTGCTTATCATTCTTATGTCATGCTTCATTTGTTCACGTACTCTGAAAAAGCCTATAGGAGACAACTGCATAATTATGTTGTATTAAATAGTGTGTTTCTCTTTTCTCGTTTTTGTATTAAAGTTTTTCTTAGGTTTGCTATTATTGTAGGAAGGATATGTACTTAATAGATGAATGTGCAGTACCAGACTTGAAAATACAGACAAAAGACCAAATTCTGTTCAGATATAGTACTTACTAAAGCGGAGATGGCTTCTGTACGAGAGAATTCCTTTAGCTGCCGTGGAGTACTGTCACTCCTAGGCAGGGTTTTAGCGCTCCTGAGTCCAGCACAGCACGCGGAGCTCTGCGGCCCCGCTGAGGGGACAGCGCTGAGGGGACACCACTGAGGGGACACCGCTGAGGGGACAGCGCTGAGGGGACAGCGCTGAGGGGACAGCGCTGAGGGCGAGGGCGCTGAGGGGACACCAGACATGAGGGGACACCGCTGAGGGGACAGCGCTGAGGGCAGCGAGGGCGCTGAGGGCGACACACGCTGAGGGGACAGCGCTGAGGGCGAGGGCGCTGAGGGGACACCACTGAGGGGACACCACGAGGGGACAGCGCTGAGGGACAGCGCTGAGGGACAGCGCTGAGGGCAGGGCGTGAGGGACAGCGCTGAGGGGACACCGCTGAGGGGACACCACTGAGGGGACAGCGCTGAGGGGACAGCGCTGAGGGCGAGGGCGCTGAGGGGACACCCTGAGGGGACAGCGCTGAGGGCGAGGGCGCTGAGGGGACACCGCTGAGGGGACAGCGCTGAGGGCGAGGGCGCTGAGGGGACAGCGCTGAGGGGACAGCGCTGAGGGCGAGGGCGCTGCGCCTCACGGCACCGGGCTGCACCGCACGGGAGGGCCAGCTCCAGTCTTCCTGATGAATTTAAAAGTGAGATATTGTCGTCCCGTTTCTTTTAAAAATATTAAAGATTAAGCATAATTAATATTACATTTTGGTAAGTTTCTTTGGAAAGTTTTCCCGCAGAAAGGGGCGGGTTCCGGGTCAGGCCAGCCGAGCCGGCCCAGGCAGCGAGCGGCAACCCCTGCGGGCCCTACTGGGGCGGGAGGGGAAGGGAGCTCAGCTCAGCTCAGCTCAGCTCAGGCCGGCTCGCCCCTGCCCAGGGGGTTTTGGGGTGCCAATCGTTCGTATTTGAGAGCTCCTGTCAAATACATGCACTCCCAAATGGAGCCAGAAGGGGGCGCCCCCCGCCGCGCGGGTAACAGCCACCCTGTGGGCGGGAGCGGAAGGGCCGGGCTGATTGTCACGTGATCAGGACGCGGAAGTGGCCGCAGGAAGAGGGGGAGTTGCTTCCGGTGCGGAGCGGGCTGGGCGCGGGCAGGGCGGGGGCCGTACCCGGACCGGACCCGGACTGTACCCGTACCGTACCGTACCGTACCGTACTGTACCGTACCCGGACCGGACCCGGACCCAGCGCGTCCGCTATGAGAGAGACGGCGCGGCCCGCAGGTGAGACGCTGCCGCTCGTGGCCCCCGGGAGGTCGCGCTGCCGCCGGGCCCGGTCTGTGTGTCCGTGCGGGGTTTGCGCGGTGTGTGAGGGTCCGTGCGGGGTGAGCGCGGTGTGTGAGGCCGCACCGCCCCGGCCGCGGGTCCCGCGCTCTGTGGGACGGGTCGGTGTCCCCGGCGGGACCGGAGCCCGGCGGTGGGAAGCGCTGGGGCCTCTCCGGTGCCGCGGGCTGGAGCGGCTCCCGGGCGGGCCCCGCTGGTGCATCGCTTTGGGAGGGTGAGAAATCAGTGTCTGTCGGCCTGCGCGTGGAGCGGGGAAATAACTCCCTCTTAGCATTTACTAAAGTAATGTTATTTTAAAGCAGTTTAAATTGTGCCTTATATGTTCTACTCAATACTCCAGCATGGATACTATTTTTTTTAAGTTAATTGAAATAGAAGGACTTTGTTCTTTATGAGTGTGGAGTATAGGAAGTACAGAGCCAAACATCGTTGAAAGAAGAAGTGAAACCCCTTTGGAAAACCACTTTTCTTAACTTGTATGGCTTTGCTAGTTGAAAATACTTTACTTACATTTTGTCTTCATGAGAACTTAAAATACATGAAAGTCTGCTATCACTTGGAAATGTTTTTGTAGTGACATGCTGAGTCGTTGCTGAAAAATGGCAGTTTAGATTACCAATAATTGTATATAAATTCTATAGGTGGCTGTCTTTGAATTTCAGTTGAGCATCTTCTAAAGGCTTATTTTTTTTTGTAGGCGCATACTGAAAAATAAAGTCTTAAATCTGAGAATATGCTGAAGGAAGGTAAGGAACTGCATCTATATAAAAAAAATAGACATAATGTACACAAGGTATAAGGTAACTCGAAATACTTTAATGATGTCAAATTGCTTTAAGTAAAATGGTAAGAAAAATTAACAGTTAAACTGGCAGGTGCAATATTGCATTGCTCATTGGCTAAGTATTGGTAGCTAATTCCTTTCTGAAGAGAGTTGGTGCTTTGAGAGAAAAAACCTGAGGAGTGCCAAAGATAGTAAATTTAAAGTTGGTCCTCTGCAATTATGTGGTGATAACTTCATGGAACTTGACAAAGGAATCCACTTGCTGCTCCATGGCTCTTCAAGAATCCCATTGCATTCAATTTACTCACGATCAAATTGAAAAATTGTACAAGTTTAACTTATTTGAGCAGCTAATGTTGGTCTTTCATAGTTGCACTTACATTTCTCTAATTTCTAGTTACAATAATGTGCAAATTTATCTAAAATTCAATTTAAAATTTCAAGTATGCATTTTATAAAGTTGTCTTACTACTTAAAGGGCTGTTAACTTTGTACTAAGACATCTGATGTGGGAATACAGATGTGAAAATCTGGGGGTTCTTATCTGAAGTTCTGGCATGTAATTGTTAATGTTGTTACAAATACACCGGATACAGGCGGGAAAAATTCTGTGCCTCAGAGGTATCAATTTCTTGATTGACATTTTAAATTCTGTATGATTTTCCTAAAAGGAATGTTGTAATAATATCTCAATAAGCTTGGAATTAAAACTGTACATGCTGTTGCAGTTCCATCTTCGAGTTAATAAAACAATAGGGAAATGCATGAGAGGGGTCATAAGCTTCATTCTTAGTGGGGTTCTGCCTGTGCTTCCAATGTCATTCTGTGAGTTGATACAGTTGCTTTTGAAAACTCTTTAAAGTTAAATATTTCATTAGTAAAATCAGTGTTTATTGGAGGATCAGTGAGATTATTTTGCTGGCATTTGAAATACAGAATCTTTCATATGCTGGTACAAACTCTGGGACATCCTGGGAGTTAGAACTCTACTGTATAATTTCACTAAATAACAGTTTTCATTATCCTAAATGCACATTTGAAACGCTTAGTCTATCCCAACTGGGTAACTTGGTGTTTGTAGCTCCTGCTGTCGTTGATGAGTCCTCTTGGAGACAAGAAACACAACAAAATATGCTGGCATAGCAATTTATAGCCTTAGTATGGCTTTCAGAAGAGAGAAATGAGGTGGCGTGAGAGAAATACAGCAGTGGCAAAAGATTCCAGAAAACATGTTGAGTTCCATGTGAATCTGTTAAAGAAAAAAGCATAGAAGGAAATGGAAAGGTCAATACTTGACTAAGCAGAATTTTTAATTTTTTTTTTCCTTACAGCAAAACATTAAATTTGTAATGAAATGGAGTCTGGATCAAGCTCCTTTCGAGTGGAATTTCCAGATTTTTCTAGCACCATTTTGCAGAAGTTAAACCAACAGCGCCAGCAAGGGCAATTATGTGATGTGTCCATTGTGGTTCAGGGCCATCTCTTCAGAGCCCATAAAGCTGTTCTGGCAGCTAGTTCACCTTACTTCTGTGATCAGGTTCTCCTGAAAAACAGCAGGCGAATAGTCCTGCCTGATGTGATGAATCCCAGAGTATTTGAAAACATTCTTCTGTCTACCTATACAGGCCGGCTGGTAATGCCTGCACCAGAAATTGTTAGTTACCTCACAGCAGCAAGCTTCCTGCAGATGTGGCATGTAGTGGATAAGTGCACTGAAGTGCTTGAGGGGAACCCAACAGTTCTGTGTCAGAAGATGAATCATGGCAGTGACCATCAGTCCCCAAGCAGTAGTAGCTATAATGGCCTTGTTGAAAGCTTTGAACTTGGCTCTGGAGGACAGACAGAATTCCACAAAGTGCAGGAACTAAGGGATGGTGAAAATGAAGAAGAGAGCTCTAAAGATGAACTGTCGTGTCAGCTGACAGAACATGAGTACCTTCCCAGCAACTCTTCAACAGAACATGATAGACTTAGCACTGGAATGACCAGTCAGGATGGAGAAGAAGGAACTAGTGATAGTGCAGAGTACCAGTATGCCAGACCAATGTATAGCAAGCCCAGCATCATGTCTCACAAGCGGTGGATCCATGTGAAACCAGAAAGGTTTGAACAAGACTGTGAAGGCGTTGATAATCCTTATGATGAACACCAAGTTTCTGAATCAATGAATGCCATGCAGGCTGATCACTCGATCCAGTCTTCAGGTGTTGAAGATTTTCACATAGGTGACAAAAAGATGGAAGCGGAATTTGATGAACATGCAGATGAAAGCAATTATGATGAACAAGTTGACTTCTATGGCTCGTCTATGGAAGAATTTTCTGGTGAAAGGGCAGATGGAAATTTAAGTGCTCACAGACAGGATCTTATGATGGCAGCAGGCTATGGTGAAAGCATTGATATGGCTGCCGGAATTAAAGAGGAAACCTCTCTCACTGGGTTTTCCCATGCTGATAAGCTCTATCCTTGTCAGTGTGGAAAAAGCTTTACACACAAAAGTCAGAGAGATCGGCATATGAGTATGCACCTTGGTCTTCGACCTTATGGCTGTGGTGTCTGTGGTAAGAAATTCAAAATGAAACACCATCTTGTAGGCCATATGAAAATTCATACAGGCATAAAACCGTATGAGTGTAACATTTGTGGGAAAAGATTTATGTGGCGGGACAGTTTTCATCGGCATGTGACCTCTTGTACCAAGTCCTATCAGGCTTCTAAAGCTGAGCAGAGTACTACTGAGATGAACTAAGACATTAGTGCTTACATTTGTTTAGTTAAGTGAGAAAAATAAACTAATTATGCAACTAATGTCTGGTACTTGCTATTGTACATTCTCAAAAAAACAAGTTTTAATGAGTCGACTGCTATAAACAGATCAAGCTTATTTTGCTTTCCACATTATTACTTCAGGTGTTCAGTGTGTGAAGTGCATGTGGTTAATCTGAAAGGTGCCTGCAAAATGAGATCTGACGTTGATAGTAATCACAGAAGTATTTAGAAGCTGTCTTGTATTTCTAGGTCATCTAAATTCACAGTAAAACTCGGCACTAAATTGACAAAAATCCTGAAAATACTTAGATGAACCAGGAATTCAGGTAGTACTACTACTACTGGAAAAGAAAACTAAGATGACCAAATTGGGTTATATAATTCACATTTTAAAGAAAGAAAAATTAGAATTCCACCTCAAGCTGAAGACTGCCAACATACTTTACATGCATCATTAGGTAGTGTGCATCATTCAGTAGCCTCTGTTGTAGTGCTTAATAAAAGGCAGTGGTAAAGGTGGTTTGGCTTTCCTTTATCCCTTTTCTGTTTTTTTAATCTACAGTAAAACAAATTCTAATTTTGTGCTGATTTCTATTTAGAGTCTGTAATGCTGATTTCTGTTCAGAGTCTGTAACGCACTTTTATCGCTATATCACTATATAAACTTCAATATGTATTAAGTATACTTTATTCTTGCTCCTTTAGGGTCTTATGCTATTCAACTCAACTTCATTAGATTTTAATTACTACATCATCTAAGCTTTTAGAAGTGTGTGTAATAAGTATGTCTTATTTGAAAAAAAAACCAACAAAAAGTGAGCTGTAACATTTGGAGCTTAGTCAAAATAATCAAATACTTAAACTGTAGATTTCTGTTCAAATTCTTGTGGCTTACTACAGTAGCAAGTACCAAACTCTAGAATAATGAACTGACTTGTTATTGGTACAAAAACTTTCAGAACTTCTCCCTAGTTTTAGAAACCTGTTTTAGGAATATTATGTAGTCATTGATAGGTATTTATACTTTCAATTCTTTGAATAGTAAGAACTATAATAGAGATTCTTGGTACTGAACTACTGTGACTGGTAATCACAAGCAGAGTTGTTTACTTCCTCAAATGAAGTTGCTTGTGGAAAGAAGTAGGAAGTATGGGATTTGGATCTTTTAATGGTACCATGCTTGCGTCTGAGATTAGGATTTTTGCTGGGAAAATGACACTTTTTTTTTTTAGGATGAGGATCTATGTGTGGGGCTCTCATTCATGGAGATAGATGGAGGAGTGTGTATAGTTCTGAGATGCTGCCAGCTCTGCAAGTAGAGTAAAGGCATCAGTTGTAAAGGTGACAACAGGGTTTTGGGGTTGAAACTTAATGTAGTCCAATGCGACAGCAATTGCTTCCTAGCAAGCAAAAGCAAAAGTTTCTCACTTTCTTACTGAAATATAAAAAGGAAAGAGCCTTTAGAACATGCATAGAATACAATAGAAAGAGGTGATATCAAAGTACAATGCTGTTCACATGGGGAAAAAGTTAACCAGCATTAAAGGCCTAAGCCTGTCTGGCCCCAGTTTTTGTATTAGGCACTCCTGTATGCAGGATAGTGTACTGAAATAGATGACCCTGTATGGCAAAGCAAAACCACACAAAGATTATTATACTTCAGATTCTTTTTTGAACTCCCAGTTACAAATTGTCTTAAGATACAACTGAGCTGTATCCTGAAAATGAATGTCTGCTGCAAGCTGAGTGTTTTCTACTCAGTGAGCTGTAATTTCTTTACCCGCATTCTACTTACAAACTTTTTCTTTTTAAAGAGGCTCTTAATTACTAATCTTCTAATGCTTCAAATATTTTTTTCGTATGGAATTTTGTTAAAACAAATGTTCCCAAGTACAGTGAACCCATTGCTGGCAATGGGCCTGAATGGTCAGCACCACAGAGTTCCTTTTCTTAGCACTTAGTTGAACTCTACAGATACCATGGTGGCCATGTCTAACCTTCATGATCAAGGTACTGAAACAGGTATTTTGCTCACTAACACTGTAAACTGCTTAGTGTATAGAAGCACTTTGTATTTAAACAAAAACAACAAAAAAAAAACCCAACGAAACAAAAAAAAAATCATCAACAAAAAACCAAATCATTCAACTTTATAGGTATGTTTTTTAACCTTAGAAATTATATTCCCTGTATGGTTTGTTTGCACACTGCTAACAC
Source organism: Malurus cyaneus samueli (assembly GCA_009741485.1). Lineage (NCBI taxonomy): Eukaryota > Metazoa > Chordata > Aves > Passeriformes > Maluridae > Malurus > Malurus cyaneus. The sequence goes on from CM019229.1 coordinate 12,192,081, forward strand.
TGTCTTTTTTTAATACTAAAAAATACTACATGCTTGCCTGTTTACATGGGGGTAGAGGAAAGGGTTTTTGCACTTGGTGGCCCTATTTTTCCATTCTCCAAGTTCTTACCACATACATGGTGTCATTTCTGCAAGTACCATCATCACATTTAAAGGAAGCTATTAGGATCGTAGAATGGTTTGGGTTAGAAGGAGATTTCAAAGTTTATCTGCTTCCACTCCCCCTGCCATGGGCATGGACATCTTCAACCAGGCCAGGTTGCTCAGAGCCCCATCCAGCCTCGCCTAGAACACATCCAGGGTGTTCATTCTCATACTCATTTCAAGAATGATATTGTATATTACATTAGTTCTCAGACCCCTTCCAATTGTCACTTTAGTTTTACATAAAAAAAGTTAAGGGTGCCTCTTCCTGTTTAACCATAAAAAAGGCTGGACAGAAACACTGGTCTGAAAACTATGGTCAAAAAAAAAACTGTTGAACCCAGACCATCCTACAGAGCTGCCAGCAAAACTGTTTCTTTTACCAGCTTGGAATGACTTTTATATGGGATATTTCAAGGTTTAACATTACTTCTATTTGCAGTTAGATTACTTTGAAATAAAGCTTTAAAATCAAATGTACTGCGAGAGACACTTTAAAGGTTTTATAACAGGTTCAGTAGATCAAATTCTAGAACCATGTCCTTTTTTTAATGACTTAGCATGAATAGTAACATTTTAATATTTGCCTATTGCTGTTTTACCCCGTATTATGGCATTGTCTTGAAAGTCAACAAATGTTGCTCCACTGATTTTATAGCTTTCAGCTTTCTGCTGTTCATTTACATGAAACCAGTTGATTGCAGGAAAATACTGATCTGATTGTCATGAGATCAGGTTGAGAGGACTGATGATTTAAGGGCAGCTTGAGATACATGTCTAGAATTCTTTCTTTTGCATGTCACAGGTGAAACAGTTGTCTTGTGTTTCTCTTGAATTCAGTTTATTGCCCTTTGTCAAACTTCTAATCAACATTTCAGGTATTGGGGGCAAAGATGAAAAATTACTTAAACCATCTTCCTCAGGCTCAGCTTAAGTCCAACACCTCCCTGCCTTTGTAGTATCAGTTTCCCTTGCTTTCACCAAGAGTTGCATCCAGCTCTTTCCATTTCCTTAGTAAGATGACAGTTCACACAGGAGGTTGGGCTCATATGCACACTTGCTTGTCTGATGCTTTCATTTCTTAGTGGGTGTCCTCTGGGCTGATCAGTGTCACTATTCACGGTGGCACCAGGCCACAGTCCCTTCAGGGATGTGTCTGTTCCAGCTTGGTTCTCCTGTGGAGCTCAGTCATTTCAGAGGTGTACCTCCTCTGGCAGGGCTTAGCTGTAGGCCAAAGTCCTCTTAGAAGTGAATCTCCTCAAGTAGAGAATGTGTCCTTCTGTAAGTATGTCTCTACCTGTTCTCAGTGACTTCTTCAGGTGTTTCCCCAAGAACGGCTCTTCAGTTTCTCCACATGTACCCAGGACTATCTTCTCCATGTGTCTCCCTGCAGCTCTTGCTAGCAGCTGCCTCTCTTCCTTAAGTATGTGTAAGCAGAAGCATTATATGCACCTCTGGTTGAGATTTTGGCTTGCAGTAGATTGTTCACCTCCATTTTTTTCTGCAGGCTGGACTTCTTTTGACTAGCACGGGGCAGCTCAAAACCTCTGGCCACGCATCACTCCTGCACTCCCTGCCAGTGGTGGCCAGTGTAGTTGAACGTAGCAAGCCAAGATACACAGACGCGCAGCTTCTGTCAAGCTTCTAATCTTTGCCAGTGGAGTGGTCTTGTTCAAGGTACAAAAAATCATTTGTTTGTGGGGAGGAGTGAAGCAATCCATATAGATATATATAATGATTGCATATTGTTGGGGCTTGAACTGGGCCAAAAGCCAAAAGCACCCAATGACGTTCCCTCCCCCCCACTGGAGAGGAAGAAGGGAGAGCAAAAGCCCAATTAACACTAAAATTTATGGCTTTCATATAACATAAAGTAATTGAGACAAAGATATGTATATGCTCCAGAAAATGGTCAGTCAGGCTGAATAACTTAAGTTGCAAAATAGATTTATTACTAAAAACTACTAAGAATACTACTGCACCAGGGAGGGGAACAAAGATAGGGAAAAATTTACAAGGAGAGGAAAAAAAGCAGACATTTTAAGACATGTTTTATTCTTTCCAGGGACCTCTCTCTTTCTCAGGTCACCCCTCTCCACCCCCCCATGCCTTCCCACATACAAAGGGGGGCAGGAATGAAAGTCTAACATAGATCAAACTACTCATTACGGTTATCGTCAGCATCATAGGAGAAGCGTTCTTACAGCTCCTAGCTGTGGAAAGTCTTTTCCCAAGAAACAGTCCCTTTCAATATAACTGCTGATGGCATGGGATTCTTTTCTTTACCTTGTGGAAGAAAACAGTTCTCCAAGGCCGACTGTGTTATTTCAGCGGCATAAAGTCAAATGCTGCTTTATCGGCAGAACACAGCTTCTGAGTGTCAACTCACTTCAGACATGGGGGTGGGGGGGCAAGCCTCTTCCCCCTTTTTGGCTTTTGATCAGTCCAGTCCTCAAAGGCCAGATTTTTTTCTCAGAGCAAGGTCGCTCTTTTTTCTATACACATGTCCCATTGAAGAAATAGTCCTTTCGAGAACAGCTTGTTTCCTCTATATTTGAGCACCACAGCAACCCATCCCATCTTCTCCTTACTGTGATCTTGGGTCTCCATTTTTTTCTTACATCTCCTCGCCCTCCTGCTCTGTCCTCCCCCGGTGCATGATACTAAAACTAAATACTAACAACCTAAAAACTACGTGGCGGACACACTCTTATCTTGTTTTGAATCCTTCTTAAGTACAAGACCATAGGTCGTCACAGAGGTGTAACCAACCTGTGCAATTGGCCCAGGCCTGACCAGCAGCCTGTCCATCAAACTCAGAGCCATGATGGATTGGCTCTAAAACACAGGGGGTAGGGCTTCTTTTGCTGGAGAAGAAGAAAGCTTCTAGAAGTTTGTCAAAGGAGCCATCTTAGTGGTTTCTTGGTCCCAACCCCCCACTGCCAAAAATCGGACCGAGTAAAACCAGGTCATGAATGATGAATTTTGTTAATCCTCCCTTGTGCTTCATTACCTTTGATGATGTGGTTGTTGGCTGTAGTAAAGTGTGTGTCTCCTGAAAGCCAGCAATATTGTATACCCAGGCAGCTTTCAGACTTTCCTGCTGCTTTGAAGCCATTCATTATCCTAGCAGTGGTAAGAAGACCTAATGATACTGCAGCTTAAGTTCCTTTTCATTCCATTTTGTAACTAAGATGTTAATTGCCATGAAGTCTGTGTAACTGTCATTCTGAAAAATTCAACTCTTAGCAGGGTTAAAATCTGCTTAGGTTATCAGACCCTTTTTGAAGAAGAAGGTTCCTATTTCACACACACACTTATTTCACATCAGTGTTGGTTTGTGGAGTTCTTTTTTGTTTCTTCATTTTTTAAACTTTACTTGTTTATGGGTGAGTAGATAGACCCTCGAAGGTATTGTCAGTACAGTTTTTGGTCACAGGTTTTTTCATCTGAAGTGTGTCTGAGGCTGAGGAACCATCCTGTATCATAAGCAAGGCAGGTGATCAAAGGCTGATGTATGGAGCATTCCAGTATTATTGAGCCTGAAAGAATGGAGGCACATCAGGGTTTGTAATCTCAGTACTTCTGCCTGGGTGCCAACAAGGTGACCTGTCTGAATTACGAGAGCCTACAGCAGTATGTTGAGTGTTTTGCTGTAACATAATTAGGACCTTTCTCAAAGCAACAATGGAAAATTGTTTTTTTTGTCTTTTAAATGCTTCATTGGATAGCTTGGCTTCTTTACCTAATAGGTGTAAACGGTCAGTGCCCATGGGAAAGATGCTGGAAAAGAAAATGGTATATTTTTGATGTGATTAAATTGCAAGTTCGGATTTTTGCTTGAAACCTGTTTCTGTTGATAGCTGCTCTTTTTTTTTTTTATTCATGGGATTCCGTATTTCTTTCAGAAATGTAACTGTTTATGCAATTCAAGTGAATCTTCCTTAATGAGCTATAAGTTTTTATTCTAAACAAGTCATTTATAATAGTAAATTTGCATATCTTGATATTTTGTGAGATGTTATGCCTGTATTGCAGAGGTTGGATAGTTTTGTCTATAAATATTGCTGTCCTAATTGTACAGCATGGTTTTAATTTAATGTTGCTGTTCAATATTTTCTTCTTATAGAAGAGTCCCATGCCCCTTTTTTTGTATAACATGTTTTAATAAATGTTATCTGTTAACTTCGTAAATGTTTTCTTAAGCTTGAATGAAAGGAATGCATGTCTAGTACTAGTATTTAATATTTCACTTTGCCAAACTAAGTGCTCAAACAAAAGTACAAATCCAAAAGTTGTTGATATATAACTTTATTAAATATATAAAGAAAAAGAGTATCTAGTAATGTGTCTTTTTGAAATAAGGAGAATATGCCAGTCTATCTAAGAAAACACTGAACTAAAACTTGATTTTTGACACAGTAAGTTTTATGAATTTGTGATACTGGACACATTTCTTTGCTGCATTAGGTAATTGGCTTCCATACTAATTCAAATTTATCCAACAGGTTTTATTTTAAATGTTTTTTGCAGAATGGTAATCTCAGAAGTTACAATACATAATGTACATACTGACAGGAAAATTCCAGAATATTCACTTCATAGTTGGAGCAACTGAATGTCCCAGAGGCCTCTTGGTACATATGAAGTAGGTACAGATAACAGACTCTTAAGTATGAAAGAAATTGCATCCTGCAAAAAATATTAAAAGGATGTTCCTGTGAGGATTCCTTCTCTCCCTGACTAAATTTTGGTGCTGATACTGAACCACTTGACTTTGTCCAGCCTCCATCTGCTCAGTCCTTGTGGAACCATCCCAGCTGCTGCTTGCTACCTAAGCAAAAAAATGAGCTCATTGAAAGCATATTCAGCTAATACCTTGAGAAGTCAGTATTTGTGTAACACACTCAGTCTTCAGTAAATTCAAATGGAATATGGTACGGAAAATTTTCTATTTTGGTTACATTTACTGAACACATAAGAATAAGCCCTAAGTTTTCTGCCTGTTCAGAGTTAGTTGTTTGGGTTTCTTTTATCTGAGTAAACGAATACAAACTCTTCGTGTGTTCTTTAACCGTTAGTTGTGCCCTGGCCAGGATACTTCCCAGGCTGCTACTTCGTCTGTGCAGCATTCAGTGCCTAATGTATGAAGAGCCTTGTTCCATGTTTTATAGGGAGAGAAAGACTTATCTCCAGAAGACAGAATGAGGTGTCCAGTTAGACTAGGTGGGTATCCAAGCAGGACCTACTGGTACCAGTTGCTTCTTGATCAAGTAGTACATAAAATGTCTGGTTCGTAAACGGAATTGTTGCACTACCTGACCTAAAGGCATATGCAAGATAATTTTAAAAAAGAATTCTGTGCATTTGCTGAAGCGATTTTTGTGATTTGCAAAGCCAGTGTAACACAGGTAAACTTTTAAATTCTTTGCTCAAGAAAGGTGGTAATTCACACCTGGAGTGGGGGATGTCCTCCCTCACTTCATCTGCGCGCGCCCAACGGAGTACGGCTCCGAGTGCGCGTTCTCTTGTGGAGCTGGACACCATGAGAGTTGTGGCAAGAGCTCTGCCCGCGCACGCAGCGGCTCCAGCCAGCGCTCACATCCGTCTGCCGTGGCGATGCGCCGCCCTACCCCGCTGGAGCTCCGAGCCGGAGCGGGGCGGGTTCGGGGCCGGCCCGGGGCACCGCCCGCTGCCGGGGCGTCAGCAGGAAGCGGAACGGCCGCGGCGGAATCAGTTCCGGGTGCGAGTGGCTGCGGGAGCGGGCGGGAAGCGGGAGCGGGCCGGGCTGGCCGGGATCCGCCATGTGAGAGCCCCCGACAGCCCCAGTGAGCGGGCGCCCAGGGGCGCTGGCCCGAGGTGCGCCGGCGCTGTCGGCTGGGACGGGCCGTGCTCGGGACGGGACCGGCCCTGACAGGCCCCGCGGGGCGGCGACAGCGGCCCGTGCCTCGGGCGGGCTGCCCGGAGCGGCGGCAGCGCTCCGTCCTGTCCGCCTTGCCGGCCGTGCCTCGCCGGGAGCTGTCGCGTAACCCGAGCCGGCGGCTCCGGTGCACTTGTGGGCGGGCGGGGAGGGGTCTGCTCTTAACCCGAGCGAGGCGTAAAATTCTCGACACGGCGGACTGGGGCGGAGCGAACCTGGCCCCATTCGGGGGTTGTTTATTGCCAGGAGTTGGGGCACCCTTTGGCTGCTGCTGTTCCGTCAGAGAAGGTGGAAGTTCTAGTGAAACCCTAATCTCTGTAATACGAGGGTCTTTTAAAATCCCTGCAGTTGTGCACGGCAAGCAGAATTGGGTTTGGTGTAGAGTAAATCAGAGTTGAGAGTTAATTTAGAACAAACCAGAATAGTCTCAGAAACATTAATACAGGTGAGCCTGGTTTTCCAGGGAAAACAAAGTGATGTAGGATTAGCTGCACTGCAGTTGTTACATGTTACTGAATCCTCAACATCTGGATCAGGATGCGCCTGTGCTTCATTGCCTGTCCAGGGACAGCTCCAAAGAGTTTCATTTGTCCCAAGTAATGAGCTGGGAAAATATAATGAAAATCTACTCTTCGCAGCTATTGTAAATCTACTACAAAAGATGTTGCTGATATATAGAGAACATAGTCACTTCATTGCTTAAACATCAGAGCCAAGAAGTTAACAGTTTGATGAAGAGTGGCTACTGTTTTTTAAAAAATTAAAAATGGGTGGATTCAAGTGCACAATACTGATGAATTATTACCTTGGTTGTAAATAGTATTGTAATAGCCGAAGGTTCAAGAGCCCTCTTCCCACTTGCGAAAGTTCTGGCTGTATGTATATCCTGAGTCTCAAAGTACAAGCTGGAATTTTTTTATAATGATGGTGACATTTCAAAGTTGTCAAATATTCAGAAAACGTGGTTATTTAGCATTACTTAATGGGGATATTGTGAAATGTGTGCACAAAGTAAAAGTTTTTGATCATTACTTGTAAGATCTTGCTCATTTGAAGTGTATGTATCATCAACATGCCCCTTCGTTTTGTTTATATGGTACAATACTTCTATTGATACTGGAATCAAAGACACACAGGCGCCTTTTGATTTTGGCTTATCTCCAGTTTGCCTCCTAGTAACTTTTTCTTTGTGTTTGCATTCAGAAATAACTACGTACCTGAAACTACTTTTGTAGTAATTTGTAGAGTCAAGATTTAGAGATTATTTCTGTTAAGGTTCCTTATTGTTAGGTGAAACTTATTATGCGTTGATAGTTGTTCATTTTGCTCTTTCAATCACTTCCACACAGGCAAGCACTTGTGAGGAAGATAGTTAAGAGGATAAAGGTGGCATTTGGACTTCAGTTTCATATCTGCTTTCTTTAGCTATTTGCTCAAATAAGAGGCTCCTTTTTTTCTATAAAATGCTAAATATGCCATTTCAACAGTTTCTCTGCTGCACCACGCCAACCACTGAGAATAAGTTTGTAGCATTACTGGTCTTGGCATATGTGTATATATGCATGTGCCTATATGTATATACCTCTAAATAAATTCATTTTATTTTGATGCTAAAATCATCCACTCTTTGTAGTGATTTTCTGTTTGTCATGTTGTGAATCTAGGTAAGATAAAAATAAATAATTTTTAATTTTTGTTAGACAAAAGTCTGAATTAGTGAAGCTTTATTGGACTGAGTGTCAGGGGTTAGTGTTTTGCTCCCAAGCAGTTAGTGAGGTTGTGTCCCACAGCACTGCCAGAATATGCACCTGCCATGCAGGAGCTTTGCTGGATGTTTCATTGCAGGTGGTCAATACTTTGGATAGAACGTGGCCTGTTTGGCTGCCGAGAAGGAATGATGATTTGCACTGGAGTGTTTTGATACCTGCCAAGGCATGAGTGCAAGAGCTTAGTTTTCTAGTAATTACATTTCAACCTGTATTAACTCTGAGGAAACTGGGCATTTCCTGCATTTTTATGAGATAAAGTAATGAAATTTTAAATTGTTATGTTGTTTCCACCTCTCTAACAGATTCTGTATTGTAATCTAAACCAGAAATGAAGCAGACTGACTTTCAAGGCTATTTTCCAATGTACCATGTGCCACATGCACCTTTTGTTGTATGCTTTCCTACATGTAATTTGGGCAAACTGCCTGTATTTTCTTTGATTCCAATGGACACTTTGGATGAAGTGAAAAATTAATGCAAAAACCATTTCTGCATATTTGCATAGTGCTGCTTGTATTGTAAGTTTGTCGTACTTAAAAATTATCTTAGTTGTTGGGAGATTATGTGAGTTTTTTACTCTCTTTTGGGGTTTTTTAAATGCTGCAGAATTAAACTCTTGGTTTTTGGCAGTGGCATGGCTTACCCTGCTTTGGGGTTGGAATTTCGGTTCAGCAGCAGGGCTGTGTGGTATGTTGTTGAAGGCCATCCAAGGGCACAGAATGTTGACTTTTAAAGGATAATTAATACTTTACTGTTATGAGAGGTATAAGCTGGTAAAATATTATGTGATCAGTCTATTCCCTATTTTCACAGATTATTTCAAGAGTGTCTTAGAGACCTCTCTAGCCTGTGACATACTTGATGTCATATTTTGATACAGCTACTGTTAATTAGTAGAGACTGCTGTAAATCTAAAGACTAATGCAAATGCAGTTTGAAAGGAGTAAGAATGATGAAGATTTTTTCACAAAAACTTCCATGATCACAGCTGATAAGGTTACATTCCTAGGATAAGATTTTCTTGAATGATGATACATTTTTGCAGTGATGTCTTGAGTTCTGGCCCAGGTGGTGTAGATACTACCTCCTACAAGATGCCAGTGAGGAGTGTACTAATTTACATAAATACCTGGTTAATTTTTTGCCTTTTCTGTGTATTCTGAGCAGTAATGTGTGGAAGGAGTATCACAGAATCACTTTAAGTTGGAAAAAACCTCCAAGAGTCCCGTCGAGTCTAGTCTTTAACTGATCACTACCTCGTCCACTGAGTGCCACATCCAGTCATTTCTTTAACACCTTCAAGGATGGTGACTCCACCGCCTCCCTGGGCAGCCCCTTCCAATGCTTAACAGCTTTTTCAGTGAAGAAAGTCTTCCTGATTTCTAACCTGAATCTTCCTTGGCGCAGGTTGAGGCTATTTCCTCTTGTCCTGTCACTTGTTTTCTGCTAGAGGCGTTTTGATGTCGTGAAGTATTTTGTTTTGCTTTTGTCTTAATTTTCACTATGACCATCCTAGCTTTTCTATGTATTTCTGTTTTCAGAGGTGCTACAACAGTAATGGTTTATAATGCGATTTTTTCCCAGGGATTACTTGTTGCTGAGCTAATTGAAGAAAATGCAGGGGATCTTTTCTCACACCTTTGTGTGAGTTAAAATGACTGTCATTCACCTGGCTGTGGGAATGGTGAATCATACTTCAGTGACTGAAGGAAATTGAACAGGTGCAGACTTAGAAGAGGAAACTAATACTATGTTGGCAGACACACAGCGTCGTGTAATAGTTATACGATGCTTCTCCGCTGTTACTGTATGATGTCAGTAAAATTAAATACTTAATGTGGTTTGTCAGCATCTATTCTTGTTTTGTTGGTTTTTTTTTAATTAAACAAGAGTTTTCATAGAACATTATTTTGAAAGGAAGTTTCTTTTTAAATCTAACAAGAAATGTTAAATGCCTATCACTCTGATGTTCGCAGGTTACTTCAATGAATATTTTCGTTTGAAGACACAGGACAGTGATCCTCTAGTAGTAAAGCCATTTTGTGGGTTACAGCATTTGCTGTATGAAACCCCAAAGAATAAATGCAATGCAGATGCAAAGAGAATTGATATGATTCTTTTGAGCATGACTAGATCATCTCTCTTGCAGAAATAGGCAGGAGGCTCAACACAGAGCCTTGCTAGGACTTAGAGAACCTGGTTTCCAGTTTTGGCCTATGCCTTCAGCCAGTTTCTTGGATACATAATACCCTTGAAAACCTTAAGCATTTTGATCTACTTTTGAGGAAAGGTTAAGAGAGGACCTATTCATAGACAGGTGCCCCGACTGAAATTTTACATGACTTTACCCTAACTTTACACTGACTCACAGGCATGGGTGAAAGCTGAAGAAGACGAAATGCATTACTTTTTAACGATGAGTGTACCTAAGATTTCTGTGAGTTTACAGAAGCACAGAATATTGTGAGTTGGAAGGGACCCAAAAGGATCAAATCCAACTAAAATTGTATTGACTACCCTCCAATGCTTGAGTCTGTATATTGCAAATAAAACTGCCATAATTTGGAGCTATTGTTTTGTGTGACTATACTGAGTCTAAATAACACAGGTTCCCAGATACCATGGAAGGTGCTGAATGGGACTTCTGACCAAGCTTTATCTTTTCTTCTTCACCTGTGCTAATTCTTTAAAGAATTATGTGTATAAGTTTCATTATGACTGGTTAAATGCAGGGATAATTTTTTTATTTAGAGCATATAGTGGATGTGTCCAAAGTTAATTTGTGCTTTAGAGTACCTTTTAATATTTTCTCCAGGAGTAAGTTATTCTCCATTTTGCTGAGTAAGAGCCCTAGGAGGAGGAAGGCCACTCTGTAAATATGACAAACTTTCTGTGCATCCTAGACTGGAATGCCAAATTATTGCTGCTGGGGACTGGTCTTTTGGTTTGTACACAGTCCCTGACCCAGGTAACTTGTTCATTCATGTCACTTCAAGTCAACAAAAGCTCTTACACCATTTAGCAAAGAGAAACTTAATCAGGAATTGCTGATGTGCATAGCTAATAAGCCCCACAAATTAAAGGTTTCTAAGAAGCCTGCAGCCCTGTCAGGCATGAGTGAAGGTGGCAGATTGTGATGGTGCATCCCCTCCTCCCTGCTGATTCTTGTAAACATCTTAAAACACTCATTTGTAGCATAAAGATGTATCCATCTGCTGGAACTCCTGTCTTGCCCATGGGACTGGGATAGTGGTTCTCTGCACAGCAGGCAGGGATGCTCGGAAAAGCAGGGTTCATCTTGCCATGTAACTACCCCACTGCTGGGATACCTTGTGTGTTGTACTGTTTGATTTTTGACTTACAGCAGCTCACAACTCTGAATCGTTGTGTAGCTTTGTGTGTTGAATAAAAGAACTGTCCTACCAAAGCCGTCTCTGAATGGATTACTGCAATCATATCACTTCTGGTAGCCGTCTTGCATTCCTTATTTCCCTCCTCAGATAGAAGAGCCTATAAAATGTCTTTAACCTTGGCTATAAAATTCAAATGAAGTCCAGTTTGCCCATTTTAATGGTAACTGGTAACTTAAAGAACACACTTAGAAAGTCTGACAATTTGATTTTGAATGTTGTGTGATAGTTTTTGCTAGTTTCCTAAATCAGACATAATGTCCAGTCAGGAAGCTAGCTTTCCTGTGTCTGCTGAAAGGAAGTGAAGGTTGTGAATGCCATTTGGGAAGGTTGGGAATGTTTTAAGTGAGGATCAGCTGATAGAGCTCCAGTTTTTCCTTTTAGTCATTTTATCCTATTTATGTCTGTTGGTTTTCTTTTTAGAGTGCCTGAATTTTCATAATTTGAATTAAATTGTTCATATGTCCCATTACAGCATGTAACATAATAGAAAAAATATCCACTAGTATATTGTGATACATTGGGCATGCTTCCTGCATCCAAAGTCAATGGATGATGTTGAGATCTGTTTGTTCAATTGGAAAGGCAGGTATGGTGAAAATATTATGTCTTTAGACTTCTGTATTAATAAGAAGCAAAATAGCAATGGAAGTCTGACGGTTCATGAGCTCTTGATAAGTGCCCGGTTTTGGAAATACAAGGTAATGCTGCAGATAGACACTCTCAGGGCGAAAGTGTGTGTGTGTGTGCTTTTTACGGTAGGAATCTGAAAAGTGCTTTTTTTTAGCTTTTGTTTGGAGCTCTATACATTTCTTTGAAGGCTCGTTGAATGTCCTTTCCTGGTGTTTGAGTACCCATGGCTTTTAAGTTAGGTTAGAATTTAAATGTCAAGTTATTCTAACTAGGAAATCACTGCTGTGTCAGATGAGCTACAGAGTTCACATCATGGTTTGTTTAAAAAAAGATTTAAATCACTGAAGAATTTTTTTTTTAAAAAAATGAAGGTCCATGGATGGCTGCAACACTTTTCTTTCAAATGTGCACACATACACACATGCCTGTGATTTTTCCTTAGGAGATTTTTCAAATTTTATATAAAGTGCCTTCCAACAATCATTCTTGGGCAATTTAACTATGCAGTTCCCTGGAAGCAGAATTGTAATATCTGGCTGAAACACCTACTCAGGGTTCTGAAGTGTTTACTTTGCCTAATAGCTATAAAATTGATGTGCTTTTGCAGGGGTGGTAGTATTGTTCTGCACTTCTTGCCCAGGAATAAAAATGCGAAGTTTGTTTGAGGACAGACTGTCTCAGGGAGACTGTGATGTATTCTGAGCAACTTCATTGTGAATGTTGCGGAGGGATATTAAAATTATAGAAATGCAAAAAATGCATAGATTAAGATTCTGCCTTTTTATTAAGTATTTATGCTAAATGTTTTGTTGTAACACACCTTTAACCAATCAATGTGGTGATTTAACTTAAACATTTGCTAGCATTTATTTTTGAAATGCAAAACTCTGTATTCATTCTCTGTTGTAAATCTTCTAATTTTTCTTTCAGATTACTCTTTACATCTGTAGAAATGGACAGCAGCAGTTTCATTCAGTTTGATGTGCCCGAGTACAGCAACACTGTTCTGAGCCAGTTAAACGAACTCCGTTTGCAAGGGAAACTCTGTGACATAATCGTGCACATCCAGGGTCAGCCGTTCCGCGCCCATAAAGCTGTCTTAGCTGCCAGTTCTCCGTATTTTCGTGACCATTCAGCATTAAGCACCATGAGTGGCCTATCTATATCAGTTATTAAAAACCCCAATGTTTTTGAACAGTTGCTTTCTTTTTGTTACACTGGAAGGATGTCCTTGCAGCTGAAGGACGTTGTCAGTTTTCTGACTGCAGCTAGCTTCCTACAGATGCAGTGCGTCATTGACAAGTGCACGCAGATACTGGAGAGTATTCATTCAAAGATCAGTGTTGGTGATGTTGATTCTGTCACTGTTGGTGCCGAAGAAAATTCAGAGAATCGCAATGGCGTTAAAGACAGCAGCTACTTTGCCAACCCTATTGAGATATCTCCTCCCTATTGCTCTCAGGTGCGACAGTCCACAGCAGGCAGCGATCTTCGGATGGAAACTACTCCAGGCAAAACCCTTCGTAGTCGCCTCCAAGAAGAAGGGCATTCAGACCGAGGAAGCAGCGGGAGTATCTCTGAATATGAGATTCAGATTGAAGGTGATCATGAGCAAGGAGACCTGGTAGTAAGGGAAAGTCAGATTGCAGAGGTGAAAGTTAAAATGGAAAAGTCTGACAGGCCAAGCTGCTCTGATAGCTCTTCTCTTGGTGATGATGGATATCACACTGAAATGGTGGATGGAGAGCAGGTGGTGGCAGTAAATGTTGGTTCTTATGGGTCTGTCTTACAACATGTTTATTCATTTACCCATGGCTCATCACAGGCTACGGGTGTGTCAGAAACCTTCGGAAGCCTGAGTAATACAAGTCCTTCAAGGTCAATGCTGAGCTGTTTCAGAGGGGGTCGTGCACGCCAAAAACGAGTACCTACAGGTCACTTGCATAGTGATGTCCAGGGCTTGGTGCAAGGGGCTGACAATGAGTCCATGGTGAGTAATCCAGGATATGAAAATAGTCCACGGGAAAGAAATGCAAGAGGTCATTGGTATCCATACAGTGAGAGGCTAATTTGTATTTACTGTGGGAAATCTTTCAATCAGAAAGGGAGCCTCGATCGACACATGCGATTGCACATGGGAATAACTCCGTTTGTGTGCAAGTTTTGTGGAAAGAAATATACCCGTAAGGACCAACTTGAGTATCATATTCGTGGTCACACAGATGACAAACCCTTTCGCTGTGAGATCTGTGGAAAATGTTTTCCTTTCCAGGGTACACTAAACCAGCACTTGCGAAAAAATCACCCCGGGGTCACAGAAGTGAGGAGCAGGGTTGAGTCTCCAGACAGAACAGAAGCGTTTGTGGAACAGAAAGTAGATAATGACGCTTCAGCTTCTGAAGCCATGGATTCTAGTATGGAAATTCATGTAATGTCTAACACATCTGATTAAGGTATTACATCTAAGTGCAACACGGACAAGCACATTACTAATGTATTTTTAAAGTATTTTATTCTATTAATAATCTTCAGTACAAGTGTAACAGCCTTTTAATTTTTGTGATCTTCTGGAAATTAGTTAGGAATGGTTTCTGGAGAAGACTACATAAGTATTCTTAGTTTTCCAAGGAAGCTGAGTTGTTTGGGGTTTGCTTTTTTATGTGAAGATGCTCAGAATATAAAGACAGTGTACTGGGGAAAGGATAGGAAGAGTCCACTGAAGTGTCCCTGCTGATTGATCTGGCAAGACACAAATGACAGTGGAGAAAGATATTAGAGTAAGATTGGCAGATCTGCTGAATGCTCAAAGAAGCTGTAATTTCCTTTGTTTTATTTCTTAAATCCTGTTGCTGGTAATGAGTTACACAGCAGTGGGGAGAGAGAATATCACAGCTTTGATTCCTCTCGTGTCACAATGAAATCCGTTCACTCTTGCTAACTGGTTTTGGTAGTGAGTCTGTTTATATATATAAATATGCTTTATATATATAAAATGCTTTCACTTTGTCTATTCAGGTTGAGGTGAATGTAAAAGTATGTCAAGGCTGATACCGTATGCCACTCTTTCAACTGCTAGGACTCCTCTCTGCTTAGGGTTTAGAACTTTAGACTTTGGGAGGATGGTTTTGGTTTTAAACGAATGTTGTTTGGTTTTCATTTTATTAAACTATTACTTCGTGTGCAAAAGTAAGCAAAGTGAATTAACTTGTTTTAACAGCTTTGCTTTATAACATATGTGAACCAAATGCCATAAATCTATTAAACTATGGTTAAATTGTTGAAGGATTTTGTTGGTTGTCTAGGGTGCAAGCTGGACAACCTGTGGTGCTGACCTTTTTATATATATAGAGATAGATATATCATTAATATAAATATAATAATTAAAATATAGTTAAAAAAAAAAAAAAAAAGAGAAAAAAAATATTAGCAAACCTAAAAGTAGCATTGTGGTCTAAAATGTGTTTTTACTGGCCTCAGAATCTACCTTCATTTCGTACTGTAGAACCATACCAGGTAATTAAACTTAACTTCATCACTCTTCATGGTTAGTTAAAACATGAGAGAAATGGAGTTTAAACCACAGTATTTCCAAACAGTATTTTAATAGGTCTCTTCACAGAGAGCTGTTTTCAGGTGCACATTGACTTCCTACTTAAATCTCCAAGTGATATGCCAGCACTTGGAATTTGTACTTTTTTTGTATAGAAAAACAAATACTCTACGGGAATTTTGAGCAATATGTTATTTCATGTGTGAGTATTACAGAGTTGCTATGGCTTCTCTGTTTTTTTCAGTGTTTTTTTTCTCCTTTAAGGAGCTACCAACAACTTTAAAAATACTCTAAATATTTTTGTTCCACCAAATATGTGTTTTTAATATGGTGCTAACTTCATAATTTAGGTCAGTATAATATATAAAATGTGAAATATGATCATAATGGTTAAGAAAAAAATCCCCAACAATAGATAAACAAAAGCCCCCCCCCTACACAAACCAACCAAAACAAACTAAAAAACCCCATTCCACAAGATATCAATGGCTTAAGAAACCTTAAGAGTATGGACTGGCAAACACAATATTGTTTAACATTCTACCTGAATTCTGCCTGATGAACAGAATTAATCGCATACTTTAAAATACAGATTTCATATTATTGGGTCGTATGTTTGTTTAGCTGATACTGAAAATACATTTGTGAATGTGCTGTTTAACTCCAAAAAATTAAAAAATAGAAGCTTCTTTCTAAATTACCAGAAAGAAAAAAGATAGATCTGCTATCTTGTAAAACTTTGTGGCCCCTGTGAAGCTGGGCCATATTTGTGCAGTAGTTTTATTAAATACTCTAGTTCTTAATATTGTGACATCTGCAATACGAATTAATCTCTCAAACATAAATTTACTGTATAACCCCCACCTGGTCCATTGGAGCAGTTTCAGTTAAATTGACTACATAGTTTGCCTCTTGGTCCTAAAACTGCCTAAATAAAGAGGCAGGGAGTGGGGAGATGTTTTTCTCATTGAAGCAAAAATCGAACTTTCGTTTCCATTAAGGGAAGGGATAGTCTGTGTCTAGGGCAGGTAGTCTGTATGTTTACCCATCTAAAAACATGTTGGTGTTTTTAATACAGTTTCTTTTCCTTAAGTGTTCATTTTAGGTAATTAAACACAAAAAGTGTGTTTTGGTAAATTAAGTTTGAGACACGCAAAATCCAAGAAATGTATCGTTATTTTTAACCCTTTATCTTGAACGTGTGCTGTGGTGCCTTTGGTGTGACTTTTTCCCTGGAAGGGTGATTTGAGATAGCAGGATATGGGTACCAATTTTATATTTCTTGAATTTCTCTGTGTCACAATCTTAACATTATTTAAATCTAATTCTTTGTATTTGTAAATGTATTAAAATGGTTTGAGTTTACCAAAGAGTGACTTATCCAAAATTGTCTCTGACAAAAGCAAAGGAGAAACCAACATGGCATTGATTGTCCAGGTTCAGGTTCAGAAGGTTGTAACAGCCTGTTAACGGGGCAGGAGATGATGCATTTTACAGTGCAGGGGCAGTCGCCGCTGCCCATGGCAGTGCTCTGTGTCCATGCAGCACCATCGCCCTGGCAGCAGCCCTTCCATTGTGCCTTGTCACCTGCTGGGCTGCCAGGAGCAGCCTTGGCACGGAGCCCAGGCTCAGCCCGATGAGTCCATGGCCCCAGCCCAGCGAGCAGGAGGCCACTGCTGGGGCAAATGGTGGAAACACTGTCAAGTGTCTCACAATGGAAGGGTAGCAGCCCTTCCATTGTGCCTTGTCACCTGCTGGGCTGCCAGGAGCAGCCTTGGCACGGAGCCCAGGCTCAGCCCGATAAGTCCATGGCCCCAGCCCAGCGAGCAGGAGGCCATTGCTGGGGCAAATGGTGGAAACACTGTCAAGTGTCTCATGGCTGTGCAATTCTCAGCACCGAGCTGTTACACATTTCATTTACAATAAATGCAGAAGTCAATAAAATATGTGAAGAATATTTGACAGCAAAATAAATCATGAAATTATACAGGCTGGTTCATAATTGAGTCTCTTCTTAATCTACCTTTTTAATTCTAGACAAATGTGAAAGCAGTGACAGTGTCCTTTCCTGTAGATGCTTAGTCTATTCTTACAAACTGTGAAAATAAAGGATTTTATACCTTTGCTAATGTTTGTGGTTTTAAACTATTATTTTAGGGGTTTTTATCAGTTATATTCCATATTATTTCTTCTAAACTTGTAAATACATTTAGGAAATAGCTTTGTAAATACAGTACATTAAAAGTTCGGTTTGGTCATTAAGGCCTCAAGATTGGGTCTGCTTTCTGAGTGTGAAATCTTCTTGTAGCATAAAGGATACTGTCAATTCACTGTCAGCAGGGTAGACTGTAGGCCTAAATTGAGAGTTTTGATGCAGTCTTCCCAGCATAAATTAATGTTTTATGCTGAAGCCTTTGGTTTACTTTTAGAGAAAACAATGAGGCCTCTTACTATGTTTAGGCTGAATTATGGGAAGAACAACAGGAATAAAATCAAGGGCTGGGAAAATATTGAATAAGCTTTACCTTTAAATATATATATTATTTGAATTTTTGTATTAGTTTACTGTGATTCTTTTATTGTCATTTTTCTAAACTGGTTTCACATGAAACCATTGAAAGGGACTCAAATATGCAACACCTAATCTATTTTCCAAGGGAATTTTACCCTTGAATGGTGCTTTTTGACTGGTCAGGGTTATTTATTAAATTTTATATTTGAAAGTATTTGGGGAATTATGTAAATTCTTTATATGAATCTCTTTATTTCATGAATTGTAAATTTCATAATACTCAGTGATCGAATTGGAAGTTTAGTAAAGTCATTCAAAATGTTCAAACTTTATAATATTTGTGAATTTTACATATATTTTATCAAGTGCCAGAATAGTTGTATTTAATATTGTAGATTTAATACTACTTGCACATCCCCTGTGGCAGCATTAAGTTACGCAAGTTTACATTGAAAAAAAAAAAAAAGAAGCTAAACAAATAAGTAAGCCTGGGACATGTGTTCCTGTATTTCTTCAGGGGATGTGAAGCCACGTATCACTGACTGAGCAGGTTTGCTTCTCGGTCCTGTAGCTCACTCCTGCCTTGGCAGATGCACAACTGCTGACTCTCCCATTCCCACAGGATTCAGCCTTTGGACTCAGACCCAGAGCCTCTGCTTGTAGATCTGGTTAGAGGTAGAGCTCTTGCACGAATTTAACAGTGTTTGTTTCTGACTGAAAAATTGTATTTTTAAATAACTTATTTGTATGGTTGTTTTTCAAGATAAATAATTGAACAGTTTGAATGACTTGACTTGGTGTCATTATCTTGCAATATAAACCAGGAACCTCACACCTCTGCACTTCATTGCCACATGAAGTAAATGAAGCTAGCTAAGCTGATGCTGTAACAATTAGTAACTTGCCATTAAGGATTATTTTATAGCATGAACTTTAAAATATTTATTCAAATGATATTTTACTCTTGTATTCACTTTGTTTTTAGATTTGTGACATGAATATTTCTGTGCTGCTTTATTTTGTTCTGATGAATTTGTTTCTTGCTTGTAAATTGCTTTTTTTATTGTATAAAGTCAATTGGAATTGCTGTTTGTAAATTAAAATGCTTCTAGAGCAAATCAGTGTCAGTGTCTGCATTTAGATATTTTAATTACTAAGGGCCTTGCATTTTAGATGCCGTTCCTGAAGTGTCACAAGAATCATTTTAATACTCATGTACCAACTAGAAATCAAAAGTCTTCAGGCACAAGTACTCTTGAAGTATCTTTGTTTTGCCAGCATTGTTTAGTTCTGAACAGATGATTAGTTGAGTTTTGTGCTCTAAAACCTCATTGAGCTTCCAAAGCGAAACAAAATCCCGGCTAGGTGATGGTAATCCATTCATTCCGCTCCTAGGCAGGTCTGTTGGGAAGGGACACCCTGCTTCATTCCCACTGAAGCATTTACATTTTATGTTCTGCCCCATGAATCAGTAGGGCTGATGCTCCTCCTCGCCTGCAACCTTGAATTTACAGGAGCAACCCCAGTGCAGCTGTAGGCCATGGTTATCCTGACTGAGCATGGGATTTGGAGGGACTGGAATTTAGGGGGTTAGTCCCCGAGTCCCTTCTGGATGGTGTCAGAGTACCTATTCTGGCAAAACCTCCCTTCAAATCCCCTTAGACAGTCTGAAACTTAAAGTAAGGCAGAATGGGGTAAACAGGACCTGACTGTTAGGAGAGGAGTAAATGTACTGTTGCCTTTACCTGGAGAGCAGAGAGAACATGGCATGCTGCTTGTATTCCACACTTGCCTTGCTTTGATTTACTTGGGAGAATTGCTTACCCTGGTCAGGCAGCTAGCAGGGTCAGAAATAAGATGCAGCAAGCTTATGTCCGTGGAGCTTATGAAGTTAACTTAGAGCCACCCTGCTCGGCAGGTCCCACAGAAAATATTTGCTGCTTTTCCTTCATTCATAAATTTCCACTCAGAGACCAGTAACAGCAGCAGGCTTGTGAGTTTGGAAGAGTGTGAGATGACATGGCCCTTAACACCTGCCCTGTAAACATCCTGGATGTGTTTGCAGCACACAGCCTGTGTATTGGGTGCTGACACAGGTGTCATACAATAAGATTTTTAAAATGCCTCTAACTATTAGAATAATTCTGATATCCTTTGCACTTAATTTATCCAGTTTTACTATAACTCAGCTTGTTTTCTAGCATTTTTCTAGCATTTATCTAGTTTTCTAGCATGTATCTAGTTGCACCTAAGGATGCACCAATTGACATTGGGTAGGTCATATTTGTTTAAAGTTGCAGTCCGTGGCAATAATTACAGTGTCATAGTACAGGATGTGTGGTTAAACTTCAACTTACTTGCTTGTTTAGAATTTGTCCCTAATGAGACGGAAAGTACTTCAGGTTATTTCAGCGAAGATCTTCAACAAAAGT
The DNA here is from genome assembly GCA_009741485.1 of Malurus cyaneus samueli. Classification (NCBI taxonomy): domain Eukaryota; kingdom Metazoa; phylum Chordata; class Aves; order Passeriformes; family Maluridae; genus Malurus; species Malurus cyaneus. The sequence goes on from CM019229.1 coordinate 12,212,451, forward strand.
ACTTTATTCCTTTAGTACTTTATAAACTAAAGTACTTAAATTAGCACTTTATAAACTAAAGTAACTCCCATAAGACCCCCACCTGGAGCACTTCATCCAGGGTGATTGGACCATTTTCTCAGGCAGAAAAAGCTGGGGACGCGTTCACCTGGAGGAGGTTCTGGGGAGACCTTAGAGACCCTTCCAGTGCCTGAAGGGGCTCCAAGAGAGCTGGAGAGGGACATGGGACGAGGGCCTGGAGTAACGGGACACAGGGAATGGCTTCCCCAGTGCCAGAGGGCAGGGACAGATGGGATATTGGGAAAGAATTGTTCCCTGGGAGGGTGGGGAGGCCCTGAGCAGCTGCAGCTGCCCCTGGATCCCTGGCAGTGCCCAAGGCCAGGCTGGACATTGGGGCTGGAGCAGCCTGGGACAGTGGGAGGTGTCTGTGCCCATGGCAGGGAAGTGGAATGAGATGAGCTTTTAAGTCTCTTGCAACCCAAACAATTTTGGTTCTATGAACATTCTGAAATACCCAAACATCTCTCGGCATATCTGAATTCAGCATTAAGGGAAAAACAGAGATTGGATATTTGTTTAAAAAGTGCTATGAAATAGCACTTTCAGCAAAGCAGGAAATAGAAGACAAAGAATTGTGAAGAAGTTTTCTTAAGAAGGCTAAGGAAATAAATTTGATTAGGTTAAAAAGAATCGGTTCTGTTCACCTGATCGTTGCGTACATGCAGACACATGCCCCATGGCTTTTTATAATGCCAACTTCTTGAACACAGGTTAAGGGGAAGCTAGAATAGCCAGTGAACACAACACATGGAATTAATACTCTTCCAGCAATAATCATGCAGAGAAAATTATGCATCCCATGGATGTTACATTTCCTGAACTATATGAAATAGCATGGCACAATTGTATTTTGCATGGGTTTAGGAAAAAATTAAATTGAATATTAAGTCAAAATTCAGTTGAACGACAGACAGAAACATTTCATTAAAATTTTGGGGATTGTATTGCTAATGACATTGTCTAAAGTAACATTACTTGTCTATGCATTCTTTTCCACCAGAGGGTGCTCACTGATTTTTTAAAATATGTCATGGAGGGGTCATTTAAGGTGCTGTGCATAGCAGAAGGCTAAAATAGGAACAAAAAAAAAAAAAAGAGGCTTCCTGTTTTCATTATGATACCTTCATAAGGAGCGAGTACTGGATGATTCCATGATTAGCAGAGCAGGGATTCTACCCAAGATGTCAGAGGTTGTTCCTGCTACATGAGACCCACATCAGCAGCGAACACCATTTCACAGTACTTTAGGTGAGAGGTCCAGCCCAGCCCGTGGCGAGGGGACTTGGCACTGACTTTTGCCCGGCTGCGGCCAAAGCCGTCGCTCGGGGCCCGGCCTCGGACGGGAGGGAGCGCGGGCGCGCTGCTCTGCGGGATGCTCGGGCTGTCTGGAAGCTCTGTCCGGAGCCCCCGAGCTCGCCCGCCTGCGAGGCACCCGAGCCCTCACCCGAGCCCTCACCCCGCGCCCTCACCCCGAGCCCTCACCCCGAGCCCTCACCCCGCGCCCTCACCCCGGCCCTCACCCCGCGCCCTCACCCCGAGCCCTCACCCCGAGCCCTCACCCCGAGCCCTCACCCCGAGCCCTCACCCCGAGCCCTCACCCCGCGCCCTCACCCGCCCTCACCCGAGCCTCACCCCGCCCTCACCCCGAGCCCTCACCCCGCGCCGGAGCCGCGCCGAGGAGCCGCGCAGGAGCCGCGCTGACACCGCCAGGGGGCGCGGTCGGGGCGGGCGTGGCAAGGCCGGCACAACAGCACCTGCGCTCGCGCCGCCCCCGCGGCCATTGCGCGCGCTCCCGCGCGGGGAGGCGGTTGGCGGAGCGCGCGTCAGGCCCTGCGCCCCAACCCGCCCCTGGGCCCGGCCGGGCTGGGCGCGTCGCCGGCGCTGAGGGCGCCTCCCTCTCCGAGAGGGTCCGTGGGCGTTGCTGGGGGGATCCGGCCCCGAACAGGTGAGACGCGGACGAGCCCCGGCTGAACAGGTGGGGCCGGCCGTCGCAGCCCCTCGTCCCTCCGCCTTCCGCCGTTCTCGCTTCGGGCGTGTGCTGCGGGCGGAGCTCTGCGGCGCCGGGCCCGGGCGGGCGCCCACCCTGCGAAGCAGCGCTTGCGGGAAGCGGCATCTGCCGGTGCCCCATCGCCGCCCGCCGTGGCGAGTCCGAAGCGCGGCAGGTGCGCGGGAGAGGGGCAGCGCTGGGCCCTGCGGGGCCGGGTCCGCTCCCCGCTCCGCGGCCTCTCTCTGTTCGTAAGAGTCCTGGGCCCGGCCGCCGGGCGATGCTGCTCCAGAGGCTGCGGGGCTGGCCCGGCCGCCGGGCGATGCTGCTCCAGAGGCTGCGGGGCTGGCCCGGCCGCCGGGCGATGCTGCTCCAGAGGCTGCGGGGCTGGCCCGGCCGCCGGGCGATGCTGCTCCAGAGGCTGCGGGGCTGGCCCGGCCGCCGGGCGATGCTGCTCCAGAGGCTGCGGGGCTGGCCCGGCCGCCGGCCGGCCCGGGAGGGTGCTGCGCGCTGCCGGTCCGGGCGGACAGCGGGAGCAGTCTCGGTGCGGATTTGGGGTGCGGGGGAGCAGATGGAAACCACCTGGGGCTGACCACGGCCTCCTCTGCTCTTTAGGAATAAATTTGAAAACTATTTGCATATCGTGTGAATGATAATGTGCGGGTTTTGTTTATAGCTTTGACTGCGATCTGTTTTCAGATCACTTTAGATGGCTTTTGGTCTAGCTTCTGCGTGATGAACGCTTATGTCAGTCTGGGGCTTTGGCATGTAGTGGATGGAGGACTGGATGTTGAAATTCTTGGTTATAGAAGTCCATCTTGCCTTTACGCTGTGCTTTGTTCTGAACCCAATGAAATGGAACATACGTACTCTTGTCTTACTAATTATTGAAAAAAATGAAATGTGTGCTGGTGTCAGCATATACATAAATCCGGACAGATATTCCTTGCTTCAGAAACCTTATCTTGGGATGTTGTAATCTATGCCTTTTATGTCCAGGAGATGTTTTTATAGTAAGATAATTTTTCTCCTGTTGACCATTCATGCTGTGCCTAGTAGAATACTCTTTGTGTCTGAGAAGGACAGGAAGACACTGTAAAGGGCAGAAGTGCATACACTTACTTTTTCATTTTCTATATGTTGCCTGTCCTGAATAGTGTAGCACCAGTGTGAAGAAAAATATTACAAAACACTTTTACACCCAAGTTATTTTAATTTTTTTTCTGTTTATTTGCCTTATTTTAGTAAAGGGATGACATCTTAAAGTTGAGGTGCGCTATAATTGCAAGGTTTGCCCTTTACTAAAATGCTGCATGATGCACGGCAGACAGCAGACATTACATGTCTGTAATTTGGCTGAAATACTTAAGTGGATGCTAACCCATTTTTAACTTGTCATTTTGATTCTTCTATGAACTAGGATCATTTGTTCATTCAAGGAATCCCTACTGGATGAATTTTGGGTGTGTGAAAACAATACTGCTTTTCCAGCAAAAATTAGCTTACTTCGATGCCAGTAGTAATTGCATATATTTAACATCTAGAGGATAGGCTTATTTAAGGTGGAGGTTCCCTAACAGAAGGGAAATAGAGACTGTAGTAAGGTATAGTTGTAACTCCTGTTGTTCTGCAGTGATTTTTAGCTTTATCAAAGCAACATGGGCTTTAATGGGATTTTCATGTCAGTCTATAAAAGAAGCTGTCTTTGAGATTATTTTCTTCTCCTTTAATTCATAATTTCATTAAACATTAGGCTTTATAAAAGTTAGTATAGAGTTGCAAAAGAGGAGAAAAGGGAAGTGCTATACCTAATATTACCAAAAATGCATTACCTGAGCAGTATTTTTCTCAAGTTTGTTGCTGATCATGTTTGGTGGAAGAGCTATAGCTTTATTTGCAGATACAGAGGTAGAAGAATTGCTGTATTTGGGTTTATGTCCATTATACTTTGTTCAGTTCAGCCTTGAAGAAAGTGCTGTGAGGATGAGTAGCATTTACCATTCATAAAGCACCTTGAAAGAAGTGCATGAAACTAGTCAACAACCTGTATTGGCTTGGACCTTGTGTTGACTGACAGAGTGAGGGAGAGTTACGAGCCTATTCTTGGAGTATATTTAGGTATGAAATTTGTAGTACATTGCTCTTCCCTCTGTGATGTATATGTAGTTCTTTTCAGTTTGGGAATTTATCACATGCCAGTGAAACTAGAATGGGGAACGTACAATGAAAATTTCGAGGGAGAGGTAAGAATGAAATGCATAGAGTGTGTGTTTCAAGTAGAAGTGCCCATTTTGAGAACTGAATTGTAAAATAAATGTCACCATAATCCTGTTTTCAGGAGTGTTATGCTTTTAAACAAGAGATAAAACTGCTGAGAGGACAGAGCTAGACCCAACAATGGACTAATGGAAGTGTGCAGAAAAATGGGTTGAGTGCACAGCTGCCTTATTCCACTGTAAGTATGCAACTGTATCTAAAGTTATAGGTGCTTTCATATTTTCACTTGCATTTGATAACCAGAGATTACAGAAGTATGACAGTTGTTTAGAGAACTTGAGTCATAATAGTGTTTTACTGTAATACTTCAGATATATGTTTCTTTTTGTATAACTGTGTGTTTCATGATGATTCCCTTGAAGTATAACTTCCCTACACATATATCTTGGCCTTCTGAGTTATTCAAGTTTGCAGACTTGCTTGAAGGATAATGATGTTTGAAGGACTTTGGCTGAGAGAGCGCACTGCAGCTGCCTTGATATGGATCGAGATGGTGTTGGGTTCTTTGCTTGGGTTTTTTTTTTACTTACTGTTTGTTCTTTGTTGAGAACATGTATTGCTTTTGTAATTACTATTGTCAACCAGAAATGCTTTTCACTTTGTTCCTTTTGACATTATACAGCAGTGCTTTCCCTCTTTGTATTTTTGTTCCATTTGCATGGAGTCATTTCAGTTAACATGAGTTTGAGTTTTACATCAGTGACTGATTGCAAGCACAGGGGCAGAAATATAACCCTGTTATTGTTTCGTTCTGTTTTCATAATAGAACCCTTTTCCTCTTCCAGTAGTTATCTCTACAACATACTTTCATTTGTACTCTATGCCCACAGCATCTGACTTTGTTCATGGTTCATCAAGGAAAGGAAGGTTATAGTGGTGAACATCTGGAAGAATAGTTTGGGAGTGAAGAAAAGGAAAATGAGTGCAGTGGTGAAAAACAGTTTCAGAACTGTTACATGGTCTGTAAATACGTCCTTAGTCTGGGCATTGCCAATGGAGTGTAGTAGTATATTTTTGGTCTTCCTGAAGGTAAAGATTAAGATTTTTTAAGTATTCTTCATTCCCTTGTATTGATCCATGACAGCTATCCATTCTGATGTCTGATACCAAATTCTGGAAGGCATGTCATTTGAGGAGCGGCTGAGGGCTTTGCGATTATCTAGTTTGGAGAAAAGGAGGCTGAGCTGCAACCTCGTTGCTCTCTCCAGCTTTCTGAGAGGGGATGTGGAGAGGGAGGTGCTCAGCTCTTCTGCCTGGACTCCAGGGGCAAGCACCAGGGGAGATTCAGACTGAACATCAGTAAGCATTTCTTTAGTTGAGAGGGTGGTCAAATACTGGAATAGGCTTCCTAGAGAGATGGTGTTCTCTGCCTGCCATTGTTCAAGAGCCTTTGAACAATGCCCTTAATAACATGCTTTAACTTTTGGTCATCCCTGAAGTGATCAAGCAGTGAGTCTAGATGATTCCTGTATGCCCCTTCCAACAGGAACTATTCTCTTCCAGCTGGAACAGAGTCCCCAAACCCTACTGGTTGCTTCCATTGGTTCTAACCCAGTTTACCCTCCCTGCTCCCAGGTAGAGTCCGAGTGCATTTCGGTTGTTTTCACTGAACCAGGTGTCCAGCTAATTTAAGCTTAAGATCAGTTATCCTTTCGTAGAATACTGAAGAATGTTTTCTTAAAAGCATGTTGCAGCTCTCTGTTCATGATTCAGTGGTATTAGGAAAGCCATAATCAACTAATAAAAATAATAAGTAAATGGTTTTTGAAATCAACTAAGCCAGTTAACTTGTGGAGTCCAGAATGGCCAAATTAGGGCTGATAAGAAGCACGTCTAGCTCAGTATTCTTCCCTCCAGTGAAAAAAATCAGTAAGAGCAGTGATCATCAGTGGTTGCTGACACGATTATTTTTGTATATGCTGAAAGCACTGTGAAGTAATTTCCTCAGATTGCTCTGCTAACATTCAGAAATTAAGGCACAGAGATTTTCTTGGCCAGAAGTGGTTATCTATGGTTAAGAATGTCAGTGACTTTCTTGTGAGTTGGCTAACTAACACTGAGACTGAACTTATGGGCACTTGAACTGTTTCACGTGCATATTAGTAACAGCAGTGTAAAATTTGCATTCTGCTTTCAGAGAACGTTGCTTCTGAGCTATAGGTAAAACTTGACAAGTGCTGGTAGAATAACAGTTACAAGGTTTACTTTTGTGTTTGGTTTTGATAGTAGTGTTCTTGGGTTTTTTTCCAGTTGTTTTTGCACTAACTTCAGCTTCCCTTCAGAGAGCGCTACGTATCTAAATGGGTTTGTCAAGTTGGCAAAAAAGAACTGAGAACCTCTGGTGGTATGTATGTTTGCATCCTGATTTATCCATTTTGCTTTTGGCAGCCTGTGAGGGAGGTCTACTGCAGTGTGCCTGTGAACCTTCTGTGCAGATAAAGTGTTTTCTTAGTTTTGATTTTTAGCGCTGTTTGTGGGGAGGGTGAGTGTGGGAGGGGGGAATCTATTTTGATCCTGTCTAGAATGAAAGTTTCTAGCATTGCAAGATGTATGTATTTGCTGAATGTTGAAAGGTGAAAGTATATTAGCAGTTTTAGGTTTAGGTATTTAAAGATGTCTCATTTTGATATCATGAGCATTAAGAGTTGGTGTAGAACTGAACTTGGGTATGATACAAGTTCATATATGGGATTTTTCTCTTCCCCTTTCACAGCACTATTGATTCCCCACTCACTGGAGAGCCTATTCAGAAAGGTCAGGATGGAGGACACAAGAATATTTTTGTGGCCTTAATGTAAATGCCACATGTTAAAGAAATTACATATGCAAAATTACTTTCCACTTCAGTATTGTAAGGACTGTTAAGAAGAGCAACTCCAAGCTTAGAAATACTTTGCAGTCTGTTGGTGCTCAGGAGACAAGATAAAGGAAATTGAATCTTGCCTTGTTTAGCAGAGATTTTGGCATTATTTGAAGCAAAATTAGTGACTTGTTTCATGTGAGATACTGGGGAGAATTGTTTGTCTTTGTACAAATGAGAAGTGAAGACCTCATCTTTCTAAAGAGAGTAAAATAGGAGATTATTTTTATTCTTAGCTGTCTGCTTTTACAGAATTTTTCTCTTGGTGTGATCAGTGTTGTGGGAGGGAATGCAAGGACACAGAGGGACATGTGGCAGTATCCCTAGTTGCACATATGAGCAATTACAGATTTTGCTGCAAGAGTCCATGTACAGGAAGCAGTGGCAGTGCTTGCCATGGGCTCATCCATGTGTGCTGTGGAGAGCAATGACACAAGCGTGCTGTTTGTTTTCTCAGTTACAGAGCAGCAGAGCTTGAGCTCACTTGCTAGTTGTGGAAGCAGTTTGTGGAAGCCTACAGCTTCTGGGTGTGTACTGCCTAGGAGGGACTTCATAGAAAACCTAATTCATCATAAATGAAAAATACATTTTTTTACCCCTGCAATTCTTGAGTTGAGTGGAAGTAAGAATAAGGACTTGGCATGGCTTTATCAATATTCAGTTACACCCCTTCACATTTGGTACCTGGGAAAGAAAAGACAGCATCTATCTCTTGAGATAATTTTGTTTCCTAAGTCCTTTGCTCTGAGAAAGAAAAGTGAAATCTCTTGTATTGCTTGGTTATTTTCTGTGTGTGTTCTGGTTTTTGGTTTTTTTTTTTTTTTTTTTTTTTTTTTTTGTTAATTTTATTTATTCCACAAATAATTTGCTTTGCAGAATTCTTTTCAACCAGTGCTGACTCAACTGAAACTTCCTGATCTTGTGGAGAGTATGTATAAAAGGAATGACCTCATGGCCAATGTGATGGTCACCTCTGCCACTCCAGAGGTACAGTTCCTTGGGTTTAATTAGCTTCTGTATCAAAATGGAAATTTTGGCTTGTTTCAGCTTTCACAGAGGCCCCTTCCACTGCTAGTCAAATACCACACCATTTGTAAGAAAAAGAACTAACATAGTATAAGAGTAATTTTAGGACACTCCATGGTTCTTGCTGTTCACAGCCACATTTTTTATTGATGATGATGATTACTCATTTTGTTTAGTTACTGTGTTTCTTAGAGCAGCCATTTTTTATTAGTGAGTTCAGAGCAATGTAATTACCATCAAAATGGAGACTGTCAGAAATATCCAGCTGCATATCTTCCTTTTTTTCGCTCTTTTTATTTGTATTTACTAGTCTTCTAGTGAGAAAGTGCTCTTAACATTTTGTTCATTTTAATGTTTGTATCCTTTGGAGACCAGGCAGCTCTTTGGTGCTACTTCCAAAAACTACGTTGCTCTGTGTTGAGCTGTTGTGCACAGCCCGTTTGTTGTTCATGACAGCCAGTGGAACACTGCTTGGGAATTGGATGCCTGACTGAATTTTTCTGGTTTTTACTTTCATCTGATATTATGATGAAGTATTACTAATCAGCCACAGTGAAGCTGTGTGTAAAAAACTCATTTTAAATGTGGAATTGGAGGAACTCCTTTTCAGCTTTAAGATGGAGACTAATACTGCATGTGTGTTCCAAAACTGGGTGCACCGGGGTTTATAAAGGAACATATTAATAGTCTGTTATATATTTCACTTTTCCAGACTCACTCAAATCTTGTGAAGACCTTTTTTAGTTTTTCATTGCCAGGTTTTTTGTTTTGCCACATTAAATAAAATGAAGATCCATAGTTTTCAACAAGTCTACAGGGTTTTCCAGATTGTTGAATATGTAATAAGCATCACTTACTCATCTTACATCATCTATACACAATGCTTTTTGGATTCATGTGTTTTCAGTGCTTGTAACAACTGCTTTGTAAGGAATTATTTATCATTGCAAGGACAGTTTCTGTGTTACTAGGCCTTAATGCCTTTGGATTGAGGAACCACGTCAAAAGTATTTTGGAAGTCCAACAAGACTGTATTAATCTTATTCTTTTTTCACTACCCTCAGATACTTGAGGCAGTGCTTCTCTTTCTGAATGCTGACTTGACACTTTCCTGATGCAGCATAACTATCTGCGTATCTGTGCTCATTCCACTTTACTCTCTTCTCGGGTTTGACGAGTACAAATGTCAGGCTTTGTTGATCAGTAGTTTGCAGGTTAAGTGTCAGAATGTGTCAATTTTCCCTTTGTTATGATGTTATGGATAAAGCAGCTTGACTTGGATCTACCCACTCATTACATAGCATATTTAATTTTAAAAATCCTACGGGATGTGGATCTTCAAAATCCCACCACATTTCCTTTTGTGTGGCAGCTCTTTTATTTAGTCCATGATTTTATAAATGGCTTGCTAGAGCTGAAAATGTAATAGAGTTAAAATTTTATGTCACTGGAGTTTTTACAGAAGAAAGTTGGAAACGTTGGTGAACAGTGCAAAACTAAATTTTATAATTTGGTGTCTGAAACTCTTTGAAGTTCGTACATTTTTGTGTAGTTACTTAGTATTTTTATACATATTTATTTACTGAATTTGAGATGAAATTCATCATTCTGCAGATAAGCCTCCTATTTTTCCTTTGTAGGATAGTAGCAGCTCTGATTCTCTGGAAGGGAGAAGTTCAGATTATGCCAATAAAAGCTACGATGCAGTTGTATTTGATGTGTTGAAAGTAACGCCTGAGGAGTTTGCTGTAAGTAGATTTTGGCATTATTTGGCATAAGAGTAATTTTCTCTCCAATTCCATTTGCACCTGTAGCCATGAGCAAAACAAACAAAAAGCCCACCAACCTGCAGAGAAACGAAAAACTGAAATACATCTGTGGGACTAAAAACCTTTGTATAACCTGTTTAAAGCGTATTCCAGTCACAACTAATTAACATACAATAATTTATTGTCTTTACACCCCGTGAACATAAAATGTATGCTGCTCTCTATGCGAAAGGCATATAATTGTCAGGCATTACTGCATGACAGCAAAACTCTCAAGCACAGTTATTTCCCCTTGGACCGGTGCAGGTACTGAAAGCCTTTGACCTGGGGACAGGAGTGATGTGTGATGTGTCACCCAGGACGGGGCACTGGGGACAGGAGTGATGTGTCACCCAGGACGGGGCACTGGGGACAGGAGTGATGTGTGATGTGTCACCCAGGAGGGGCACTGGGGACAGGAGTGATGTGTCACCCAGGACGGGGCACTGGGACAGGAGTGATGTGTGATGTGTCACCCAGGACGGGGCACTGGGGACAGGAGTGATGTGTCACCCAGGATGGGGCACTGGGGACAGGAGTGATGTGTCACCCAGGACGGGCACTGGGACAGGAGTGATGTGTCACCCAGGACGGGCACTGGGACAGGAGTGATGTGTCACCCAGGACGGGCACTGGGATCAGGAGTGATGTGTCACCCAGGAGGGGCACTGGGGACAGGAGTGATGTGTGATGTGTCACCCAGGATGGGGCACTGGGGACAGGAGTGATGTGTCACCCAGGACGGGGCACTGGGGACAGGAGTGATGTGTGATGTGTCACCCAGGACGGGGCACTGGGGACAGGAGTGATGTGTGATGTGTCACCCAGGAGGGGCACTGGGGACAGGAGTGATGTGTGATGTGTCACCCAGGAGGGGCACTGGGACAGGAGTGATGTGTGATGTGTCACCCAGGAGGGCACTGGGGACAGGAGTGATGTGTGATGTGTCACCCAGGACGGGGCACTGGGGACAGGAGTGATGTGTGATGTGTCACCCAGGACGGGGCACTGGGGACAGGAGTGATGTGTGATGTGTCACCAGGATGGGGCACTGGGGACAGGAGTGAGTGATGTGTCACCCAGGATGGGGCACTGGGGACAGGAGTGATGTGTGATGTGTCACCCAGGACGGGGCACTGGGGACAGGAGTGATGTGTCACCCAGGACGGGACACTGGGATCAGGAGTGATGTGTCACCCAGGATGGGGCACTGGGGACAGGAGTGATGTGTGATGTGTCACCCAGGAGGGGCACTGGGGACAGGAGTGATGTGTGATGTGTCACCCAGGAGGGGCACTGGGACAGGAGTGATGTGTGATGTGTCACCCAGGACGGGGCACTGGGGACAGGAGTGATGTGTGATGTGTCACCCAGGACGGGGCACTGGGACAGGAGGAGTGTGATGTGTCACCCAGGATGGGCACTGGGGACAGGAGTGATGTGTGATGTGTCACCCAGGAGGGGCACTGGGGACAGGAGTGATGTGTGATGTGTCACCCAGGATGGGGCACTGGGGACAGGAGTGATGTGTGATGTGTCACCCAGGACGGGGCACTGGGGACAGGAGTGATGTGTCACCCAGGACGGGGCACTGGGGACAGGAGTGATGTGTGATGTGTCACCCAGGAGGGGCACTGGGGACAGGAGTGATGTGTCACCCAGGATGGGCACTGGGGACAGGAGTGATGTGTCACCCAGGATGGGGCACTGGGGACAGGAGTGATGTGTGATGTGTCACCCAGGACGGGGCACTGGGACAGGAGTGATGTGTGATGTGTCACCCAGGAGGGGCACTGGGGACAGGAGTGATGTGTGATGTGCACCCAGGACGGGGCACTGGGGACAGGAGTGATGTGTGATGTGTCACCAGGATGGGGCACTGGGGACAGGAGTGATGTGTGATGTGTCACCCAGGACGGGGCACTGGGACAGGAGTGATGTGTGATGTGTCACCCAGGACGGGGCACTGGGGACAGGAGTGATGTGATGTGTCACCCAGGACGGGGCACTGGGGACAGGAGTGATGTGTGATGTGTCACCCAGGACGGGGCACTGGGGACAGGAGTGATGTGTGATGTGTCACCCAGGACGGGGCACTGGGACAGGAGTGATGTGTCACCCAGGACGGGGCACTGGGGACAGGATGTGATGTGTCACCCAGGACGGGGCACTGGGGACAGGAGTGATGTGTGATGTGTCACCCAGGACGGGGCACTGGGGACAGGAGTGATGTGTCACCCAGGACGGGGCACTGGGGACAGGAGTGATGTGTCACCCAGGACGGGGCACTGGGGACAGGAGTGATGTGTGATGTGTCACCCAGGATGGGGCACTGGGGACAGGAGTGATGTGTCACCCAGGACGGGCACTGGGACAGGATGTGATGTGTCACCCAGGAGGGCACTGGGACAGGAGTGATGTGTCACCCAGGACGGGGCACTGGGACAGGAGTGATGTGTGATGTGCACCCAGGACGGGGCACTGGGGACAGGAGTGATGTGTGATGTGTCACCCAGGACGGGCACTGGGATCAGGAGTGATGTGTGATGTGTCACCCAGGACGGGACACTGGGATCAGGAGTGATGTGTCACCCAGGACGGGGCACTGGGGACAGGAGTGATGTGTGATGTGTCACCCAGGACGGGACACTGGGATCAGGAGTGATGTGTCACCCAGGATGGGGCACTGGGGACAGGAGTGATGTGTCACCCAGGACGGGGCACTGCTGCTTGGGGCTGTCAGCCTGGACAGGCACGGCCAAGGCAGGGCTGCTTAGTTCTATCTGTGAACAATATTTGTATGGTTTATAGTTACTGAAGGGCAGATGGAAAAATGTCATTGTTAGATCCTCCTATTACATGATGTAAAATTCTGTCTTCATTGCAGAGCCAGATAACACTGATGGACATGCCAGTATTTAAAGCTATACAGCCTGAGGTAGGTGTTTTTAAACCAAATGCTTACATCTTTGGAATTCAGTGCCTGAGGAAGTGTGACGATTTAAATGATGCTTTTTTGTTCAAAAATGCTCACCTTCTTGCACTGCACTCATATTTTTCTAGGCATATTCCTTGTTGAATCTGTAATCCAGCATGAGTTTCTTTGATTTGTCGTCTGTTGCCAAAGGAGATGATTGTGGTTTTCTGGAAGTCTTCTTATTGTACTTTGAGTTGAGCATTTCTTCAGGATAAGTTTATCAAGCATAAAAAAACCCCTCTATTCTCCCTTCTGCTGCTGTTTTTCAGTTAGTATCTGATTTCAGAGTTTGACTCACACCTCTGGCCATAATCTGTATTTTAGGCTGCATTATCTGCTTGATGAGCTTTTTAATTGTATGATCATTTGTAAGAATCAGAATAATAAATGCTGGGAATAAATCAAGCCAAACCCTTAAAAGTTAGTGTATTAGTGTCTTTTGAGATTTTAACCTTTTAAGAAAGACACCGAAGTGAACTCGAGGCCTGTTGAGGAAATGCCAATTTGCATCTGTGTCCTGACAGATGCAAATTGGCATTTTTATCTGCAGAAGGCATAAGTGCTGAAGATTCAAAATATGTTTGGACCTGGAAGGGCTTTTCCTGCTGCTCACACAGGCATGTGCAGATTCTCTAGAGTGTGTTCCATCTATTAGCATTACAAAATGCTTTTCAGAGGCAGAATTCTCTTTGGCTGACTCTTCCTTTTCATGTGTCAAGATGTCTGAAGTTAGTAGTGTACATTTGGAAAGCTGAACATTTTGATTGAAGCTGAGACTTGTGGTTGTAGAAACAGAAGAGCCATTTAGAACGAGTGATAAGGAGAACTCATTTCTGTTTTTTTAAGGCAATTTTAAAATGTGTTTCCTAGGAACTAGCCAGCTGTGGATGGAATAAGAAAGAAAAACACACCCTTGCTCCAAATATTGTTGCCTTTACTAGGAGGTTTAACCAGGTAAATAATTTGATTACTGTCATGAACAAATACTGTTTGATGGTTGTCTTTGAGTATAAAGTTAAGTGGAATTACTCATGAATTAAAATCTGTTTTTCCAAATGAGTATTATGACTTTTCAAAGACAGCCCATTTTCCATTGCTTTGTCCACATTTTCATGTTGTTTCTCTAGACCATTTGTTCCTTATTACTAGTTCATAATATGTTTTGCTATGGTGCAACATCAGCAGTTTTGTTCCTTTTTTTTTCTGTGTTTCACTTGCTTATTTGGTTATCTTGATGTTGGCTCACTTCCCTGCCTCTTACGGTGCTGATGCTTCAGGATAATTGCAGTGATACAGACAAGAATTCATGGGATCAGAACTCTTTCCTTTCCTTACACTGTTTTCTTCCTGGAGCCTTGTGACAGTTTGCAAATATGTCATCTAATAAAGTCCATGTTTCGGTAATAAGTTAAGTTACATGCATTTGCTTTATAGGTCAGTTTTTGGGTTGTACGAGAAATATTAACAGCGCAGACCTTAAAAATAAGGGCAGAAATACTGAGCCACTTTGTGAAAATAGCTAAAGTAAGTGCAAATTTCTTAAACTATCATTCAAAACCTTAATTTTTTCTTGTTTGTTTCTGTACTACGTCTATGAACCATTGTCAGATTGCAGAGGGTAAAGTTCTGTTCTAGCTTATCTCTTACCTTTTGCTACATGAATAAGATAAAAGCATGAGAACTGTTCTTTTCTACTTGGTTGGATGAAACTACCCAGTTCAGTGTGACTTAGACCTCTGCCTACCAAGTTTAAAAGTGGTTTGGGTTGTTGATGGCCAGTTGTGTGCTGACAATATCAAATGTGGTTGCAAACTGTTCTTTTTCTCCCACTATTTTCAAACTTCTATGAAAATTAATTTCTTGAAATTGATTTCTTGCTTCTAAAATAGCTATTGTGAGACTTGTTTTCCTGCTTGCAACATGTAGTTACTAGTATAAAGCGCTGCTGTTAAAGCTCAGGTATTTTAATGAGTTTGAGTACTGCATTTTACTCATAACTGGAAAAAAAAATTACCAATGTTTATCTCTTTCACAACCTATGGTCATTCTGTTTTATATGACCCTGAGTGACACAGCACTTGAGTCAAAGTACCAAGTGCTGATTTTATATGTGTGGAATTGAGTGTGTGTGTGTAGGTAATAAAAATAATATTTTCCATGTAAAACAAAACAATTTTTTATTGTGCATATTACTAATCAGTTTACTTAGCAGCTTTGTACTTATAGAAGAAAATTTATCTGGGTAACTTAGTGGCACAACTAAATAGTCCAGTTAATAGGAGAATGTTCAACTTGGAGGTCCTAGGTTGTTCTTGTTTCTAAGAGTTGTGGTGTTTGGGGCGTTTTTAGCTTTCCCCTGCAGAAGTGGGAACACTGCCCTCTTTCCTTCTCTTTGCTTTTTTACTCTTCCTTCTTTTCCCTCCATAAATTCCAGATCTTCCTCAAATGCTTCTGAGCAGTGAGTAAGTGGATCACTCAAGGATGAATCCAGCCTCTTTTTAAGCTTTACAAGGAAGCTACATGACAGCAATTTTCATCTATTTTATATTTTTATGTTTGTTGTAGCAAACATTATCATCATAAGACACCTTTATTCCAAAGTATTGTCTGCCTGAGATCAGGTATTTTGAGCAATTGTCAACACTGAGTAAATTTAAAGTATGTTGAAGTGAGGTAAATTTTTCATGTAAAAGAGATTACAAAATTAAAAATTGTGTTAATTCTGAGAGGGTTGTCAGAATCTTTATGTAATGTTTTTGCTTGATTAAATCTTTCATTTCCAAAATTACGTGAATTTTCAAGAGCAATGTATCAAATAGTTTTTCCTATTTTCAGTTCCTAAACAAACATGTTACCTTAGAAAGTAACAAATTGAAATTAAGTACAGTTTGTATTCTCGAAACTGAAATGCCGATTGTATTGATGGGTATACGTGTAAAATTTGCTAGTTTTAAAGTGGTCTTAAGAATCTCGCACATGGCAGCATTGGACAATATTGTTGTTTGCAGTCATAGTTGAAAACTTTGTATTTTATTGATTAAAAAAAATCATAGTTTAGTAATGCAACTCTGAGATTAATTAATCCTGCTGTGATAAAAGCGATTATTCCCTTTTTTCAGAAGCTTCTGGAACTGAATAACCTTCATTCTCTTATGTCTGTGGTGTCAGCACTACAAAGCGCTCCTATCTTCAGGCTGACCAAAACTTGGGCTGTAAGTGTTGCTTTGACCGTTGTCCCTTCAGTCTTGTTTGAATTCAGAGATTCTTTGGAATCTGCCATATTGTAAACTCTGGAAAAAGATGCTTTCATGTTTGTGTTTTTGTGGTAGTGTGGTAGCAGAAGTAGTGGTCTGCTGTTAGATGTTTTATGAAGAGTAGAGTTTTGGCTGGATATTCGTAGACAATCTATTTTCTTGTAAATTCCCTGTTTTCCTCTGTGTTTTAGAAGACACTGGTTATGTGCTCAAGAAGACTTCCGTTCATAGTTAATCTTAGAAGACGCTTGTAGAGAATCGGTGTCCCGTTATCCAACACATAGTGTGTCATTTAAAACATTACCTAAAAGGAAGGGGAAAAGCGTGGTACAAATATACAAGCATTAATTTTGTGCTTATTGTGTCATGCATTTCAATTTTTAGAAATTAAAGCCATTCGTAATTCTATTTTCAGAAACTCCATCTCTGGAAGGCAGAATTTCTTAGCAAAACTTAGAGTAAATTTAAATATTTATTTAAAGAGAAATACAAATGATAGGTTATTTCTGCTCTGTGTAATCTTTAACTCTACATGGGATTGGGTAATTCTCATTAGTTAAATACTCCGCGCACCATGGATCACATTAACTGTTCACAACGGATAAGCAAAAATGGGCTATACTTAAGTCTTACTTAAGTTTATCAAGCTTTCAGAATGCTTTTTTTATGATTTGATTGCTCAGAATAAAGTTATAGTCTAATAAAAAAATAATTGTCTGATGGTCATATTTTCCCATGGCTTCAGACTTATGCTGAATTGCCTTTTTTTTAACAGGTAGCATGTTTTCAAACATTGTGCTGCTTTGCATGATGATGATGAATTTAATTTTGACTATGCTTCCCTTTTCTTTGATAAACCAACAAGTTATTGATTCTTGTTGGGTTTCTGTTGATTTGTCTTTTAAAATTTTTTGCTCTCCATTTTCTCTGTAGCTGTTGAATCGGAAAGACAAGACCACCTTTGAGAAGTTAGACTATTTACTGTCTAAGGAAGATAATTATAAAAGGACACGAGAGTACATCAGAAGCTTAAAAATGGTTCCTACAATTCCATATTTAGGTGAGTGTGAATAATTACCTTATTTATCTGTAGCTCACTGACAGACAAGTGCTAATGTACCATGTTGTGCACCTGAAGAGCACTGTATGTAGAAGATATGGTTCACTCCATTTTCTATTTAGAAAAAATTAGCTCAGGTTGAGATTTTTAGGCTCTACATATGTTGCATGCCTTTGGAAGGAGTTTTTTTCTCAGGTGAATAAATACATGTGTAATTCAATACGAAGATGTATTAAAAGGGAGACCTACAGTTAAAATAGTGTCCCATCTTGATATTGTCTCCTTTTCTTTTGTGACATGCAACAAGTAGACATTTGATGAACTGGTTTATTTGCCAGTACTTCACCTGGGAATATTTCTCCACAAAGGTTGCTGTTAATGAAAGCGCTCCAATATAATGAACTATTTTCTGGCTTTATTAATGATTTAGTAAGATGCTAAACTGGAGCTAAAAAGGATAAATGTTTTTAGGTTGCTGACCCTGGGTAAAACAAGAGCTCAGTAATTCTGCTTAGCCTTCTTGGGTCAGAATTGCTGTCTCTTTATTTGTAACCTCGAATGCCTCAGTAGATTTTTCTTCCGCAAACACTTGCACTCTCTCTTGAAAGTCACGTGAACTTGCGTGCACAGCACCCAGATGGCAGGATTTCATCAACTCCATCCAGTTCCACATACTTTTGCTTGAATTGAACATGATTATTTTTTACCTTCACTAGATAAACCCAACCTTGTTCATTATGCAATCTGAGGCTACCCCTGACATTATGGACTTCAGTCATTATCTCTGTTGGCTTCACAGTAAATTTTCGGTTACCTCAGGAAAGTAAAAGGAAGACTCCTTGGATTGGTTGATCATGCCTTACACCGATGCCATTTGGCATCCCTGACAACTTGCCTGGGCAGTGTTTCAGTCCTCTATCCTTTTTTTAGGGGAAGAGGGTGCATATGAAGTGCACTGCCTTCAAAATTCAAGATAGAAATGGAGGTTACATTTTATAGTTACTTCATTAAGCTTTCTACGCTCTTCTTAATAATTTCTAATATTCTGTTTAGTAACAAAGTAGCAAACATGAACTCATAGTAATCGAAAGATTATGCCTTTATTGACCATAGTTTGCTTTTTTGGTTTTATATGGAAAGTTAGGATTCTTTTTCCCCCTTGTATACAACACTGTAGATTTTCATCTTCTTTTACAGTCAGAGCAGTTTGTCTCATAAATCCTTCTGCACTTCCTGTCAGTCTGCTTTTCTCTTTGCTCCTCTTAATTAGTTAATATCATTAGCAGATTTTTGTTCCACTGTTCATTCCCATTTTCAGATCACTTAACAATAGGTCAAGTAGCATGAGTCCCAGTATAACTTCAACTTGCTTTAGAAAAGTCTGCACTGCTAATGTAAAATATTTATTATTTAATAAATTTGACAGCCATTCCTAATGGCCATACTTTTAAAACTGCATTGAAAACTTGGTATGAGTTACTGAAATTTCTTTGTAAATAATTTCAGGTTTGAATGATTGTTTAGCTTATCAAAAGATAATATTCAATTCAGACGTGTTTTAGTGAATAAACATCTTCTCAAAGAGGACAGCATTACTTACAGAACAGCTTCTTTATTCTGTTTAAATGAACAAGTAGACCAATAGATGATTTTAGGAGTAACTAATGAATATAAAACAACTGAATGAGAGTGACAAGGGGTGAAGATTGGCACGGTTCTTGGGGATCCTGTTTTGTGCTGTAGAGCCTCTTGTCTCACTGCAAGAAAGTTAGTTGTGAGGTAACAGTTCTCATTTAATCTGTGGAAGCCTGAGATTGTTTGAAATGAGCTGGAGAATATATGGGAAATTAAAACTGCCAGTTAAGTTTTCCAGGTATTCCGGTTTACAGAATTGGTTCACAGCCTTGTGTAAGAAATGTTTCAATGCTATCCATTTATTACATCACTTCAAGCCACTTTTATATATGATATAAAATATCTCTGAAATTATTACGAGTGTTACAAACCTAATAAAAGACTTGAGTAATGAAAATGAAAGGAAAAAATCTGCATGTTACTGAGTTACGGAGTTGAATCTGAAGTTCATGCTGCTGTTTAGCCAGTCCCAAGACTTACAACATATGCAGGAGGATTGAATCTCAGGTTTCATACATGAGAGACCCTCTCCCTGCTGATTACAAAACTAGGCAGTGTTGCTGTTCTTGTGAAGTCAGGTTTTCCCTGCATTCTGAGAGGTGAATGTTTTGTGTAACCAGATGAATACAGCAGACACCTACTGGTACGTTTACAACCTCAAAGTATAATATGAGAGACTAATACATTCCATACTCTGTTTAAAAGTACTGTTAAAACATCCAGCAGTTGTTTTGTTTTCAGACAGATCTTTCAATTTTAAGAAGAGAGAGTGAGAAGGGGATTGTGAGATTGGCAAAGATGTGATGTGGACTGTTGAAAACATTTAGCCAGTGTGATTTAAGAAAAAATAGCAGTCACATTATTTTGAAAAATAATTATTGTAATTGCTAGCTACAGCTTTTTCTTGTCTTCACTACTGGTGATCTTTTAGGTTGTGTCTGTGTATTACAGAAGAAAGATGGGTATGATCCTATATCTGTAGATTGCTTGTGCTGTTTGCTTTTCTTCCCCTTGGAATATAACAGTGGGGCTAATTCTGAAAACTTTGAATGATAAGAGAACAGTTTCAGGAAAGAATTATTAGGAAACTTGTATACAAGAGAACAACTAGTTGTCTTCTGAGGTAACAGCAATCTTAGGAGAGGCTTTTGTCTAAATGCTACAGGTGGCACCCCACTGTTTCATTCCTGATACATAATGTATTAGTTTGACAGCATTTTCTTTACTATTCTGAAAAAGGTAGAGATATTTCATAAATTCAGAAGAGCAACCTCAGTTTCTAGGAGTTTGCTGTTGCATTTCTATTCCTATGGCACTTCTTGAAATGGAGGTTTACAGGAGAATTGAAGTTGTTAGGCATTCTTCTCTACAGTGCTGCAATTGTCTCTTGTATAAACTCACCTAATGTGGTTTTGCTAATGATAGGAAAGTGTTGTATGGAATTTTTAGACTGCATGTCTAAAGTTGTACGTTTGGGGAATGATGAAGTAGTGTCATTTAAACCTTTGGAAATAACTAGGGAAATGGGAAAAACTAAGGCCTTTCAGAGTTTACAGTAACGTCATCTACTGTAGTATATGGACCTAGTGCAAACTGAGTTCTGTTATGTGAATTAAAATTAATCATAGTGAAAGTTTGCAAATCTGTGATTCTGACAATATACTTGCCAATAACTTCACAGTGTAAGTTCCAAATTCCTAATGTTTGTTTTGATGTGCCAGGCTCTGTGTCTAAAATTATTGAATGCAAATTTTATGTAAAAAGTTGTTAAATTCTATTCTCAGATACGGTATCTCCAGGTAATCATGAACAGACTTCTGTGCATTATGTTTTTTAATTACATGGATAAGTATCTAGGTAAATCACTCATCTTTTAGGTAGAAAGGTTAAGAAATACATTATTTTAACAAAAGACTGTCAACTTGGACATGAGTTTAAAGCCTTTTTGTGAGTGTATACCAGAAAGATGTATCTGCAGCCATATCTGCAGTTACAGAAGTGCAACTGTATGCCTCATTCTTGAGATCTGCACAATGGGTACCTGAAATTCTCTGCATTCTGTCCTCAAGCGAAGCATGAAGTAGCCTTAATGCTACTAATTGTAAGAGCACTGTGACCAGGTGTTAGCGCCAGGAGGTGCCTTTAATATTTCTCATCTAAAACTTAAATATTTTCCAGAATTCAGTAGACAAACCTGTGGAAGATAAAGATTGAATAAAGTGTGAAAATTTTGGGCGTTTTATATAAACTACACAAAAAGTTGTTCCTCCTTGAACTGTGTGGAAATTTAGTATTTTTCCTCAGCTGCAAATTGTTTTGTTTTTTATGTTGCAATATTTAATCACTTCACACGTGAACAGCAGTTGTATATCAGAGTTTGAATTAGAGGCAGATTGATGTAAAGTAATCTGAACTAAAACATGATGAAATCCAAACATGTCAAAATAACATCTGTTGCTTTATTAAAGGATTACATTACTACAGGGGTAATCTAATATATTAAAAACCCTATTTTCAGTTATATACAACACATGCTACATCACACATCATACTGTCGTAAAGAAATTACGAGGTAATAAGGGAAAAGTATGCAAACACACACACATAAACGCAGTGTCTGACAGGTTGACCAAAAAATATGTTGAACTGCTAGAGGCTTTTACTCTGCATCTTTTATGAATTCTTTATCGTGTATTTTTTGTCGTAGTAGTTGGTTTTGTAGTGGGTGTGTTAACAATCTGTTATAGAAACCTACCTCAGAAGAATATTAGATTTATGCCAGTCTGTATTTCATAAGTGAGCGACTTCTAAATATAAATGAGTAAATCTATTCAATAATTAAACAGTAATGTTATAATTGCAAAATATGTTAAAAATAACTTATCTTGGCTACTGATAAGGTCTCTATAGTTCTCTAAAGGCTAAGGATATTAAATAGCTTATAAACTGGTATCCATCATTTGCCTGCAAAGTTGGATAGACCTTTAATTTATATCCAGCCATTTCTGATTACAGAGGCTACACTGCAGGTAATCACTGAAGTCAGATACAAAATACTGTAACAGTTGTGTAGTATAACATGTTGGCTTATATAGCACATAATACCTGTTATAAATCTGGATTAACTTCCATATGTAAGTAGCTACTTCATTTTCGTAAGAAACTGTTGATGTTTTTAATCTAAAATATTTGAATTAATGGTGAATTTTTATAGGATCAAATTATTAAAATGTTCTAAGTGAAGGGAAAAGGCCAGATTTATCAGGACAGTAACAGTTTGAGTATCTGCTCTCAAAACAGAACTATATAGTGCTAATTGTATTCATGGCAGTTAACGAGGATAACATAAGAATCATCACACTAATGTACATATACCAGCTACACAGTTCAAAGGATATGATTCCTGTGTCAAATGATTGCTTATAATAACAATAATAATAATAATAATAAACTCTTGCTGTACAGTTTGTAATATTTCCGGTATTTGAGAATATTTATACATAACATACAAAAATACTTCAATGTTGTGGCAGTATTTTTACCATCCAAACTTAATTTACAGGGAATAAAAACCAGGAAGTTTATCTACAGTTTTCATCTAACTACGAGTTCTAATAGTACCAACAGGTGTTCTGAATGTTATTACAGTTCCTTTTTTTTCTTCAGCACATTTTCCTGGGATGATTCTTGAAAATGTAATATAGAAGCCTCATATCTTTTCAATAAATGTACAATATCTTACATTCCTCATTTCTGAAAAAGTAATTGCAGGTAACAATATCATAGCTTTACATGATTTTTAGAACAAAGCAAACCAAGAAAAGAGTTATTTCAGTGAAATGTGTTAGGGTTAGGTCTGATCATCATAACAACTTTCTTTAGTGAATATGATCCTCCCCGGAATTCAGCCCAGTAAACACCATCCTGATAGCGGCTGCGGTAGTGTCCCCCACGATACCAGACTCCATTGAGATTCGAGTGAGCACAGGCATTGTACCACCATCCTCCCTTCTGGTAATGAGCACAGTTACCTGCAAAAGCAAGCTCCAGTTCAGTCTGAGAAGTAAATGAAAAATCTTAAAGCAAGCAAGCTAAGTACAAAACTTTGTTGTTTTGTTGGTTACATGGTTTTGGTTTTTTAAGTAACTGTATGTTTAACATGTAGATATCCTGTGGTACAAGGTGAATTTACATATCTTCAGGAACCAGCTAACTAGTTAGGTTCCACAGATAGAATGATTCTTGTTTCTCTCTCTTGCCTGAAAATCTGTTTGTTACTGTCTCAAATAGCCCTGCACTGCATATTTTACAGACCCTTATTCAGTGTAAATGATTTTAGGTTTGGTGTTAGTATGCATAAGGGTTGACACATCAGTTGGTACTTCGTAAGGTACTAACTGACAAATCTCTTTGTAAGTGCAATTTCTTTTTTTTTTTTAATATGTATGAAACAACGGGGGGGTGTGATGTAAAGGCAAAAATGGCAAGGCAGCTGAGAGGGACCTCCTACCTGTGTACACATCATGGTCCCGGTCCAGCGTGGTGAACTGTTTGCCGTTGTGCCAGGTGAACGAATCTCCTGCATTGCCGTTGTAGCGTCCCAGTCTTAGCTTGTAGTACTCACTCTCAGGCTCCAGCCTGAAGCTGGCATACTCAGCAAACACTTTACGACCTGACCAGTCTTCCATTGTTATGAGCAGTTTGTAGTTGCCTTGATTTGTTAACCAGTAAATGTTTTCTAATCCAAGCCAATATTCTCCATCTATATTACCAAATCCTTGCTGTAAATGAAGCAAGAGAAGCTTGTTAATATCCTGCATCTGTGTTAGTAGTAAATCCAAGTGTATTATTAAGTAGCAAACTACAGTAATTAAAATAGACTTTCTCTTCTGGAAGGGTAAACACACAAGTTCTTTTTCAAGTAGGCTCTTGGCTAGACTTTGAAATCACCCTTCAAATTAAATTTACCAGTATGTTTTAGAGGGTGGAAAACATTAATCTGCTCTCTTGTCCTAACCTTGTATGTCTCCCAGTTCCTGAAAAAGTTGACAGAGCCATCCAGCCGTCTCTGAATGACTGTCCAGCCACCGGGGTCATGCCGTTGGTCACACCAGACCTGCATCAGTTGATTTGTGTTTTCTGGTTTTACAAGATAGATGGAGCTTGTGTCATGACCATCTTCTAACGCTTGTAGACAGTCTCTCCAGGGCCCTGTGTCAAAACAGAAGGGCTCTGTATCAAACTGCCGTTCAGCATATCTTTTATTTGAATTGGTAGTTTTCTATAGTAGATTGCTATTCACTGAATAGCATATTTGTTTTTCCTCTTATCGAAGGGTAAGTATACACTAAATATTTTCCAACAGATTGATTTATTGTAACCTTATTACTGCAATATTCCACAATGAATTAGTGATAAAAGTAGATTCGATTTTTTTTTTTTTTTAAGGCAGCTGTACTGGTACTTTTACCGTTATGTCTTCAAAGAAATTAAATATTAATAACTCTATAGATAAGTAAGAATTTCATTTAGAAAACAAAACAGTAAGTTTAACCTTGATTCTGTCTTTGAGAAATTCAACTTTTAAGATCCCCAAAAATGTCACTGTCACAGACATCATCAGTGGAACTGGCAACATAAATTCAGACTGTTGGTCTTACTGCTCTCACCTTAATGAATTACTATGTAACAAGAAATGAGGGTTTTTTTTTTTTATGTGTAGTGCTTGTGAGAGAAACTTTATGTAACATAGTGAGAAGACTCTTAAAATGCTTTGCATTCACAGAAATTGCAGTTAACAGTCTTGTTTTCAGAAGAATGAAATTTTTTCCTTCTGTTAAGTAAACTCCATAAAAGAGTTTACTCCTTTTGAAAATACCTTATATTCCTGATTTTTAAAGACACTTTCTCCTATGGTAAGATAGATTCCATTTTAATGAGTCTGAGAAATTAGGATATACACGATTTAGAGTCTGTGTTGTTATCTGTGTGCAGATAGACTCCCTCAGCTGCTTTGCTTCCTTGAGCAGAGGAGTGAAGTAACAGGATCAGAGCCGCTGGATTAATTCTCCCGGCCCACTGAAGGAGTAAGGCTTATCAGGTCCCCTGACTAGGTGCCTTACTGAAGGATAGACTGCTGTCAAGAGTAATTTATGTTTTAAATTATTTCAGTCCTCCTATGCTTTTATATAATTCACTATCCAACACTACTAGTGATACTCAGGAAATCAGTTAGAAATAATTTAGTTTTATAAGAATTATCTCTGTGTTTTGGAGACTGAGGATTTTTTAATCTTTTTAACTATTTTAATCAGCAAGTCAGTGTACAAAGAGGCAATCCAAGTCTTTGTTTTGTGGCCAGTGCTGTATTCTTGTTGCTTCAGTCATAATCCAACACTGTACCTGGAGTTGTGCTTTTAAGAGAGAAGCACTTCTCCATTTCTTTTGTGGCTAACTATTCAGATTTTTGGCAGTTAAGATACAGATGCCGTGCTCTGTCACACTTGGATGGCTTGTAATGAGAGGTGGAAAAAATGTTAATGAGCATCGATAATTTAAATTGTTTGTTTTATCACAATGTGTATGTAAAGGCAGTTATTAAAATTTAAAAAAAAGTCATCATTGAAGTAACTAGTAAAATAGTAAAAGAGCTCTGATCTCATCTTTGCAGAAGAAATATACAGCAGTATGCAATGTAGTATTTACAGTGTACTAATCTTGCAGTTTCTTTTATGGCACATGGCAGCAGTGCTGTACTGCATGTAATTCTTTTTTTCTGAAAGTGATTTAGGATGAGCTATTAGAAGTACTTCAAAGTAGAATTTCCTACTACTTTTCCATGGTAAGTGTTTTTTGGTCAGATACTAACTTTTCAAAATTTTGACTATGGTTTCCCTAGAAAAGGTGAGAACAGCCTGACTTTCAGGTAGGTGATTTTGATAAAATTGTCCCTAGGGAGTCGTAGAATCACGGAAAGGCTTGGGTTGGAAGGGATCTCAAAGCTCATCTCATTCCACCTCCTTCCTATGGGCATGGACACCTTCCACTAGACCAGGCTGCCCCAAGCCCCATCCAGTCTGGTCTTGGACACTTCCAGGAATGGGGCCCCTATCAAAAAAACCCAACAAAAAAAACACTACCAAAAAAACAAACAGTATGGAAAGTGAAACAGTAAAGCTACTGAGAGTAGTAAGACTGTAGTAAGTTTGTGATAAGGAGAGAATATTGGTCTACTGCTTTTTGAGAAAGGAGGACTGACAACAGATGAATGCAAGACATTTAGTATTTTTCTTGTATTTTGCTTCGATTTTCATTGCACAGGTTGGCTGTGATCAGATGGTTAGTACAGCCAGGAATTTCGGCTAAGGTTGAGAACTCAATACATAGTATGATAACAATTCAATAAAATATGGGTGGATTTTTCCCAGTGGCTGGCCAGTTGTGGTGGTGGGGACTTCCGTTTTATAGGATGTTGCTTGTGGGTGTCTTTCTGTGGGCTTTTCCTCCTGGTTCCCTCCAGACACCTCACTAAAGCATTGTTTACGGCAGTAATTGTAAGGAAGGGTTTTGTTTGAGATGTGCTTTGTGAGTGGAGAACGTTCTGGAGGATGAGGAAAAGGCTGTATTTGTTTCTTAACTGAAAAGAAATGTGATGAGAGGGGAAGGAGGATACCCCGGAAATAAAAGGTCAGTTAGCTTAACTTCAGTTGTTGGGAACTTGCTTGAACAAATAAAAATCTGCAAGTGAGAAAATGAGACAAATTAATATTATAATCACTTTGTGCAGAAGCATGAAACTTCCTTTTCTGATAAGTTATGTAATCCAGGTAGAAGCAGGACATGTCAAATCTTACCTTAGAACTGCTAAAGGGACCTCTGGAGATCAACATGAAAAATAGCTGGATAGCCAGCCCTTCCTCAGGTAAAGATCTGGGAGTTCTACAGGGTTGCACATTGGTTCTGAATTAGTGTTTTACTTTTCAAAGCAGGAAAATGTACGAGTATAGATCAGCAAAAGTACTGTGTACCTGAAGTAACTTTTCTATTCTGTTTGATAGTGAAGCCTCAGCTCCAGTTTAAGGACTTGAAAGCACAAGGACAGTGCAGACCAATTAACAAGTTTTCAAACAGTGTAAGGGAAGGAAGGAAAAAGGTCTTCAAAGAATGCTTCAAAGGTATTTCACTTACAGAAAGATACGGAAATACTGTTCGAAGAGTGAACTTTGAGATTGAAGTAAAAAATTGAAGACGCCATAGTTCTTGCGCCAGAGGAGTTGTAATAGATCTGATTTACTTCTGACAATTGTTTGTTGCATAGTACATCAGAATTATGATATTTTTGGCAGAGGTTCTGCATGCCACAATGCAGGCTTTGGTGAGTTCATCTTTGGCAATACTGTGAAAATACTGCCTTGTAGCAAAATGTTTTAGAGACTTGACTTAAAGAGACTGGGTGCTTTGGACTGAGAGACCTTGCTCCAGTTTCTTTCATTGTGAGTATTTCCATGGAGAAACAAGCTGGGCGTCTTTCCGATTTGGTTTGGATTTTAACATCTGGCACTTGCATTAATTTGGTAATTCTAAAAAGTTTGTTGATGTCCTTTGGAATGTATTGCAAACAGCCATATATTGAGTGCACTTCCCCTACATTACTCTATTTTAGTTAGCTCTGAGTTCAGACGTCTGTGACTTTCTTTTTTCTGAAGAAGATTATGTGCTGTCCACACAGTGAAGAGTAGACCTTTCTTGTATGGAACACATCCCTGAACTGTTTTGGTTGGTTTAGCTGGTTTGGTCTTTTTTCAAATGTGGGACTATAGGTGAAACGGAATTCTTTGCCTGTTACTTTTGTTATCACGTAGATTAGTTGCTCTGTAATGTGATTTCAGGTCATCTAATCTTGCTTGTGGCAGAACTCCTAAGACGCTTAACAAGGGCTGTACTTACAATAATCCCTTACTATTACACCACTTGCTTCCTTTTGTTCCTGTCTAGAGCACAAGTGCCCCATATAAAGTATAGAGCATATATATATTATCTTTATAATTATTAATTATATAAGCACATTATCATGTGCTGTATTAACAAATTTATAGTAACTTCACAGACATTTACACAGTGTCAAATCCCTGCAGATGTCATGAATTGTAGCAGTTCAGACTTGAACAAAGGTATATTAAACTTTGATGACCACTGATACTAGGATTTTTCTAAAGGTCCTTCATCTCATGCATGTAATATAAATGATGTGTTTGTCTTGGCGAAGTAACAAGAAAAAAATCTGTGGGGTAAGTATATCTTAATCTTAGACATTGGCAGTTCGCATTTTTGCTTTCTTTCTGTTTTTGTATTGCAGCATGTATGTGAAATTCACTGGCTAAATAAATTCTGACTGCAGTTTTGATGTTACAATGAAAATGCTGCCCACTGCATATTAGTATAAACTTATGTAAATGTATTGACAGTATTACTTACCAGATGGTTTATCAGTTGAAGTCGGAATACTAGTAACTGCAGGCATGGTTGGTAAGGTAGGTGGCAGAACCTTTAAGTTCTGATCACTTTGAATCTCATTAGTAGATATCTGGTTATTAATGCGATTGTAAGTAGGAGGCTGGTACACTTTAATTGGTGGTTGTGGAGTTTGTGGCAGTGGCTTAATGGATGGCATTCTTTGACAGTGTTCTTCCAGCTGGGCAATTATTATTGTCTGATTATTGGCAATTGACATCAAATGTTGATACTTGTGCTCTAAGTCTTTGTATTTGTTTGCAAGCTGCAACATGTCTGCAGTTTGGTTCAAAATCTTATTTTCAAGTTGAGAAAGTTCTAAGGCATTATCACGTTTTCGGATAATTTCATGTAATAGCTGCATGTAGAGTTGTGTGACACGAGAATTCATATTTCTGCTCTCTTTTCTTAAGAGTTTAACTTCATTAACAATTCCACCATCCACCTCTACCAGTTGCTGGAGAGTTTCTATTTGTCTCTTTTGTTTAAGAAGTTCATTGTTAAGTAGCTGTAATTCTTGTTTATTTACCCTGTTTTCAAGTACAACTTCCGGCTCCTTAGAATTAACACAAATGGCACCTGTCACTCTCTGCTGAGGCACAATAAAGGTGTAAGTGCATTTGTCCTGTGTGTCACTGGAACGCTTGTATCTGTTCATATAAATGAATTCTTGATCTTTTTCCTTGTCACTGCCTTCAAATTCCTGTGTTTCACTTGTAGTAGCTCCCACAACTGTTATTAGCATTAAACAGATGAATCTTGTTGTCATCATGATCCTCTAGTTCTGGTCTAAGATTCTTCTGCAAAGAACTTCTTAAAATCTGTTATAAAATAAATTTAGCAGTAAGTAACGAGTAGGAAATCAATGCGAATTTGCAAATTATAATCTCTTCTAAAACTTACAAAATAGTACATACTAACTGTGCACAAATAAGGTTATTTTTCTTGTCCAGCATCAACTTCTGTTGACTAAAGTGGACATCATGGGGAATAGGTGTATCTTTCTATGGTCAGCACTGTAGTTACTAGTTGCTAGTTCATCTAAAGCCTGCCAAGAACCATAAGAAAGTAAGCAATAAATACAAGGATTTGAAGAATCCTTTCTTCCAGGCAAGTACCACAAACATTTCCAAGACTGGTGTTTTCATTTAAATATTAATTACATTTTCCATTTCTTACAGTTACAAATACAACCTTTAAATGTAAACAGAATGTAAGTTAATATGTGTAGTAATGCTGCTAGAAGTTCTAAAAATATCAAATAGTTAATTCGAAGTATTTCATAATGGCATATATGTTGCAAGAGATAAAGCTTAGGTGAAATGTAACAATTTTACTTTATTCAGCAGTATGGAACCTCCATTGCTTTAAAAAAAAACCCAACAAACTAGAAAACTTAGTTTACATTAGCCATTAATAATTTTAAGCAAAAATTCTACTACTCAGATATTATAGGCAGTAAAATCTGTTATTTTTCCAGACTAATAAAATTTACAACTGAAACATTTACGGTGACTGTTACTGGAGACGCTGTCTCTGCACTCTGCCTAGTCATCTCACTTCAGAGGCCCTTCTTGAAAGGGGAAAAATAGATGCATATGATGCATGGTGATCTATATCAGCTGGTAGTGTCTACTGGCATACTACAGCAGTTCCCCTTTGGTGAAAATACCCTAACTTAGTTCTCCATGCAGATTCATATTCAAGGTAGAAAGCTGAGGCCTTCACAGTGTCTTAAAAAATAAGTCAATATCAGAACTTTGTAGGCAACAGTAGACTTGGAAACATGGGCTTAGTATTGTCCCTGCTGCCAGAAATACGTCACAAACCACTCTCTTACCAGCTACTTGAACAGCACTTTGATGTAGTAAAGCTTTCTGTTGTTGAATTTTAATAATCAGGTATATGCAAACTAGTTTTCTTAAATAAAGTGAATAAAAAATACAGTATGGAGTTTTTTCACTGTGTAAAGACTGATACCTCTTACCCAAGTCATGTTGCCATCATGTTTCTCTTTGCTTGTAAAGCATTTCACATGGAATAACTATCCAGTATTTAGATATCTATCACCTTACTGCTTGGTCATCATTAGTACAATAATTTTTTTAGATTGCATGAAATGGTGATAGTATCAGCTGTGACAAACTGGAGTGAGTCCGGCTGAGTGCACCACAGCATGTGCAGCTGGACGCTGGTAGACATGATGTATGAAGAGTTAGCAGGAAAGGTGAGGTTTTTGTAGCCTCCAGAAGAGAAGGAAAAAAAAAAGTTACTGCTATCTTCAGCTACTTAATTGGTGTTTGTAAAGAAGATGAATTCTTTTTGGAAGCGCACAGTGAAAGTATGTGGTGGATACAAACTGCCTCAGGAAAAAATAAAAATTTTTTATTAAAAAATGAAGTTCACTGTGAGGGTGACTGAGGACTGAAGCAGTCACAAATAGGTGGTAGAATCGCTATTCCTGGAAACACATGAAGTTTTCATTAAGGTAAGGCTATGAGCAGTCTGATGAAATGCTGAAACTAGACTTGCTTTGTAAGATGAAGATAAGGTCCCATCCAATCTAAAATGTTTTAGGATTGTAGGCAGCTGTATTTAAGAGATTTTTTTTTTTTTTGGTTTGAAGTTTCAAGATAATGATGGCTATGCATCCTTAATTATTCATACTGAGAAGAGATGTTTGTCATTCATATTTTTCTGGTTTTGTGAAATAAACTATAGATGTTTCTGTAAAAGATTCAAGCAAATTAACCAGGACATGATACTTCTTAAAATGTTTGGATATATATGTTTGCCTCAGTTTCTTATTTGGAATAAACTCATTTTCATTTTGCAAGTAGAAAAGAACTGTGCTCTACACAACTCTACAAAAATCTTGAAAACATGTCAGCTAAAAATAGAGTTTGACAAGTTTTCTGTAAGTAAAGCAATGCTATTTGGAGCCCTGGAAAAAAAAGGGACATAAATTTGCCCCAGACAGCTTTAACTTGCATAATCAACATTTGCACAGTAGGTCACACTTGGAAAACTTGGCTGTTTTCCAGGCCTCATGTTCCTCCACAGATGACTGGTTTTGTGTCGCCTACATATAGGTGTAAAATAGTTTTATTTTGCTGCTGGAATTTCAGTATCCCCCCCAACCTGTAATTATTGTGACCACTGAAAAGAGACTCATTTTTTTCCCTCAAGAGTTCACTTCTGTCTGTTACAGCATCTTATATCTTTAACTCAGTATGACTTTGGAGTACCCATATTTTTTGAGCTGAAGAAAGTACCATATAAAATACTTTTCTCCCAATTCTTTATAAGAACTGTGTAAGAAAATAATGGGACAGAGTGAATCAGCCTCATTATAACAGATCATCTTAACGATCATCTAGTCCTACTGCCTGACCAT
This sequence comes from Malurus cyaneus samueli, assembly GCA_009741485.1. Taxonomy (NCBI): domain Eukaryota; kingdom Metazoa; phylum Chordata; class Aves; order Passeriformes; family Maluridae; genus Malurus; species Malurus cyaneus. The sequence goes on from CM019229.1 coordinate 12,244,299, forward strand.
GTCAGGGCTGATGTGTGTCACCCCTCTCTAGGAAGCCTTCTCGAGGGTTAGACCACCAGTGAATGATGTCAGCATGGTAAAATATGCTGAAATGCTTCTCTGACATGATCCTTCATGCATGTTACCTTTTCTAAGGTATTCTCCTTATAAGAAAAACCAGTGGAAGGAATATGATATTGGTAAGAGAATGCCCCAGTACAAACAGAAACCATACTGTCATCAGCTGTTCTCCTTCCTGCAGTCTATGATATCTTCAGTCTCTTCTGTACTTGGTTTAAAACAAAAGGGTTCAGAATGAAGCCTGTTTGTTGCATGTTCTGAAGGACTACACGAATAAATGGCATTCCTTTCTTTCTGCCGTTAGATTAAATTTAAGTTCACAACAACGTGCTCATTTGAACAACTCTCAGTGATTAATCTTTCAGGGAGAAAAAAGCTTGCTGGAAATGGAGGGAAGCCAGAGAAACAATTTTAATGAAGGATTTAATGCTTTTTTAATACCTTCCTCTTTGAGTGGCATAATATCAGATTCTTAGGTCATTAGGATTCCTTCCAGGTGAGAGGAAGATCATATTTGATGTCTAGGGCATTAGCTTTCAATTTCTTCCTGCGCCCAGTAATTGCTGATACACCTTGTACTTAACCACTGCTGTCGCTTGCTGATCACTCATTTCTTCACGTTTCTCTGGCTCCCTTCCTCTCGCCCTCTGCTAGTAGCTCTTCTGCAGTGGACTGGGAGGAAACTATATTAATAAGGCCATATTTGTTCCCAGTGCAAAATTCCACTTAGGCAGCTGTAGACTTTTCAACCTAAAAACACAGGTTTGGGGCAAATTTTCTTAATTACTGGAAATATTGTCTGTCTCTTACCCTCATGCATACTGACAAAACTTGAACACACAAGCATACAAACAAAAACCAGGTGAATAAAGCACACTTAAAAAATTATTTTAATTAAACATCAAACGGAGCTTCTAATCAGATTGAAGTAATTTCATTATTTCATTTCTAGATTCTGGCTGTTCAAGACACGCACTAAGACAAATGGGAAAAATAATTGCCTGGATTTCATACCAGAATAGAAGTTGTCTATCTTAAGCTGCATTATTATGGGTTATTTCTACAGATAACGAACCTAACAGATCCCAGCAGGTAAAAGCAGTAGAATTGCTTCTTGCTGCTACTTGTGTATTTCTATGTATAGTAAACTGCTACAAAGCCAGAGAAGCATTGGTGTGACGGTGTGTGTGATCCACAGAAAGGCAGCTTTTGAACACGTGATACCTGACACTTGCTACACCCTGGAGACTGCTTTACAGGGAAGGTGATGTTCTGTGCAAAAACTCAGATGTTACACAAGAGCATTTCTGGGGATTTCAATAGCTATTTTGATTGTAGTATAGATGAGTTTACTGCAAAAATAAGAAAAAACACTACCAGTTTAGTGTGCAAAACTGATAGTAAGATGGTATGCGATGCAGACAGCAGTAAGTATCACTTTAAGAAGTTAGGAAAGATTTTTAGTGGTTTGTATGTTGTAGCTAAGGAATCAAGGAGGCACTGTTAGTTTACTGGGCTATGATTAATTATTGTAAACAAGGTGATACAGGAGGTTTCTTATGTGACTTCTTACACTTAAGTAGGAGTGTTCAGAGGCTGTCAAAATAACATAGGATTCTCCATTTAAGTAATTGTATCTTTGGGATAACAACTGTGGTTTTTACAATGATCACGGTTACTCTGCCTCCCTAAAAAGGCTTCCAGAGTATTATATACCTCAAAAGTTGATTTCAGGATTGTGGGGGCTATTTTTTTTTTTATTATTTCTTTCCATTTTCTGTAGAGGATTTTGTTTTTGTGGTGAGGTTGGGGTTTTTTTGTAACAGGTGGCTTTCGTTTAAAGAGTGGATAGGCAGGGGCCAACACTAAGCTTTTTTTCAGTCTCTACAAATTGCTCTGACTCAGGAAGGGCTTACAGTCTAGAGGCTGGATTTGTAAGAGTTTGTGTAGGTCCAGCGTGTCAGAATTGAATGCACTGTCATTAAACTCACACATCAAAGCCTTTTAGAAATACCCAGATAGATGAGAAACACAAATATAAGACGGATGACATACATCCTTTTGCACAACACTCCTATTTTCTGAAATGGTTGCTTTGACTATGAAGAAATACCATACATACTGATGAGCTCATTCAGCTACGCTAAACCACTGTTACAAAATCCAGCTCTGTGGGTTAATCAGCTCTTTTATGCTGGCCATATTTAATAAAATGAGGCTACGAGTCCTTTGATGGGCTAGCTTTTCCTCCATACCTCTGATATGCCATCTTTTGTGCAGAGCCCTCAAGCACTTAGGCATACAAAGGAAGGCATGTTCATGAAAGGCATAATGTTAGCTATGACAGCATTTCTTCTCTAAAAGATAAACTGCTGTATTTTATTGTGAATTCATATATTATTTAGTAACTGCATTCTAAAGAAAATATGAACAGCTAGCAAACACATCTCCACCACTTAATACTTTGGTATTAAAAAGTTTTTAGATTAGTGGAATTTTACATTCTTATTGCATTATAAAAGCAAATGAAGCAGAGGTGTTGAAAATATGAAATCCTATTATGAAAAGATCAGAGGGCTTTTTTTTTAACCAATCTTAATGTTTTGCTTCTGCAGAATCCTTTGATAGCCAGTGTTCATGGACCTTACAGTTAACTGGCATGTTCCAGGCACCAGGCCAGTAATATGATATGGATTTCACAACAGCATTATGATAAGATAGACAAGCATGAATTTTTTGAATCTGATTGCTTTCCTGCTCCCTGCCCCTCGTCTTAGAGCTCATGCTCTTTCTCTCTCAAACATTTTCTTGCATGGAATTATATTAATTTATCCTCTCAAATTTTACCTCTCAAAGGTAATCTTCAAGCTTAATGTGTTTTTTTTTTTCCTAAGGGGGGGTGACTTCCACTACTACAGCATTTCTTTTAGAATAAACTCACAGATTGAATTTTAGATATAAAGTATTGCCGTGAAAAACCTAAGACACTACCTTTTTTTTTGGTTTTGTAAAAGAAAACAATCCACCATGAAAATACAGCACAATAATATATATGCCACATGTATTGGAAAAGCTTTAAAGTTTTGAAGTTTTAAAGTAAATACATAGGAAAGGGCTGATCCATAGTAGCATGCAGTTTTAGTTACAAAAACATGATATTAAACAAAATTGAAAAATTTAACTCCACATTTAGAGAGGGAATAACTTTTAGGGTTTTGCCACTAGTTACTTGCTTTCATTGTAAAAATTGCCAGACTGGCATTAACCAATTAATTCCTCTAAGATACTCGTGTTAGAATGCATTCTCTTGCCAGCCTTTCTGTCCACCTAAAACTCGTGAAATTTTGGTTCAAGCACCAGTTCAGTTGTCTTAAAAGGTAATCCTTTTTTCAGTGAGGGAATGGATGACTAAAGGAACACTTCAAAACGAGAGTGTCTTCACAAGCTCTTGGAGAACTTTTGTTTTGAAATACTATCAGTTGCTGCAAGAAACTCTAGAAGATTATGTATTTTTTGTTGCCATGTAACTTTCTTCAAGTTTTGGTAAAAGCCTTTTTAGTTACAAGAAGTACGAATTTTCTTCTTGATTACCAAGAATTTTAATTGTCTTGTTTGTGGATTGTTCTTTGTGCTTTACTAAAGTTCTGTCATAGATGTGGAATGTAATTACTGAAAGAGAGCACTGCTTTTGTTGTTGCTTCCCTTAACAGCGGCCTCACCTTATTTTCACTTAATCCAATCACTACCAGAAAGTGCTCATATGTGTGCATGCACATTGTCCACAACAGCCCTTAAACAGATTCATATTTTAATGAATGTGACTTATTTTACCCGTGAAAAATAGCAGTTAGATCGTGTAATAGTTTAATGCCTACATGCATGTACTCATAAAAGCTAGTTTCTTTTTTAAATTAAATTTTTGCAAAATATTTCAAATATTTGCTTTATAGACTTGAAAGTATCAGAAAGTTTGCTGTCTTCCTAATCACACGTCTTACCGCGTCTCCTCGGCTTTCTCCTCCGCTCCTCGCTCCCCTCAGCAGCTGCCGGCGCGGCCCGACCGCGGTGACATCGCCTCGGCGACCCGCAGTCCGCGTGTGCCGTGCTGGGACTGCACGGGACCTCCTTGGGAGACAGGCGTAATTCTTTCCTTTTCTGCGTTTTTCTCGCTCAGGACCGTTCTGGGCTCGGCAGCCCCGGCTGAGCCCCGCGTCCGAACCCGGACCTTCCCGCGGGGCGCTCGGCGCTCCCGCCCGTGCCTTCAAGCGGCCCGGAGCAGCCTCATTTGAACCCCAGCTCTTTGTGGGAGGCTTATCCTGCTCGGCAAAGGGGGAGAGAAGGCGAAGCAACGGCGAGCTGCCGGGCGCTGGTTGGGCGGGCGAGCTGCCTCCGCCCCCGGGCCGTGGCAGCAGCGGGGCTGCCGGGAGGAGCTTCGTGCTTCGGCCATCCCGGCTGAGCCTGCCTGCCCGGCCGGCCGAGCCCTGCCCGCCCCGGCTGAGCGCTGCCCTGCCCTGCCGGCCCGGCTGAGCCCTGCCCTGCCCGGCCCGGCCCGGCTGAGCCCTGCCCTGCCGGCCGGCCCGGCTGAGCCTGCCTCTGCCGGCCCGGCCCCTGCCTGCCCTGCCCGGCCCGGCCCGGCGAGCCCTGCCTGCCGCCGGCGGCTGAGCCTGCCCTGCCCGGCCCGCCGGCTGAGCCCTGCCCTGCCCGGCCCGGTGGCCCTGCCCTGCCCGGCCCGGCCCGGCTGAGCCCTGCCCTGCCCGCCCGGCGCCGGCCGCCCGCCCGCGCCGAGCCTCCCGCCCGGCTGAGCCCTGCCCCGCCCGGCCGAGCCCTGCCCTGCCGGCCCGGCCGAGCCCTGCCGGCCCGGCCGAGCCCTGCCGCCCCGGCCGAGCCCTGCCCGGCCCGCGTGCGGGGACCCGGGGGAAGCCGCGTTAGCGCTGAGAGACCGCGCTGGTGCTCGGGGTTAAGGGGAAATTGGAGAGACCGCGAGGAACGCGGGTCCGGCTTGTTAGATCAAGTGAAAATGAGGGTGTTTAACTGCACGGGACTCGGCCCCAAAATGTCGGGGTGGGGCACTTCCTGCCTTAAAATCTCGTCACAGCGTGCTCAGGGATGCAGAGATGGATGTTCATCGCAGGCGCTCGGGCGGGAGCGGAGCCAGCAGACGCATTCACTGTAGCGCTGAGGGACTCCTTTCTTAGTACTTCCTAGGTCATCCCTGTCAAGCGACAGCTCGATACCAGAAATAAAGGAAAATAATCCAAGTTCAAGCAAGCTCTTAAAACACCCTAATGAAGATTGAGAATTCATTATTTGCCTAAACCTCAGTGCATTTTGTAATGATTCTTGCTACTTGTCCTGGTAATCTAAAGCCTGTTTCTCAACTGAATGCTGGGAATTCTTGCTGTTTTCCTGGAACCTTTCTAAAAATTTGCTACTATGGAACTCTGTAGAATATTTTTGGTTATTTTGGAGCTGTCACCTCCATGTTTAAAAAAGATTTGTCGAATGAATGTAAAACCTGCCTTTATAACTTGCTGGGAATCCTGCAAAGAAATTAGCAAAATTAGAAGTGAAACTTTGAAACACAAAAATGTTAAATTTTGTTAGTTTAGGAAACCAAATGGTTGTTTCAGTCACTGTATATCATAGGCATCTTAAGAGAGCTTTATCATATTGAAATAATGGGTTTCTTTGCAATTTGTCAGCCAGTTTTGAAGATCTTTGGGTTTTGAAGAATTGGAGGAAGCCAATATGAGAACACTTGAAGTAACCAAAGGACAAATGAAGAGGTTTGAACATACTGTATTAAAACTAATTCTGTTCAAGTGAAAATATGAACAAGTAATTTCTATTACAATGATAAATTATTTCCATCATAAAAGTGAATTTCAGAAAAAAACGGCATGTCTAATGACATTATACTAGCAATTCAGTAGGCCTTAGGCTTTTGAGTTTCTTGTACCTTTCCTGTATGGAGTGTGATCTTTTCAAGGAATATCAGTGCCTCTAATTATTTACTGTTGTTATGTTACCCTTAATTCCTATTTTAACTCAGAAGGTTATTCCTTTATATTCTGAAGAGAGAAGACTAGAGGCTGGAGTGGCCATTTCGATGCTCTTTAGTAGCATGGTCTGGATGCTTGGGATTAAAGCAGTCCAAAACTTTACCAATGTACTAGTTTTATACTGAAAAAGCTGGCTTAATAGAACCAGAAAGTGATAATTCTATTAACTTTTGATAGATTTAGCAATAATCCCATTAAACTTCCTTTCAACTTGTGTACGATTCACACTGCTTCCTTCCCAAGGTGCGTTTTCAGCCTGGAACAGTCAGAGCTGCTCCCGGCGGGGAAATGGGAGCAGGAGGAGTGAAGGGTGTGGGTTGCCAGGAGTGTTTGCCAGGATATTACAGTGGTCGTTTCCTGTGTTTTTTTCCTGTGGTTGTTTCCTGATCAGTTTCTCCATTTCCTAACTACTTGTAAAGCTAGATAGATTATTCCCTACCTAGATTGCTATTTATTACATGGGTGGAGTATTTAGTTTTAATTTTAAAATGAACAGTTTTAGAGTATTTTATTTTGTAGGAAAATACAGGTTTCTAACTTGCAGTTAATGCCCCACAGCACCGAGGTTCTTGAAAAAACAGGATTTCCTGAGGACGGATTTGTTTATTTAGCACCATATTTATAAAGTATTCATAACCACGTTTAACCGCTTTTACATATAATTCACGTCCACTGATTTTAGGTGTAGTTAAGATTTTAGGTGCACTTAAATATGTACAGTTAAATGCCTAAAATTTTACCCAATGAAGGAACCTAGAGACTTCTCTTATGGTGTATTTTTTAGTCATTAGTGCACTCTTACAGGTAGTTGCATTATAAATAAAAATACCTGAAAAATCAAAAATGGCCAAATTCTGTTTCTTTGACTGTCCTCTATGCTGAACAAGAAACATTACAACACAGATCAGCCTTTTGATTAAGTATGGAGTGCTTTTTTGTCTCTTAAAAGCTGCTAAAAGCTTAAATAACCTGTTCCTGTAAGCTTTTGTATAGAGGCCATTCCAAATAGCATCTGACAAGCTGACTTATTTCTTCAACCCATTGAAGTTTTGTCTACAGGGCAAAAAGAAAAGTTATGCTAACTTGATAGATGACAGGGAGCTTTTATTTGTATGTGCCAAATGTTTGTAGGATACCTGAATTGTTTGGACAACATTAGGTATTTGTTCTTTGGGAAGGATTGAAGAGAAAAACAGGATTTGCCTGCGTGGGCAATCTGCTTGGACCAAATAGCAATACCTTTTCCTTGATTTTATAATACTGTGAAGTGCAAGTCATTGCTTTTTTAAAGGCTTTAGGCTGAATTATATGATTTGCAAAAGATTTCATAGTTGATTTGTCTTTCATACTGAGAATCTCAGATCAGCTTGCGTTTATGTCTATGATTAGAGAATAAAACATCCTACTAGTAGGCACAAAGGTACTAACATCCAGTTATTTCTGACTGTGAAAGCTGGCAGTTGTCTTCAGCAGGGTAATGCAGTTGGCAAGGAGTGATTTGAAAGACTTGGCCTTGAGAATGAGTGAAAATACTGTAAAACATCTAGTCATATGTTGCCTTGATGGCTAGTTTTTAATAATGACACAGACATGGTTAAGGGGTTAAAAGGGGTTTTATCTCGGTATTTGGGATCCCAGGTGCACAAATTGATTGCAGAATGCACACCGTGTACAGCACGCGTACAAGTTTTATATGTTTCAGGAATTAGCATATCTATCTAGGATTCCCCAATAAGAAACTTCTCAAATGCAGTAATGTCCCCCTATTCTAATGAGTCCCCCCATGGATGAGGCCGGAGCCCAGTTTACACAGGATGTTCTGGACAGAAGGCTTCACTCAAGGCTGGAGCCTCGGGTTTAAGATAGCACAGGGCACACTGAGCCCTTCCTGAGATTGTTTGGTCTCTCTGCCCAGCAGAACTCCTAAACTAACCTGGAATATCCGGTTCTACTGTCCGGGCTAAGAGGTAAAGGAGGATGCTAGAGGGTACAGCAAGTGTAAAAAGGAAAACCAAAAATCATCAGGCATCAATAGAAATTGACTTTGAGTGAATGATCGGATATTCAAGGTAAAGTGAAAAATTAGAATGTGCCAATCTTGAAAAGGTAAACTTTGAGAAATCAAACAGATTGGTTTTCCAGACAGGATGCTGTTCAATTGCTGGATTCATTTGCCACAAGATCTTTCAAACCCAAAAATTTAAAAAAGAAAAGTGTTTTTGTGGGAATAGCAGGAAAAAGAAAAAAAACTAACAGATCCAGAGAAAAAAACACTGTAAAGAAAAATTACCACCCAGACTTAAATCCAAAAATGTTTATATATAAAGATCTATCTCAGGAAGTCCCTGACCACCACTTGCTGCTGACAGGAAGCAACATCTGGAAAACAGCTATTGTACCTTTGCCTTTTTCCTATATTCTATTTTGAAACATTTTCTGCTTTCTGACACTGGATAGCATATGTTTAAAAGTGTTAAAATGCATTACTCTTAAAGCATTTAATCTTCTTTAATGTGTTTTTCCTGATTTGTGGGAAAAGCATTATGAAATAGCTGGGTTTTGGGGAAAACAAACAAACAAAAAAGTCCGCAGTATTCTGTAGAAAATCTGATTTGTTTCGAGGGAAAGCTTTGGTAGAAAGCTCCAGACAGCTTCAGAATTTTTGGCCTGTTTTAGTGGGTAACAAAATTATTTGCATCAGTTATTCGGTGTACAACTTCCTGAATGTAATTCCAGTTGAGTTCTTGGTAACATCTTTTTCACACACTAGTATCTTAGCATGAAAGTTGCTTGGATTTTGCTGCACTTACTGTTTTGTTTTTCTATATTAGACTTCATTGCTGTGCTGACAACGGTGGGATGATTAATTCTAGTGATCCATTAGAGGTTACTCAGGAAAGACCATGGGAGCAACATAAAATTTTAATTTTGTCAGTTGATGTTGCTGAGGCTGATTGAGCCAAAATAAGGTGCCCTCTCTCTAGCTCCACCTTTTTAAAAGGTAATTTTTGCTTATATCGTACAATAAAAGAGATTGCTTTAAGTACTCACTTTATTCACAGTTAAAATCAGAGTCCATTTTCTGTTCATACATACAGAGCCTTCCTACTGCAGCAAATTTTTCCATATAATGCTGTACTCCAAACTCCTCCTACAATAATAGATATGCAGGTATGGGCTAGACAATTTATCAAACTTGCTGTGGAACAATTGAGCTGTGGCTGGAAGAGACCCCTGGAGATATCTGGTCTACCTTCTGTGGGAAGGAGGGCCATAAATTAGGTTGTCCAGTGTCCAGTCAAACCATGTTCTTGAATATTTCCAGCAAGGGAAGTTGCTGTCCCCCTTTGGGAAACCTGTTTTAATATTTAAGTGCATTCACAGGGAAGAAAGAAATTTGCTTATGTGCAGGTAGAATGTTCCCCATCACTTCTTGTCCTTTTGCTGTCATTCTGGAGAGAGCATTTCCATCTTGCCTGTAACTTCTTTCTAGGTACTGGAATAGCAGTTAGGTTTCCTTTCTGCCCCTTCACGTCTCTAAGCTGGCCAAACCCAGTTCGCTTAACCTTTTATCCTATGACAAGCTTTCCAATCCTGTAATCAGCTTGATGGCCATCCATGGGACCATCCATGTCCTAATTGTGTAATGTCTCTCTTGAGATATTTTATAATGAATACATTTCTGTATATTACAAATTGCATGGTATTGCCTTAGCAAAGGTTTGTCTTTAGTTGTTTTTAGAGTATTCTGATTCCTAAAAGGTTAACCAGTATATGCATTTGGTTTTGTAGAAAATTTTTCCAGCCCTTAATCCATGGAAAATATCCAGTCTTCTTGAAACCAGTGATACCACAAAACAGTTGGCTTTATTGCCTATGATCTAATCTCCTAACAATGGTTTGGTTTTACAAACTGCTGACTGCAGTAATTTGGACTTTCTACTGCACAGTTAATTGATAATTTACTTTCCCTCTGTCCTCTGCTTTGTTTAGTATGATACAACCACACTACTGTATGTAGGAAAATACTTTCATAAATACAGTTGACTACAAATTGAAAACATATCCTTGTCTCTTCTGGCTCTCCAATCAAACCAGTGTCATTATTCAATTTGTGAGGAGCAAAAGTGGAAAATAATTACTTTCCATAGATTATCTTCTGTTATGTGTGCCAGTTACTGTGTGTCTTGGAGACACTGCTTCCTGTAGTGAAGGAATGCTCTGTGCCCAGGCATCCATGTTACACAGCTACATATGTGCATCCAGGGGCTGTGAATATCTTTAGAAGTGTACATGATTGTAAGTAGGGACCTAAATTGTTCATTAAAACACTTAACTTTTTTTTTACTTCCTTTTACAGTATGTTTTTGTGGTTTTTACAGTAATAGTATAAGGTACCAAATAACTGTGATTGTTTATTATAGTATTTGATCAAAATGTTACCTAAGAATAATAAATTGAAATCCCCAAGCTAATGTGAAATACTTCTCCGTCAGCTAATTATTCTTTGTTGCAAAGTAGTGAATGACTGACAAAAATAGCATACAGCAGCTGTTTCCTAGGTTACTTGCATTTGCAGAATTGCACAGACCCTTAACAGAGCACTGTGAATGAAAATATATACTAAGTATGCTGTAGTGGTGTGGTTTAACCACCTAATTTTTTGGTTTTTAGCCCTACTATTTTACAGTATAGTTTTATATTCAGTATTAAGTTGCTTTTAAAAAAGCAGGAAAGACACAGTTGAGAATGATGCAAGTTTCCAGTCTTTATCTGCACAGATTTTTTTATGATCAGTTTTGTAACAGTATGTATTTGTGAGACAGTTTTAGGTACTGTAAGTTTTGGATTACATCTTATGCCTGCAAATTTTGTCATAAATCCCCCAAGGAACTTGAAATTCTGAATTGTTGAGAAAAAATGATGCTGCTTGGGTCAAAAAAATCTGTGACAGGACAGAAAACTTGATTCCAGGTTTTCTAACATGCAGGCAAATGCCTTAAAAACCAGATTTTTCTTTGTTTCTGTTACTGCATTTTGAAGTAATACCTGCCCAGTTTTTCTCATTAGAATGACTTTGTGCATACGATTTACTGGACTGAAGGTGTTAGGTCTTTCACAGTATGTTATGTCAGTCTCGCTTGACGAGGAACGAATTACGCACCACAGTTGTTGGAGAACATTTTAAAGCTTACATGCTTCAGCTGAGGTTCATCAGAGATGGGTGAAGCTGAATAACCACTGATTTCCAAAGGCTTGGGAGTCTTTTTCTTAAGTCTTCTTTGTTAGTACATCAACTTCAAAGTATACTTATTTATTGTCTGTCTCAGTGCTACTTTCTCAGAAGCCTTGAGTATTGAATTAGAAAATAATAGAAGCTTAACTGTGGATCAAGATACAAGTGTGCATCCTGCTGAACACTGCGGTTCTCCATAAATTTTTTTTTTCAGTAAAATTTAGACTTGGAAGTTGTTGTCTGGTGGATGGAGCACTCAAAATGCATTATCTCGGTGGCATTGACTACTACATTTCAAGTCCACTTTTTTGTCATACTAATTAATGTTTTTCTGCCTTTAAACTGTTACTAATGTTACCGCTTAGTGTGATCTCTCCAGTAAAAGTTTAAAAGCTTTGTGTTATAGGTTTGGTTTTCTTTTGACAGCTTAAAAATAATTGGTCCCATTTACACAACTTTCATTAATAAATTTCATCCTGAATTATTTGGCCATGCTTTTCCTCAGTCTGTGTTTTTACTTCCGTGATACCATAAAGCAGTGAACACTGTTATCTGCATACAATATCCAGCTGCAAAATTAGTTCTGGTGACAATGGAGAAAAGTGAGTATCGGTGGAAAATTACACTCGCCTGTGGAAGAAGCTGCCCATGAGCTCACCCTCTGGAAAATATCCCAATGGCTTCACATCTTAGCTTTTTTCAGTGCACAGTAGCACAAATGTGAGCCAAAGTTTGAAAAGCTAGTGCTGTGTGTTTGCTTTGGCATGGGGCAAGCCCTGAGGCTTTCCTTTTAGGAATGAGACTTGAAGTCTTTTGCTGAAGAAAATAATTTTGTCATGCCTTTGTGCAAAATAAACTGATTTTCATCTCTACCTATTATCACATCATATATATATAAGAGTTTAAAATGTCATGTCACTGCCCAGATTTAAAAAAAAATCATAAAAAACTAATTATCCTTCTTACTTTAAAAGAAGGAAGTGAAAGGAACAATATGGGAAAGGTGTAGCTTGGCATGTAATTACAAAAAGTGTGTTCTTTTATATTCTAGCATATTACATTCAGTTTAATTTTTTTGACAACTATCAGTTTGATTTTTTTCTTCCTGTATTCCCACTACCTGCCAAATGCCCATTTCCTTACTCTTTTCTTTGGAATTTACTGGGCTTGTGCTAACACCCTTCCATCCTTTTTGTTGCTTGTATATCTCATTGGTCCTCATCTGTATGTTGTCCTGGAAAATAGATCCTTTGTCCTGAAAAAATGCTTACAAACAATGCTACAGAGTGGAAAACCGTTTTTATGCCTTTGATATCAATGAGAATAGCTGCAGATTTGCTCCAAATAGCTGGAAAGTGGCCTTGATTCTAGCTGCTGAAAGGCATGTTGCATTGTAGAGGCTATGAGCAAATAGATTTTTTGCAGCCATAATTCTAAACTATGTTTTGATGTACCATTTGACATGAGGGGACAGTGAAGAGCTGCTGCATGGAGCTTCAGTCTAGGTAGGATCTCTAGGCCGTTGAGAAACCTTGGGGACTTAGGACGTTTTAACTCCAGTGTTACTGGAAGTTGGTTTGTATGTTGTTCAGTTGTTAATCCAGCTCTAGTCCACTCGTTTACAAAGTCTAAATGTCCTTTTTCGTTTCGGTAGGATTATTAAATTGCCTTTGGTCACTGATGCACTCTCCTATTTATCATGTTATTGGGTCTAAAGGGTATATGGTTCTTTCATAGTCTAAATTCACAGATTGTTGGGGACTTGAGAGACAATTTAGTTATGACCTTATGGTTTCCATGAAAAGCATTTAACAGTTCACAACAGACTGAATTTGTTGTGGCTTGTTGCTGCCTCTTTGTCTGTTTCTTCAGTTTTCAATGACAGGTCATATGATTTCTTTATTCATTCTTCCCTAAGCAGTGTAAAGCTTTTCCAGAATGCATGAATAAGTAGTCCTAAAGAAAAAAACCTAAAGAAATTAGGTATTGCAGCCTGGCTAATGCTGGACATAACACTGTGTGATTCAATGAGCAACTTACTGGTCAAGGTGGCAGGGGAAACAGATGGGTAGCAAGGCCAGCATGAGTGAGAAAAAGTCTTGCAAGGGGTTTCCATAAATCGTAAATCTCAGGGTGGAAAAGTTAATGGAGATCATGCAGGCTGGTGGCAGATCCAGGACGCACTGCAGTGGGTTCTGGTGATAGGGGCCAGCAGCATTTGTGTGCCCCCACTGTCAGCTCCTCTGGTTGGGGCAGCTCTCACTCTTTTTTTTAATGTGCTTGTTATTGTCCTGCAAATTGCTCGTAGTAGGCATCAGCCTAAGTGCAAAAAGCTTTTCTATCTTTTTAAGAGGTGTCACAGAACTCAATTAGTAATTATGGTACTTTTCAAAATGCAAATCCCAAGCTCTCCTTTGTTTAATGGGCCCAGACCACAGTGGGGGTAAAACACTTTTGGCTGCCATATTCATTAAAATTATGCAACTATTTCTGTTTGAAACACTAGATCAATTGGTTGATGGATTTGCTTGTTTCAGGAATTTATCTCTTGGATTTAATCTACATTGATTCTGCATATCCAGCTTCAGACAGCATAATGGAGAATGAACAAAGATCCAATCAAATGAACAATATTCTCCGAATAATAGCTGATCTGCAAGTATCCTGCAACTATGGTTAGTAAATTTTATGCCTATCAAGCCTTAACTAAAATTTTTGTAGTACAAAATCTGGAAGTGGAAAAAGTGGAAGCAGATTTTGGCCCTGGGGGAACACAAGAGGCTAACGTTGGTAGAGTTGAACACTAGCAAGTGCTGTAGCTTCCACTTCTATGTAGCTTCAGTCCTGTCAGTAATTTGGGCAGTTAATTATCTATTCTAAATTGTAAGAGCTAAAGCGGGGGTTGTGGAGAGTTTACTGCTGCATGTGGCCTACAAATGACATATTTCATGTGCAGCTGCATTTGGCTTACATTCTTTTTCCCACAGAGGCAATCTGAGACTTATCTTAATATCTTCCCTTTACTTTGCAGTGATATGATGTCTGGAGTTTGGAATGGATACATTTTCTTATCATTTTGTTGTTAGCATCCTGGTGATATGTTTACAAAGTGAAATACAAATATTTCAGTCTATACAGCAGTTGTTCAACTGTGTTAAGCTTTTCCACATATATATCGCTCCTGGATGAAGTCAAAACAAGGACAACAAGGGCTTGTTTCTTTTTGTTAACAGGATTTTACTCTAAAACTTATTTCTGCAACTCAGCCTGCTAGTGAAGCTGTGTATCAAGAAATGTGCTGGTTTTTGTATTGTAATGAATACTCAATGTACTCTTGGTGACGTAGCATGACTTTTCATTGCTTAAGGATGTAACAAGCTGATTAGCTTAAAGTGCAGCTAAACAATCAAATAAATTCAGAAAATTTAACAGCTGCGGTTTTTGAAAGCTTAAAAAAAAGTTTGTGATTGTGAGAAAATGAGGTGAAAACTTAACTGTGTATGCTTAAGTAGCCAGCCCTTGTCCTTTGTTGTCAGCTTCGGTGTTTAAAGGTATTTAAAGGAAGGAACTAAGCATAATAACATATGATTCTGAATCACCTGATTATTCAGGTGTCATTTTCTTATTTTCATTTTCATTTTGTTTCTGAATACTTTGAATGACAAAGAAACCTCATTATTTCATTGACCCTTTCCTTTTCACAGTTTTGGTAGCTTCCTGCAGTGCTATGTGTTAATTTTGTTAATCAGTGCTTATGTTAATCAGGACGAAAATTAAAATATGGCCTTGAGACAACATTCTGGAATAATGGGTGCCTTTAAAACAGTTATGTTTACAAGAGCATAAACTTTAAGTTGGGTTCTACAAGGCATGTTCCTGCCCATGCACCATGTGTCAAGAGGTTTTTCTGTCATTCTGAACTTAGTGTCTTTCATTCTTGGTATTCAGCATTGTAATTATTAATTAGTTATTTAATAACTTTTAAGTCTCCTCAGTTCTTGGACATATGAGGACCACTAATATCTATGGCTGCAGGCTTTGATTTTATTGAGCAAAATGAACACAAATTTCAAGTATGTTTTACAGCAGATATTTTTTTTCCCCAGTCAGATAGAATCTAATAAAATCCACGAGTTTTCATGATTATGAAATGCATCTGTATTTTCATTCTTTTAAAAACTGAGAACATCGCTTTTGCTCAATCAAGTCGTTAACATCTCTTAAGAGTCAAAGTAGTATTTCTGCCCGATTTATTCTTTAGGGAGATTCAAATTCTATTTCCGTTAAGGTATCATAAGAACCAGAAAAACACCCCTGAAATAAGAAGTAATTTTGGTTGACATAAATGTTCATCTTTTTTCTTTGTTCGAACACTCCACAGATCATCTCACAACACTTCCCCATGTACAAAAATATTTGAAGTCTGTCCATTACATTGAAGAACTTCAGAAATTTGTAGAAGATGACAATTATAAGTAAGTACTGTTCTTCAGGCATTGGGAAATTTAACGGAAAGATTACTTAGTCATTAGTTTGATGAAGAGCTGAACAAAATGGCTGATGATATTTTAGGGTGTTTCTGCTGAGTAAAATCCAGAATGACAGTCTTTCTTTGTGACTATAAGCAGATTTGCAAAGTGAAATTTAACATTGAAAAGTAACAGTTAAAAGTAATAGTTCAGAGTCGATGAAAATCTGGTCTTTGCTCAATTACATGATGATTTTGTTCTGGGAATTTTGTTCAATAACCCTAAATTCATCTCCAAAATGTCCAGCATTGATTCTATGGTGTTACAAATAATGCATTAAGAACATCTACCAATTTCAAGTTACTATTTTTAGTAAGTTAGTACTTATGATTTGGGAGTTTAAATTTTGGAGGTTTAAGCATGTTAATGTAATGTTTACAAAAGACCTGGAGAAGAGTTATCCCACACAGAGGTTTGAAGTAGACACCAGAGAGCGCGTTGGTCAATATGTTAATGTGCTCCAGTTAAAGGAAGTGATAATCGCTGGCCAATAATTCTGAAACAACTAGCTAAAGTTACATTAATATTTAAATTTTAAAATTATTTACTTGCAGTTTTTACAAATATTATGTTACACTATCATATGCTTATGGAATACACTTGTTCAATTCATTTTTCCTGAAACAGTACAGTTCATGAAAGCTGTTGTATACATGGTATTAGCACTGTTGCATCATTAGGAAACTCCATCTAAAAATCAAATGGAACAATATGACCAGTTTCTTTAAACCAGTCTAGGGGGAACTTTGCTGATAATGCTTGAAGATACTTAATTTATCTTAAACTTTTTCTTTGGATTTAGTTACTTGTGAGACTAAATCAAGTTTAGCGGTTTTCTTTCTAGGCTTCACTGTGGCAAGGAAAAGCTGGACTGAAGTCACAAAAGGTATTAAAAAGAGGGAAAGATTTCATTCTTACCACAAGAAAGTTGCTACAGCTTATATACATTGAAGAACTTTGATCTTTTTCTACCATGTTTGTTTCATCAGAAGAAGTTTCAAATTTTTTTAAAATTAATTAATTTAAATTCATCAAAACTCATACATCTACCCCTAAAGAAAACTCTCATTCCTCTTCCATTTTCACATTTGGTAATAAGTTTTCAGATTTTGTTTTGAATATTTGATTTCACATTTTCCTCTGAGTTTCCCTTAATGGATCTTTAGTTTCATAGCATTTTCTGCTCCCATGCCAGAAGAAATTGTAAGCCTTAAAAATGCAGAGAGTACTAATTTTTTACAGTGGGAAAGAATCTCTTCCCTCTTTTTCTTTGCAGTGACTGCTCCTT
Organism: Malurus cyaneus samueli; assembly: GCA_009741485.1. Taxonomy (NCBI): domain Eukaryota; kingdom Metazoa; phylum Chordata; class Aves; order Passeriformes; family Maluridae; genus Malurus; species Malurus cyaneus. The sequence goes on from CM019229.1 coordinate 12,261,474, forward strand.
TTGAGCCAGGGACAGCATTAGTGCTCTCTGCAGAGATGTACACGTGACCTTTGGCACGAAGAACAGAGCTATCTCAGTACCAGGGTGTCAGGGAAAGACATTTAGATAATTGCCCTAAAATGTATTGGCAGAGTCCCAACATGTTTTGCCAAATGAGAACCTCAGTTACACTGGAAAGGAAAATATGGCAGCCACTTTATATAAACAAAGTGTTTCCCTACAATTTTTTTTTTGTGCTAGCCCAGTTGCTTCCTTTAAGTTCATGCTTGTCAGTGAGTAGGAATGCTCCAGAAAACTCCTGACAATGATGTCATATCCTAAAAATAACAGATCTTTCTTGCTCAGCGCATATACTGTTTTCTGCAGAATCTGCTCGGTTTTAGTAGTATGTAACATCGTGGCACAGTGCCATATCCTTTCTTAACCAGACATATGTTGCAGTCATTTTTATAACACTTTTTTGCCGACCTTTTGGTACCGTTAGGTCAGGCCTTCTGTTCTCCACAGTTTTTCTTTAATTACAGTCTGAAGACTGTAATTTGTATTACAATAAAATCTGTCTGGACAGGACAATCAGGCTGCTCTCTGTGCCTATAATTTGGTTCTTCAGAGCATATTAGCAATATAGTAATACGATGACTTACAAAAAAATCAGTTCAAATTAAGATTCAGATAAGCAGGATGCTATGGGAAAGCATTCAAGAGAAATTAATAGGCAATTAAATGGTTATACTGACTCATAGCCATGCTGGTTATAGAAGTGCTATCTGTATCATGTTAGTTCCAGTCCTGTGTGAACAGGAATTAAATGGCCTGTGCTTAGTACTTATATTAAGTATTAGTACTTATAACAGTGAACCTTGGCCAGAGTTCATCTTCAATAAGCCTCCCAGGCATATTTTCCTTTTCCACCAAGAATTGTGGTGAAAGGTGGAGCAGAAGAAAACCTTCACTGTTAGTCTGAGATTCATAGTGATCCAGCAGCTGTATAGTTCAGAAGCAATAGCTGTGGCTTGACTGCTTCTTCCACAGGACACAAAATAGAATCATGGAAACATGGAATCACTCAGGTTGAAAAAGACCTCTAAGAAGCCCATCAGGTTAAAAGTTTGACTGATCACCACCTTGTCAAGTAGACTAAGTAAACTGAGAGGCACATCCAGTTGTTTCTTGAACACTTCTAGGGACAATGTTTCCACTACCTCCCTGGTCAGCCCCTCCCAATGCCTGGTAACCCCTTTTGTGAAGAATTCCTTTCTGATGGCCAACCTGAACTTCCCCTGGCACGGCTTGAGGCCATTTCCTCTTGACCTGTTGCTGGTTGCCTGAGAGAAGAGGCTGACCCCCAGCTGGCTGTGCCCTTCAGTCAGGGAGTTGTAAAGAAGGTTCTCCCTGCGCTTCCATTTCTCCATACCAAGTCCCGCTAGCTCTGTCAGCTGATCCTTGTATGACTTTTCCTTTAGACCCTTTCCCAGCCTCATTGGACATGCTGCAATGTCTCGATGTCTTTCTTGCAGTGAGGTTCCCAGAACTGAACCCAGGATTCAAGGTCTGGCCTCACCAGAACAGAAGGGCAATCACTTCCCTAGTCCTGCTGGCCTCAGTATTTTTGATAAAGGCCAGGATGCCATTGGCCTTCTTGCCCACCTGGGCATACGCCAGTTTATGTTCAGCCGCTGTCAACCAGCATGCCTAGGTCCTTTTCTCCTGGATCATTCTCCAGTCACTCTTCCCCATCCTGTAGCAATGCATAGGGTTGCTGTGACTGAATTGCAGGGCCCAGCACTTCGCCCTTGTTTAACCTCACATGGTTGATCTCAATCCTGTCTTGTCCAGATCCTTCTGCAGAGCATTCCTACCCTCAAGCAGATCAACACTCCCACTCAAATTAGTATAATCCACGAATTTACCGATAGTGCACTCAATCTTCTTTTACAGATCATCAGCAAAGATATTAAACAGGACTGGGCCCAACACTGAGCTGTAGGGAACCTCACTAGTGACTGGCCACGGCTGGATGTGGCACCATGCCCTGCTTCTCTCTGGGCCCAGCCATCCAAGCAAGTGCTTCCCATTGAAGAGTGCACCTGTCCAAGTCATGGGCTGGTGCAGCCTCTCCAGGAGAATATTGTGGGATACTTGGGGACAGCGGAGCTTCCAGCAACCTACCGTTGCTTGGCCTACTGTCATGGGACCTACTGTTTAAGTGCTAGACAGGCAGTCCAAAATGTTGCAGATATGCCAGGCCCATCTCATTTGATATGCAAATAATGGTCAGAAATGCCCTGAGAGACAGCTTTCAGGACTGCCCTGCTTTGTTGTCAGTAGCAGCATCATCATTTCTGCGAAGCTGATTAAGTTTTGTTCAGTCTCCTCATGGAGAAGACCTCTGTGTAAGACTATTTTTTGTCTTCATTCACTTTATATTAGAATAATTGAGTAACAGGGCCTTTGCTGTCCTAGCAGTTGTTTCATCCTATGCTGGAGAGCATACTCCCATGAAAGAGAACTGTGTTCAAGACTGATTCCCTGTGTTATTTTCTGCATTATATTAGGTTCTTCCTTTCCAGCTTACTAGAAAGGTTATTCTAGAATGGAGCTATATGACCCAGTAGTAGAATGTTACTTAAGAATAGGTTGAAATAGAGGTCTGTCCAGCTTACTTTCCAGAGCATACTGGCCTTAACATCTTCCAGAAAATATTTTGAGTATCAAGCCTAGAAAAAACAGAAATTGTTCACTCATCTTTCTACTAGCCAAGGACAAAGCCATCACATACTTTTCCTATGCCTGTTCTGTGGAAGCTTTGTCTTTATTCCCCATGGTACATTGGTGTTTGTTAATTCAGCAAATCTCTATGCTGGGGTTTCTTTTCCTAGAGATTTTACTTTTTTGTTTCACCTTAGATATGCTAACTATACTAACCCCTCAGTTTTGAAATTTCAGTTTCTTGTGGGCAGTTTCTGAGGCTGATATCAAGTATTTATCCCAACATGTCTCATAGCTGAACTCGTGCAGTATAATTTCGGAATGTTGAAATTTCCTATGTCAGCATTTAGACCATGCACTTAAACTAGGCTTCCTTACTGTGGTAAAGCAAAGATCTGTTTTTTGAAAATAATTCCTGAAAAAAAAAGGAACTGTTAGAGTACTGTGATACTGGATGAATATAGTGACTTCCGAGATGAATTTCTGATGGTACACAGGTGCAAACACAAAAAAAGAATGTCTTTATGAGTTACAAGTGATTCATTAGACATGCTGCTAGCTGGGTAGTTTTTTTTTTATTTAAAGTAATGCTAGTGAATGACATTGGCCAGTCAGCTGTGAGAATGTCATTAGGTGTGTGGGGATATGGATAATGAATGTGGGTGGTCAGGTATTAAAGTCTGCACTGATCTGTTGAAAGGATCCCACTAAGCCTCTCAGGGGCCACAGAGTCTGGTCCAGGAGTCCTGTTTGGGAGACTCGGAGTATTTGTGTGTATGCGTGGAACTTGTGCTGCTCCATGGAAATGGAGTGTCAGAGGAATTGCAAAATTGAATTTGGGTGGTGAACCCAAACAAGCCAGGACTTGTTGAAACTGTACTGACCATTAATATCTCTTCTTTGAAATAAAAGATGGTTTTGACTGTTTCTAGCCTTCTGGAGGAGAGGGGGAATAGAAGAAAAGGTGTCTCAGGAATGACAGCTCCTTGTCAGAATATATTCCCTTTTCTCAACAGTTTATTTTAAATATAAACATATCAACATGATTTTTCTATATTTACCAAAATATATTTAGGCTCCTATTTATTTGTTTTTCTTTAATTTATCCTGTATTTTCCTAGGTTGAAAATAGCTACATTGCATTCTAGTTTTTGTGAAAACATTGCAGAATTGTGTCATCATGGAGGTTGACTACCAAACTGTCAGAGACTTAGAAAGGACTGAGATTCAGAGCGCAGTTTAACATAACCAAACAGATAACCAGCATTATCTAACCTCACGTATTCTGGGGAGATGACCAGTGGGTAGTGATGTAATCTCATTTTATAGCACTGAAAACTCATTTGTTGCTCTGCTAGTGAATTTCTAAGTACACACAACACAGGTGCTTTCTAGATGGGGTAATGATAGCCTGCCTCTTCCTGAAACCTTCTTAAAAGCATGAAGGTATTTGGTCTTTCTTCCTGCTTCCCTTTTCTTCTTTACAAGAATAATTTTAGATATATAGAGAGAAACAGTGGAGTGCAAATAGCTGAATGGAAATTTATCTTACTTGCTTTTGTCACTGAAGAAGGTGTAAGAATGCACTGCCTTAAATCTGTTAGCAGATCCTAGTACTTCCCGTGATGAATGTATTCATAGGCAGTATTTCACCTGTGCTGTTTTTCAAACATGTAAGAGTTTTACCGGGTCCACGAGTTTGGTACACAGAAAGCGAATGAAGTTGGCAAAGATTGTGACATTAGACGAGTGATTTCTGGCCTTATCAGGTGTGTGAGGTAGTCCTGTCATTCTTGCTATGAAAAATACATGATTCTGTAAATAATTACCTGAAATTGTAGATTGGACCTGCTTAATGAGTTCAGCATACTTAAGAATCAATATGATCCTTACTCTTTACATGCAGATTTAAATTCATTTTATTCTAACCCCAAAAAAAAATTCAGGAGGAATGCATTACAAATCACGTCACTGAAAAAGAAGCAGCCCTTTGCTTGCATGAACCGAATGGCAATTATATCTTTTAGCAGTGGGCGTATTAGATGAATGTTTCTTCAGTGACCAAATAAACTGTGGCTATTGCCACGGGGGACTAACACAACTGAGCAACTTATTTGATACAGGGTAATGAAAAATCTCATTCAGAGGTGAGTTCCTTAAAGCTGGCAAAAACTAAAGATGCCATTTTCACATGTGGGAAAGGACCAGTAACATCTCCCTTGTACAGACAGACACAGAAGAAATTAGAAATTATGGGACAGTGATGGGTTATCTATAGGAAGGTTGTCTGCTTCCATTTGGAGGAAAACTGTGAAACAAACTGAAATGCCTGCTTTGCGTGAGGACTTTGGTTTGTCAAATACAGACTAACTTGATAAAAAGAGCTCAGTACCCAAATTTCTCAGTATCTGTTGCACAGTTTCTGCAGAAGATTATTAAAACAAAAAACAATTACAAAGCTTTCTTTGCAAAAATCAAACTTACATCATGGGAACAATAAACCTTGAATATAGCGAGGAGCAGATCAGCCTTAAAAATCAACAAAGAGTAGCTACTGTGCAAGGGTGCAACTGGAACATTTCTACAGACACGGAAGATAAATTCACACAGTAGGGCCCTATTTGCAGGGAAGGACTTCATTGTTTTTTCCATACTGAAAGAAATTTCCATGTGATCAACACCTGAATTGTGCACTGACTTGTATTATTGTTACTCTGTCATTGTTCTAGGAGAGTTCTAGGAGAGTTATGCTACTGCTTCCTGGTCACAGAAATCAAGTTGACAGGAAGAAAAATAGCCTGGAAAGGAATGAGTCATTACCTGCTCTAAATACATTACTTTGGATAGTTAAAAGAATCTTGTACTGTCAGAAGAACAAAAATTGGAAAGCATGAAATGGACTGTAGCTTTTTTAACTGACTTCACAGTAAAACATAGTTGCAAATGTTGGAATATTGTAGAGAGGGAACAGGAAGGTATTCCCCATAAACAGTAATAAGGAAAGTGATGGCTGATTCATACATGGTGTTTTGAAATGCTGTCATAGGTTTCTCCCTGCTTCCCTGTGCATGTTTTTATTTGAAGTCAGAAAGCATTTCCTTGGGGTGTGCAGCAGGGTGCTGCAGCTTGAAGCCTTCACAGCTTTTGTGTGTATTCACTGCTGTGCAATGACAGCAGTTATTTCCTTTGGATTTATGCCTATTCCATTAAAATTTACTTAACCCTGTAGTCCTTCATACCTTTTTGTCAGCCTGGTACAGGGCAAAGGACCAATGAATGTCAAGTTAAGACTGCCTAAACTTGAGAAATGGCAAAGTGATATACATTGGGAGATGGAGATTTGTTGGAGTGCGGAGAACACAAGAGTGAGTACATCATAAAACACATGGAGTGAGGCAGCATGGCATAAAATACTTTCTTCTAAATACTTTCTTTTCCTAATAAATGTTGGAGTGAGGCAGCATGGCATATAATACTTTCTTCTAATTACCTTCTTTTGTTATTAAGTGTTGGTCACTTTGCCCTCTTATGCTTCTTTTCTGTAAGTTACAGTAACTAAATAGCTATTTCTGTGTGCACATTGTGACATGGTAACAGTAAATTCACTTTCATGCTCAGAGGGAATAAAATGTTAGGTTTGTATCTAAATTACTAACTTTTGGGGTTTTTTTTCCAAGGTGAATGATATAAGGACTTAAGTTTTTAAACTGAGAGGGAGGATTGAATAACAATATCTCTTTCTGCTTCCATAGACTTTACACACAGTGAATTTTTTTGTTCTAACAGGTAGTGATTTACTTCAAAAAAATTATTGTTTTGTTATAACACAAAATAAAAAACCTACACTTCCAAGAAGTAAAATTCCTAGATAGCACTGCCAAAATAATTACTTTCTTCAATTTCTTTCAACTTTTAATGAGATTTTTTTTTTGTTAATTTCTCGAAAAACTTGTTTTTCCAGATTATCTTTAAGAATTGAGCCAGGTAACAGCTCTCCTCGACTGGTTTCCTCCAAAGAAGATCTTGCAGGTATAAAACATCATTTGAAAATTTGAGTAAGGAAATAATTTTAATTACAGGAATCCTCCACTGAAATATTTGGGAAAACCCAGAGGTACATTAGTACCATGAGTCAACAGGAAAATTTGCTGACTTATATAAAAACAGTACTAGATGTCACAGGATGTTTACTAGCATTGTCAGATTGTGGGATTTTTTACAAATGCTTGCATTTTCATTGTTACTAAATAAGTGACCAAAAAAGAGCCCTCTTTCAGTACAAAAACAACAATGCAGTGAATAACACAAGAAATTCTCCTTTCAGGTTTCTGTGTGATCACATAAATTTGAGACAATTTTGTTGTGGAATCCAGGAGGACAAAAGATTTGTAATAGCTTCTAGCAACATCTGAAAAACCAGAATACCATCCATAAGCTGATCAAGACTAATCTGCTGTTTATTGTTATGACCAGGCTAAACAAACATCAGGCTATGTGAAATGTGCTTCCTGCTGTAGGAGCCGTTATCTCAAGAGCTGTTCCGTTTTAATGTCTTGAACCTGAATAGCCAATTTTCTGTCTCATTATGTAAAACCATCTGTGAATGTAAAAAGCCCAAGTTGTCCAGACCACATGTGTCCACCACATCTGACATGCAGTTTCATGTGGCATTCAAAATGCCTTTTATTCTCACCAATGAAAGGCAAAGTAAATAAGAGAAAGAAAAAGGAAGATGCTAAATATAAAATGAAGAAAAATCCTTCCTGTTTTTCCTTTCCCTCCCAGCTCTTTGTGTTGGCTGCTGTCAAATGACCTGTTGTTTATAGGGAACCTCTTGTTTGTCCTAGTATTGTGATTGCTATTCCCAGAGGCAGATTTGACCTGATCTTCAGTTTCTTTGGGAAGTTGCTTTCCTTCTTCCTGCTTGATGCTCAGTATTATTAATTGCTGTGTAAAACACAAGGAAACAGTTCATGGGGTATTTTTTTTTATTAGATCAGTTCAAAAGTAATTTTTAATGAACACTGTCTTCATACAGAAATACATTTGGAAGTTAACTTACCCACAGGAGCCATCACAGTGTTCTACTCTGTATTTATGTCTGGAAAGGTACTGATGAGGTACCAGGCTTCTGCGACGCAGTGGCCGCTGCATCAAGGCTATCTCTCCAAACCCAATCCCCTGCCAAAAAGACCAGTAGGCCAGGGATGGGCAAGAGGGTGGTACACAGCCAGGAGAAGTAATTTAAGCTGCCCAAAGAGATATTCTGTACCATATGACATGTTCTTCAATGAAAGCTAAGAGAAAGGGGGGAAGGAGGCATTTAGTATTAAGGTGTTTGTCTTCCTAAGAATTTCTGTGGTGCTTGGGTTAGGCCATGGCTGCTCATTGCCTACTGATGGAAAATAGAGGTTAAATTCTTCTTTTGATTTCTTTTGCTTCTGCACACAGTCATTACTTTTTAAAATTAAATTGCCTTTATCTCAACCCACAAAGGTTTTGTATCGCCCTGTCCTGTGAAGAGTGGGAAGTAACAGAGCAGCTCAGTGAGCACCTGACAGCTAACCCTAACCCTAACCCTAATCCACGACATCATGTCACATTTTCTTTTGCTTTGCTGAGGATTTGCTTTTTCATACTTGAGACTTGAAACTAAGTCATTTCCTTTTATGTGGTTGCATCCTTCTTACATATGTAAAGCAGACATATGTAAAGCTCTTGTAAGGTGGCTTTATTCAGAGTGGGAGTTAATGTGGTGACTGGAAACCGAGTGCTGAGTCATTCCTATTGCTCCATTCTTCTTTTAATATTTCCTTCGAAAGCTTGACCCACTTGTGGACTGCTGTATTTCTTGCTCAGCTAGAGAGTTCTCACTTATTGCCAGTTAGACAATGAATGCCATCAGCATTCTGTAATACGCACAGGAATTTTTCAGTGACCTGAACCTGTGTGGCTGCAAAAATGCTACTAAATGGAATCCAGTGCATTTTGCTGAAAATAAATTTGACTGAAAAAATTATTCCTGCAGAAAGTTCATTAAGTAAGTTAGCATGAATTAAAAATGAAATTTAACTAAGCATGCAGGCAATAATTTATTGTTTATTTCACCACATTAATAAATAGGAATACAGCCATATGTTAGTCTTGAATAATTCTGATCTAAAATACTCAAATATCAGTAATGAGATATTGAACATGGAGAATTAAAAATACAACATTTGCAGGTATTGGAGTCAATTTTATTTGGATTCAAATTATACCTTGAGATTAATTCCACTTCAGACATTGTGTGCCAGAACTGAGTCCTTTGTAGTCAGTAAGCTACAGTGATAATAGATGATCTCAAAATACTTTGGGCAGTAGTTTAATGTTCCAGTCAATAGTTTAATGCATGGGATTCTGGTAATAGTGATTTTAAGTTAAAATAAAGGTTCTTAGCCCATAAGGACAGTCATCAGTTTCATTGTCTCAATATTCCTATTACTAATAGTAATAAGTCTAGTTGAGTTCTGCCTGTGACATGCTGCCTCTTTATGGGTCAGCATGTGTTTCCAGAGACAGAAAAAAAGCTCAGTGTCATTGGTATTAATTCCAAAGTCTATAATGAGATTTAATCATGGGAATAGTGTCATCTTTGTATTCTAAAAGATAATTGCATGTGTTGATGATGGAAATGGATATTATTTGCCAGCACTGTGAATTTATCTTCTACCCACTTTTCTCTCTTTCAGAAGAATATTAAGAGTTTACTCTAGCCAGGGACACTGTTGATTTCTTTTTTTTTTGCGTTTAAGTGTCTTAACGAGTGTGAGGCTCAATAAAAACAGTTAAATCCTATAGCATTTCTATTTTCAAAGTGCTGGCGAAAAGCATGTGTCTATTTTCCACTTCTTTTGCCAACTAGTGTTCCAGTGAATTTGAACAGGATGCAGGTATCTGATTAAAGCGACTGTCTCACAACAAGCTATGTTTTGTATATTAGTGGCTAAGAGGGTCTCATTTAATTACCAAATGCATATATAATTGTGAATAGTGTTTTCATAGGAAGATTTCATGTCTTCCATAACACTGCAGAGATTCTTGTCTCTCACAAGCAGCATTTAAAAAGGAGCTTTAAGCCGTTCAGTTGAATGCTTTCAGGAACTGTGTGATTCACACAACTTCCTTGGCAGCAACTTAAGTCTGTTCATTCTGCCTTGCTGCGGTTTGTGAGAGAGAGAGAATGTCGCTGGAGAGCTTATAGTATGCTAACTGTTCACAGTTTCCAGTTGAATTAGCTGTAAAAGACATCTGTGTTCCTGCAGTGTTGGCTGAAAGGTGCTTGTCATTTGTGGTATGGCTGTTAGGTTGTTTAGGAAGGTGTAACTCAGTACATTTTCCCAGAACAAAGGAAGAGATTTAATGCAATATATGGTAAATGTAAGCTTTCTGAACAACTGAAGTTCCTCAGAATTTGTACATCAAGTGTAGCTCAGTAGAGAAATGTTCTGTTATGCATGTTCTTTATCATCATGTTATTTGGAAAAGGTCAGGGCACGGTGCTAATCAGAATGCAAAAAGTGGCTACTTATTCTCTGAAATACAGCATATTTATTCTGTTTTGAAAAACAATAAAAAAAGTTAAAATCATGTTAAAATAATCACCATATCTAGAAAACTGTGTCTAATACTAAGTGACTCAAAGGCTGGTCTTAATGATTCTGTGATTTTTAACTAACCCCTTCATTAAAGTTAACATATAGCATTAAATTTTAGCAACAGCCTGGCCTCTGATGTGGGTAGCCCTTATTTTGAGGGGTTTTTTTTCTCTTGTTTCCCCACAGGTAGGTCTTGGTATAATTCTTGAGAAGAGAATAATTAGGCCAGAGGTTATCATGTCAACATCATATCAGGAATGTGGAGTAATTAATCTGAAACAGCTATATTCTTCTCTTTGTTATTGGGGTAAAATTCAGCCTATTGTGCCAAGTCCATTCAGCTTTGAGAGCTAGTTCATAAAGAACTTAGAATATATATTCAAATTAATTAGAATAGGTCAAATATTAGATGTAGAGTACGGGATATATGTCAGTTGAAAATGCAGAAACAGAAGGAAGAAAGAAGACTGGGAATGTTTGCATATTTGGAACCCTCTGAAGTAGCTGTACAACACTACTGATATCTCTACAGCAGTTCCAGCATTTTAGAATAAAAAACCCCCACACTATCATTTTCCATATAAACACTGAGTTTGACATTTACTTTTGCCATTTGTTTTACTGGTTGCTTTGGCAACTAATAAATAGTTTGTGCTAAGTGCTTTAGCAGCCAGTCATTCTGTGGAAATGAGGATTTTCTAATTCTTGTGCAAGTTCTTGGTCATTGCTTCATGTGCACAATGTCTGCTTTTCTGACACAGGACTTGAGGCAGAAATAGAAGAACTATGTTTTCTTCACATAAATTTACAGAATGTCCAGAAAACTTTACTCTTTAGTTTCCAGTCTCTTCCTCTGTGATACTTTCCTGAGAAACTTTTACAACTCACTGGAGTATTTTTGTAACAAATCAACAGCAGACAAATCTGTGGATTCACACGTTATCAACCGCTAAATCCAACTGGAATTAGTGTCCTGTGGGTTTTTTCTTAACATACCAAAGCTTCACAAAAATTGTATTTTATCAAAACAGATGCAGAGCTTCCAGGGAGAGAATGATTGTGCTCCGTTTTTATCCTTATTACTTTTTTGTGACTTCCTTACCAAACAAGTCTAATGTCCTAGTCCATTGATGCTTATTTTAACTACCAAACTATTACACCCAAAGAATGTTACAAACATAAACCAGCCAGAGGACAAAGGGCTTTCTGCCTTTTTTTTTTTTGAGGTTTAGATGGTTTTGAGTTTTGTTTTTGACTCTTTTTTTCACAGCAGTCATCTGAAATAGTTTCTGTAACAAGTCGGGTGTTTTTTTGATGGATTGGTTAATGTATTTGGTTGAACCCAAACCTCTGAGTTTCCCTGCAGCTTTAATGTCAAAATGGATATGTCTTCATTGCCAATCATCTGGATATCACCCAAACCCATATACTGCCTTGCAGATCCAACTGCAAAAATTTCAGCATTTTTGCTGAAGTATAAGTCTGGGTTTTGCGCATTCCACTGGTGCAGAATAAGTAACACAAATGCTGACAATTAGTGATTCCATAAAATTGACACTGGAAATTGAAAATGTCACTTCTATGCAGAAAGCATTTAAAGGAAAGACACTCAAGTATGCTTACTGTGCAGTCAGAAGTGTGTCTGTCTGTGTGTGTGTGTGTGTGAGCTTTTAGGGAGCTTGGAGGAGCATGGGGATGTGCAGTCAAGGATTTAGATTCTTGGTTTTAGTTTGCTCTTGCCTGAGAAGCAGCCATAACATACATGTCCCTTACATGTTGTATGCATTGGTAGTTTTATTTGAACTTTAAAGCAATACTGTAAAAATTACATAATCACAATCACAGAATAAACTAGGTTGGAAAAGACCTTTGAGATCATCGAGTCCAACTTGTGACCTAACATTACCTTATCAGTTAAGCTATGGCACTTAGTGCCTTATCAAGTCTTTTTTTGAAACACCTCCAGGGACATTATCTCAACCACTTCCCTGGACAGCCCATTGCAATGCCAAACCACTTTTTTCTGTGAATTTTTTTTTCTTATATCCAGCCAAGACTTCCCATGATGCAGCCTGAGGCTGTGTCCTCTCGTCCTGTCACTGGTTGCCTGGGTACAATCACCTTTCAGGGAGTTGTAGAGAATAATATGTTCCTCCCTGAACCTCCTTTTCTCCAGGCTAAACAGCCCCAGCTCCCTTAGCTGTTCTTCATAGGGCTTATGTTCCAGACCTTAATTAATTAAAATGAATCAATTAATTAAAATAGTTTTTCTAAAATAACCATCATTTTAGGTTTAATTTTTTTGTCAGTCTTGATTCTGTGCACAAAATTCTTCTAAAGTTTTTATTGTGTGTTTTGTGAGTAGGTCTTTCTCTTTGAAAGTTTTAATTATCACACACGGGTAACAATGGGAACAGAGCAGTAAAAATTTACAGTGGCGATTAACTGGAGAGTCTGTGGCTTGGAATTGTCTTTATTAAGTTTTAGAAACAGCTGGTAAATATCAGTTTTACTTTGTAATGGCTCACCAGAAAATAGTGAATAGTTAAGACTGTTCTACCTTCCTGAAAAATCACTCAGTTCTTCATCCTATAATATGCAACTCATTTTCAGTTTTGTTTGAATGTCTGGTACTGGTTTATTGATAGCTTTTTAGTGGAGAAAAATTGTTAAATGTAACTCCCTCACCCTGTTGCTTTTTTTAAAAGCTCTGGAGACTGTAAATGTTCACATGTTTTACTGAAGTATTGCAAAAGTAACATTCATTTATAACATTTGAAGGATTATTCATGGAAAAATTATGCAAAGGAAAAAACAGTGAGATCCTTTGGGATATGTGTAAAGTTTTCCAAATGTTCTTGCCACAGATCTCTGAACAGCACTCGGCTCTCGCTGATGAAATTGTCTCACGTTCCCCAATGCAAACAATTTTTTAATAACATTTTAGTATTTTCATACATTATTCTTGTGCATGTCAGCATAATCTTGAAAATGTTGCTGAGGAATAATGAAAACCAAACTAACCCTTGTTCATGCCAGCTGACTGGAAAATCCTGCTAAGAGTGCTTTGTCTCCATGAAAGGCAAAATAACAGAATAGAAATCATGGTAACAGTATGCACTAGGAGCGGAGCCAGAGGAGTAAAGACAAGAGTTAGCAGTAGCAGATGACTTCACTTATTGGAAAAAAGGGGCAAAGTAACTCAATCCCAAATGAATTTAAATATTGGAATTTTGTTATCAGCAGTATCAGGCATAACTTCCCCAGATAATTACTCATCAGTCTGGTATGTTCATAAACATCCCTTGGTCTATGCAGTTCTCATCAGTACCTCACTGCTTACCCTCTTTGGCATCCTTCTTGGCATGGGCTCTCTTTGTCTCTTACTCCTTTACAGAAATGAGGTTGTCTGCCCTCTGCCCCATAACTCATGCTGACACTGCATCCCAGATTTCTTGCTGAACTGAGTGTGGCCAGCAGCACAGGTCCTGGCTGAGGAGAACTCCATAAACTTCACCATTCTTCTTCACAAACACTTGGCAGCAGAGCAGATGAGAAGACTTTGTAAAGGTGTTCAAGGTCAGATTCTTTTTACCTTAGCACGGGGCTAACAGAGCTAAACTGTACAGATTTCCTTCTCTTGCCTTGGAGACAAAGAGGATGCAGGACCACATTGAAAATGGCCGCTCCAGATAGAGTAATATCAGCACAGATGATATTTCTGTTTTCATCTGATCCCACAGAGCATTGTTTTCTGCCATAAGGATGTTTACCAAAGACACCTAACTAGGAATTTAAATAAGTCACAGATTCACAGCATGGGTAGAAGAGACCACAGTGGGTCATCTAGTCCAAGCTCCCTGCTCAAGTAGAGTCATCCTACAGCACATGACACAGGATTGCACCCAGATGGTTCTGGAATCCCTCCAGTGGAGGAAAGTCCACAGGCTCTCATTACCAGTTTTCCTATTTCTTGTCTCTCATGAATCCTCAGTTCAAGATAGAAGAAGTTGACAGCTTGTGTGCTTCAGGATAGAGAGTAGCCTATATGAGAAATAGAATGACTCAAGTAGGGAGAGACTCCAAAGAATCATTGAGTCCAACTTCCCGCTCTTTGCAGGGCTACACAAAACTAAATATCACTCAAGTGTTGTTCAGACTCACCTCGTACTCTGACAGGCTTGGTGCAATGAGCAGTTCTCTGGGAAGCCTTGTCTCAGAACCATTTCTGTTAAAAGCGCACCTTCACAACCTGTTGTCAAATTGTGATCTCGAATGTTGGTGTTTTGGATTGGATTGGAGATTTTACCTGTTTTAGGCCAGACACTTTTGTAAAGATTCTCATTATGCTTGTACATGGCTCTTCACCAAGTTTCGTCTTGTGTCAACCTTTTAATGCGTGGATTTTGGTTATAGAGTCCAGAAGCTGACCAAAGTGAGGTTGCTGAAGCCTCCAGGAAGTGATTCTTGTAATGCAGAGGGAAGTCTGTTCTACTTGTACATGGACTGTCCCAAGGAGAAAGATACGGGGCAGATGGCCACTTTCATGACCACTCTTCCACTTTTGTCACAAGCACCAATGCCACAATTAAATGTTTAAGAGTGAAATCTCAACTTCATTGTTTATTGTGAAGCCAAGAATAGCCTGACATTTACTGAGGATTATGACAGGCCTTGTTTTCCACTGTATTGCAAAGTTCGCCTGCCTTTTGTGAATAGCATCAAGGAGCTGAAACAAAAACAGTTTGTCCAGGTTTTCTGTCAGGCCCCATAAAATCTGTAAATTGAGAGGAAGAATGATTGCAGTGAGACATCTCCAGAGCTCATAGATATTTGAGAAGTAGTACATTTGTCTAAGCCCCTCCTTTCTCTTACATGCTCAAGCTGTGGGTCAGTATGAGTAGATTGTTTACAGTTTATTCACAACATGAAGCTGTGAACAAAATTCAAAACACATGTTACCATTCCTATTCACACCTGAAGTATAAACTGACTTTATGGCTCTGCATGTTACACTTTGGCACATCCAGCTGTTGTAAAGATGCCGAGAGTTTTTGTAGTTCATGGTTAACAGTATGAGCAAAACCATTTTAAAAATTACTTCCAGGGCGTTCAAGATTATGGAGATGAATTTAAAACAAAAATGGATGGTGTAACCATAATGTGCAAAAACCAGTGCTTCAGAAATGGTGCCTTTTGGTTATCTGTAATAATTCATTTTAATCAGGGCCTAAACACACCAGCCAATTAAATTTTTGGGATTTGCATCACTTCAGTATTAAAGAATCTCTGTCTTTTAGGTCCATCTGATATGTCAGCAATTATGAAATTCAGCAGGAGACCCACGTGTCCTGATGCCTCAGTCGCAGCAAGTCTACCTACACCTCCTGTCCCAAGGCACCGGAAGAGTCACAGCCTGGGAAACAAGTGCGTAATCCCAGCTGTCTCATGCTCAGGCAGTTACATGCATCACAGAAGTTTAAGCTAGCAGCAGAGTTTGTTAGTATTTGTCCTTTCCATTTCTTGAATTGCAGAAGTGCGTCAGGCTTTACTGTGTATTCACTAGGTTTTCTCTTGACACTAGCTAGTGCCAGACATTGGCAATACTTGAAAGGTGCTTATCCACTTTGATCTGTGGATTCCTGGTGTGCATAACTGGTACTTTTTTTCTTTTGTTTTTTACATGTCTTGCTACACCTTATTCAGGAAAGTTGTGACCTTTTGCACTATGTTACCTGGGTAATATGGATTAGAAATATTTTTCTCTACCAATTACCCAATTAAGTGAGAGTACCTGCTCCTCAATTAAGGTTTCAGCATCTACCAATTTTAACAATTAACGGTGACTTGTCCAAGGTCATGGAGCAATGATGTGTTAGTTCAGCTTAGTGAAGGAGCACCAAGCAGGGGCTTAAGTGGAGTCTTCTTTTTCTGGTTTTCTGCTTTTGTTGCCACCAAGGGTGTTCAGGTTTTGTATGGAGAGGAGTCAAAACATTTACAGCTTCCCAATGCAGAAATTTAATAATTGTTACTGACAAAGAGAAGAAAAATCTGAAACTTGTTTTGGTAGTTAGGGAGCATATGTACAGTAAATGGCAGCTTATAATTGCCTGCTCCTTAATAAACTGCTGATGAGGCAGAGGCCAAGCGGAAGGTACCTGTGAGCCAAGGGTTGCTGTTGGATGATATGAGGGGTTTCATGTTTTTCTCTTCTTCATGTTCCAGTATGATGTGTCAATTGAGCGTCGTGGAGAGCAAAAGCGCCACGTTCCCGACAGAGCGGCCGCGGCACCTGCTGGATGACAGCGTCCTGGAGTGTCACAGCCCGGCGCGCGGCCACACGGCCAGCACGCGCCTGGCCAACGGCCTCTCCAGAGGTAGGGGCTGCGTGGGCAGTGCCACCCCTGCTCCCGGCCCAGGCTGCTGCAGATTCACACATAGCTGAAAGTAGGCAATAAGAAACATCATTATTTCCCACGCAAAGACTGTTTTTGTGGAAGAAAGTAGATCAGAACTGCTACCTGGTCAATGTTACCTTGGCTTTCCTCAGTTACCCACTGATGCTTTTGCTAACAGTGGCATGAAGGAAGATTGGTTTTGTAGATGCTCGGTGTGTGACACAAAGTGTTTGTCAGTTTTCACCAGGGAAAAAGTGTATATATTTTTTAAAAGCTACCTTTTGTTAAAATTAGAAGATGGGAGAATTGTTTGGCTGTATTCTCTGAGACTTCAAAAGAGACATTAAATGAACACATTATGATATTGTAATTAATAAAACAATCATAATACTAACAAAGTGATCAAAAACTTGTGTTCTAAGCAAGAGAAAGGCATGTTTTAAGAGGCTCAGGCTGTTTCTAGAATAGGAATTTGACTGTGAAAGGTAGCACATTACTTGACCACGAGTTAGACACTGAGATGATCTTTGCATTTCTGAAAATACAGGCACAGCTCACTGTGCTTAAACTGAGCATTGGAAGATCAGTCCTGGGCAAATTCAAATTGTGTGCTAAATAGTGTGAGCTAATTTGTGCCAGAAAAGGAGGGACAAATTGGTCATGGGCTTGGAGGAGAAATAGGAACTTTGGTTATGAATACCATCATATATATTTTTAATAACTCCTAGCAGCACATACCCTCTGTTGGAGGTGCTTGCTTCTTGAAAATAAACTGACACCATATCTAAGAACTTGAATCAATGTATGGATATTGTGGTAGAAAAACTGTCTTACAAAGGACCTGGATTTTATGTTCCTGAAGTGCTCAGCCTCTAAAGTAAAAGCAGCATGATGAAAATTAAAGTAATGATGTTTAAACACAGCAGTAACATGAGTTAACAGTGAGATACTATAAATGGAAAGATTCATGTAAGCCTCTTCCAACTAAAGATTTTACCATGAACTCTAAGCACTTCTACTTCAAAACATGATTTGAGTCAGCAATGTCCATGGTATCATATAAAGAGTATTCTGGTGATCCACATACCTTGGCTTTGTATTTTCCCATGGGTGGTTTTCTTACCCCTTCTCTGTACTACTCTCTTTCTAGATAGCAGTGAAAGCTCAGAATTTAGTGAGGACCTGCCGTCAGGGCTTGAAAGGTGAGTTAGTCTTCATGTACACTCACTGAGCACTCTACAGACTTAGCTGAGAAATTCACAAATGATCCCTAACATAGGTAAGCCCTAAATCAATAGTTATTTTTGTCAAATTATTGATCAGTTAGGGAAAAAATGCCAAACATTTTGAAATAAAGCACTGTAAAAGTATTGGACCTGAAAAGATTGGGAAGTGTCTCTGTCATGTTTACCAAACCCTAATTGTTGAAGTCTCAAACTAGAATTTCCCTCATCAGATATTTGCATTCACAAACAGGGGCCGTTTATATGCCACTCTGGGGCCTAACTGGAGGGTACCAATCCGGAATTCTCCTAGGAGTCGAAGCTGTGTCTACAGGTACAGTTCAGGGTCTACCTCATTCATTGTGTGGTGCTAAACTTCAATTGGAGTCTTTACGCTTTCCTAATGTAAGGTATTTTGTGTCCAAATATCCTTGTATGGCCGTAACAACTCATGTAGTCTTCCCCTCCTGCTTGTAAAAGCTCCTGTTAATGCTAAAGCAGAGGTGTGGCCCATTCAGATGAAACTCAGTTTAGTTGTTGATTTAGCTAATGATGTCTGGCTTCCATTTTGCAGAAAACTAGTCTTTACTTTGGGTTTTATGATGTTATGGAAGCAGGTTTGTCATGAAGGCCTTCTTTGACTCCTGTGACAAGTAATCATATTAGAAGGATACCTTCTTGACCCTTTCCCACAATCTATTTCCTGATTTACAGGACAGCTACCCATAACATCTCTTTGTGTCAGAGCTATAGTATGGTGTGTTGATTTTGCTCAGTAAAAGGGTATTACCTTGGACCTCAAGTAAGAGAGGGAACCTCTGCAAGCAGTATGTAGCAGACACTCACAATGTTGCTAGTCACTAAGATGTGAACTTTCCAGAAAGATGTAATCCATTTACAGACTAAAGAGAGGTGACACAGAAAATTTTATATAGATTGAGGGACGAAGATCATTCCTTGCATCTGTACCTGACCTGAATATGATAAATGCTGTCAAATGAAGATGTATGTTTGAACAGCTAAGAAAGAAGAGAATTCTGAATCAGTATTCTGCAAATACTATGATTTAACTGCAGTTTAAATCCAGTCAGATTTTGTTTTGTTTAAATTAGTTCGCTTCAGTCATTGTAGAAATGTTGATATAATGTATAAATGTAATTATCGCTGCTTTATCTGAGCTCGTAACATGTGATAGCAGTACAAGTCAGAAGTTAGACAGGAATAAAAATGCATACTTCATAAATTTGTGAAGGAATACAATTTTGGAACAGTATTTCAGCTGTTGTACCTGCTTCTGGGAAATACTTTCTTAACATGACTATGGTAGATTTGTTTCAAAAACATATACAAGCTAGAAATATAAAATGTAAGATAAAAATGTGAAAGGCCTATTAAATCCACAAGGAAGAATTATTCCCTGAAATACATTTCTTATGTTTACCCACCATCAAATAATTGTAATGCTTGTATTCATTCTTCCTTTTCTGAAACCTTCTACTGCCTCTGTCAAAAATAGAGAATTGGCAAGAATGCACATTAGCACAGAGCAGGCAGGTCCATGCAATGGAAGAGGATGCCTTTGCCAGCTGGGAGGGCTATGCTGTGCCAGGGGTGGCTGTCCATAGCACTTGCATGCGTTCACACTCCTTTGTAGACAGAGCAGCGTTCCTTTCACAGCCGAAAGGCAGATCATACACATCCTTTTCTTTGTATTCATTATCAGACGTGATTTACTTGGTGCTGACAAACCTCATTGGTTCATATAGGAACATCAGGGTCATGATGACATGGCAGTGAAGAGAAGTTAGCTGCAGATAACCTACCAGCCAATATTTGGTTGAGACATTACTAATGATTGTTTGAATTTCTAACTTGTACTTTTGCTCTATTAGTTGTATCTCTTTTCTAACTGTTGTATGTGGGAAGTTTCATGTTCGTTCTGGAAAAGGAAAAAAATATTGTAATCTCTGTACAGTAAATTACTTAGCATTTTAATTTTGTTTTCCCAACTCTTTTCCAATTAGGCATGGTAATTTCCTGTAATTTAAAATTACATTTGTGAGAGCCCTTATTGCCAAAACCTTTGCCGAAATTACCTGCCAAAATTCAGATAATTTCTGTAATTTACCAGAATAAAAAAGAAAACTGCCTGTTTTCACTTTGGCTTTTGCTTGCAGTATTTGTTTTATTTTGTCATGTGTAAGCCCCCAGATAGAACCTTTCGTTGATTTGCTATTTTTGAAAGAGCCTAGTTCCTATTTGATAGCAAGGTTAGGAAAAAACATATTCCAGAGTCAACTTTCATGTGATACAATATGCGTAAAGCAGTGCAGGATAAATATATTTTGAGCTAAATTATATTGCTTACTTATCGTCCTCATTTGTCTATTCAAATACATAGAGGAATGCTTTGTCTATCCAGCCCAACAGGCACATGCAGCTGCACAGCAGGTGTTTCCACAGGAGTCATTACCATGGAAGGGCCTTTAAGAAGAAAAACACTGCTCAAAGAAGGCAAAAAACCTACTGTAAGTGATTATAAATAGAATTATTGCTATGATCCTAATTCATTAGTGGCTGTTTTTTTCAGGATTAAACCTGCAGTTTGATACTACACAACACAACAGTTTTATCAATTGTAATTTTCTGATCAAAATTATAACCAAGTTATAACAAAGTTGTAACCTTTGTGTGTCATTTGATCTGCAGCAGTTTTGCTTCTCCCTGCACTTGCAAGTCACATTTCTAGCTGTAACAGCAGAGCAGGAGTGAAGGAATTGTGTAACCAGTAAGCATTGTTGTGGGGACAAAAATAAACCTTGTGGCATTGCCTGATGACCCAGAGCATCCTGATACTTTCCAGCTAAATAACGCCGAGAAAGGCAGATATTGCAGGATGGACAATGCATTCCGTTTCTGTGACAAGACATAAAGTAACAACTATTAATGAGTTTGTAGATTACAGAACTTGCAGTGGCTCTCATAAAAGACTGAAGAGGGAGCTTTTCAGTATAGAATTTTCGAGAGGGTACAAATTAAATTGAACATATTTCTACAGCATATTTTTGTGCTTTTATGGTATCGCAATAAAATGGAAATGCTGCGGGACAGCCAACCATAGCATCAAAGTAATGGCAATTAGTAGTTAACCTAAATTCATGGATTTCACGTGGTTCTAGTTCTATGCATTTGGTAATTTTTTTTGTTTTTGTAGAGCTGATTGGTATATTCCACATGCAACCCAGTTTAGTTCAGAGCTAAAAAATTTGAAGAATTGCAGAGTTGTCATCTCAATAAACCTTTTTATCAAAAGTCTCAGATCTGTCCAGCAGAAGGCAACCCACTGCTCCAAAACAACATTGTGCTCTGAAACGATCAGTACTGATACATCTATGAGATATCCAACTGAGAAGGACTGTATTCACAGCCAGCCATCAAAATTTAGGTAGCTGGGCTGATTTACCCCAGGAGGCACTCTTTCTCTTCATTCCTTGCTTCTGAAATTAACTTTGGTAGCGCTTGGATTTGCCTGTGAATAGATTTTTGAAATCTCAGAGATAAGCAGAGTTTTTTACTATTTTTCTTTTCTTTTTCATTCAGCTCACATCATGGACTAGGTACTGGGTCATGCTTTCAGGATCAACTCTGCTGTACTTTGGAGCAAAATCTTTAAGAGGCACTGAAAGAAAACATGTAAGCTTTAAATTTGTTCTATAAACAAAAATAGAATAATCAGAAGTAGATCTGGAAGGGCACCTAAAGTGCACTTTCTGTTCCAGCTAAGCCATATGTCTGCACAACTTTTACAGTTAAAAGATAATCTCTGCGACAGTCTCAGCTGTGACTGATTTGTCTGTCTTTTCCAGTATAAGTCTACACCTGGGAAAAAAGTCTCCATTGTGGGCTGGATGGTGGCACTTCCTGATGACCCAGAGCATCCTGATATTTTCCAGCTAAACAACCCTGACAAAGGTAGATATTGCAAGATGGACAATGTCTGCGTTACATTTCTGTGACAGGGAGTAGATTAATATCTATCAATGACCTTGTAGATTACAGAACTTGCTGTGGCACTCATAAAAGATTGAAGAGGGAAGTCTTCAATACAGATTTTTCAAGGGAAGGTACAAATTAAATGGAACACATTTCTACAGTGTGCTGTGGTGCTTCTGTGGTGCCTGCAGAGAGATTGCTTTATTTTGACAGTAACTGTAAGTTTTGCAGAATTCACCAACTGATATGAGGTTGCAGCATGTCCATGTGTCTTCCTACACTGATCTCCAAGTTTGTGAATAGCTTCCTTAAAATCAGTCAGTATCAAATCTTGACTTACACTGAGGCAAATAAAAATATCAAACCATTTACCAAAATAAGTCTGCTAAGTAATTTTTAAATACTTTTT
Source organism: Malurus cyaneus samueli (assembly GCA_009741485.1). Classification (NCBI taxonomy): domain Eukaryota; kingdom Metazoa; phylum Chordata; class Aves; order Passeriformes; family Maluridae; genus Malurus; species Malurus cyaneus. The sequence goes on from CM019229.1 coordinate 12,283,843, forward strand.
AATAATAATTTTGCAGTGACATAACTCTTTCCCCATGATTAAACTCCAAAGTTATTTTACACTTTGAGTGGTTGCTTACAGATATTTGAGGCTTTCTTCACCTCATATATTTTCAGCTTTGGTGGCGGATATGGAGTTGCATCTACTAAAATGCACAAAACATTTGAAAGCGGGAACAATTTGCAACAGGATGTTGACGATAACTAAGTTTACAAACACCAAAAACTTTATTAGAAGCCATAATGAAAAGAAAGCCAGGATTGAATTAGATCTGACCTACGTGGTCTTTTCTGTGTCTGTAACTTGGCCTTTTTGCCTATGAGGCCATATATGTTCACCCAAGGATTGCTTCACATAGACTCTGTTATATTAGAAACATCATGTTTGAGCATTTGAGGTGCAAATTAATTTAAGAATTTACTTCAGGACTTTGGCTTCTGCACAGAAATTAGTGTCTCTTGAAACTGCATGTCTGTCTGCAAATTCAGAGTCTGACATTTTCTTGTATTTTTAGGCAATGTTTACAAGTTTCAGACTGGTTCAAGGTTTCATGCGATATTATGGCATAAACATTTGGATGATGCATGCAAAAGCAACAAGCCTCAGGTAAGGCTGTGAAAACTATTCCTACCCACATTTTTCTTATTTTCCAGAAATTCCTTGCTAGAAAAGGTACCTCTTTCAATCTGTGCGCACACAAATTCCTGTGGGGATAGATATAATTCCTCATTCGGCACATTGATCCATTTTTTCAATAGGAATAAGAAAAATTATTTAAAATTAGAGAATTTCCATCAAATCTGGTTTTGTGCAGGTCTAGCTATTGGTTTGGTTACCTTTAGAGTATAAGAACCTCTACTCTCTGTTGCTTCAAGACAACATCATCTCTTCTTCAGAAGGGACCGTCTCATGGAAAATGAAAGCAACCATGCTAGGATGGACTCAATGATCTTAGAGATCTTTCCCAAATGTAATGATTCTATGAATAATTTACGATCTCTTCCAGGTACCTGCAAATCTAATGTCATTCGAATAATTTCCTCTCCTACCTGGTGTGACTTCAAGTGCCAAACTGAAGAAACAGGTTATCGTTCTCTAAGGAGGAAGAGGAGAATGGTTTTCCTGACACGAGCCAACCACAAATATTTCAGCACTTTCCTATGTAACTTGAAAGTGATTCTGACACAGCTTTTAAAAGCAGAATGTGAATGTTGTCCCTAGGACCAGATAAAGTCTCATGCACTGAGTGAAAGCAGACGAGTTAGATGGACAGAAGATTAATCCTGACTCCTGCAGGGTTCTAGAGCCTCAACTATTTGTGGTCAGAGACTGCATGAACTGATATTTGGCCACAAACTGAGCATCGTATCTTCTGCCTATTCTTTTTTAAATGGTTCTTTTTATTGTTAAGCTGCTTTGTGTGACTGAAGAATATTTGGCCCATGTTGGGTTTCAATTCTTTCTAATGCACAGAATGGTTGACAGTGTTAACTTACTCCAAAGTGTCAATTAGAATAGAAAATTGTGGAACAACATTTTTATAATCTAAGTGCACTGAGTTGCTTGGCAATGTGGCTGCCTCAAATTTTCTATCAGAACTCTGGACAACTCTGCTGTTTGTATTTGAGCTATTTGGGAAAAAATGTATTTTGGCACAGGACAGTTGGTTTTCTTTTTCATTCAGTTATTTTACTCAGGGATGCCCTTGCAATGGATTTAAGGCTGTTTAGATTTACGTTGTGGTGAAGTTTGCCTTTCGTTCTTTTACTGGTGGCATAGTTGCTTGCAAATTTGGGATTCAATAAATGTTAATTTCAAATCCTTTAGTACAGGGAAGCAGGTAATCAGGTGTTATGAATCACATGGCCCTGGCTTGTCAGAATCCTTCTGTATCATTGTTTCTGTTCTGTTTTTCTGTGGATGAATTGGCTCCACTCAATTCTAGTATATGCTGCAGCTCTAGGAGATTAGCACCAGTAGATGGTACCGCTATTACAAAATCATGATGGCAGTGAAAGGCTGTCTAACAGTGGACCAAGTACAAAGAAGCCTCCACATCAATATCCAGAGAACAAATAAACAAACAAACAAAAAAAAAATATAACTGGGCCTTTTTCTCCTCTAAAGGAACTCTCACTATGCCATATCCCTGCTGTGCCCTGGCACTGCTGCAGAATTGTTTTCTATTCCTGTTAAATTCATCACTTTTTCTGTTTGAAACTCTTTTGCATATAGCGTCAGCATTCAGACTTCATCAATCACCAGAAAAAGTCCTGACTTTCCTAAATTGCATACAGGAGAAATTGGCAATTCAGCCTCTAACTTACAAGCCAGGAACACCTTGGAAGTCACCGTAAGTGAACAGAACCTCTACTAGGACAAGCTCCCTGGCATAAGCCATATGTATTCTGTGGATTTACACGATTTTCTACATTGTTACATTGAAACTTAGCTAACAACAAGAAAAAAACACCTGTATTGTTAAATGTAGGTCAAAAGTGAATTGTTTGTTGTTTTAGGAGTTTATGTTGCAATCCTGAAAGCCTAATACATACCAGCTTTTAAGAAAACCAGTTCCTGATGACGACTGCATTTAGATACTGGGACGTGGGAAAGTGTATGTAAAGTTGACAACGTTTATTTGGCAGCTCAGGAACTATGTGGAAAGAGTGGTAATGCAAAATATATTTATACCATTTTTCTCTTTTTTTGGTAACCTAAGACAACTTTGAGCTAGGAAAAACGTTGGTATCTGCAAGAGCAGAGCATTGAACACCAATAGAGATGCTGTAGAAGCTTTTGAATGTGGTAACATGCTGTCACCAGTTAATGACTTCACACTGTTAAGACTATGAGATAGTCTGAATTATTCTGCACCTATGGACTTTTGTGATTAGTCATCAATGAGATTGAACATCTTTTCAGAATAGGACAACAGTGAAATTGCTGCTTGAGAAATTCGGATGGATGGATAGTGTAAGAGTACTATTAAAAACATCCTTAACCAATTTTAAATTAGTCTTTAACTATTAAACAGTTCATAGCTGCTGATTAGAGGTGTTATGATGCCACTTGGTACCAAATGCTATTATCTGGTAATTCTATGGTTAATTGAAAGCTGCCATGGAAATACAATATATTGCCTTTCACTACTGATTATTACAGCATTTTCACAAAA